>OY720036.1:3047372-3419797 GCA_963082485.1 Eudonia mercurella | reverse complement strand
GTGCGCTACAGTTTGACAAAAATACAATACTATCTTTGTATGCTATGGCGCACTGCATTCCTTACGATAATTTTATCCGTAAAATCAGTCTTGTTCCCTTCTTCACATACTTTTGGACGAATGAACAAAACCAATATTACAATGAAACTTTAAAAAATAGGTCGAAAATACTTTCTATTGATGCTACTGGCTCCTTATTTCAGCCAATTGAGCCACCACCTTCTAATGATTTATTAAAATATCGCACTCCTAAACATTTATTTTTATATGCAGTGGTTGCCTACACTCTGGATACCAGTGTACCAATGTGCTACATGGCCTCCGAATCCCATACAATGGAGACGATAACCACATGGTTAAATACGTGGCAAATCGGAAAAGTTTTGCCAGATGAAATAATTAGTGACGACAGTTCTGCCCTGTTAGGAGCAATTACTAAAGTATTTTTAAAAATTGAATTCAATGATTATTTAAAACAGTGTTTTGATGTGCTTGAAGGAAATACCGCAGCAATACCTCTCTGTTATGTTCGCATGGATAAATCCCATTTTATTAAAAATCTTTATAAACAATCCTGTTTTGATAAAACTTCCGAAAAAGTTAAGTTATTTTACGTTCGCTGCTTGAAACATATTCAGCAGATCCGGTGCTATGAAGAACTTAAAACAGTTTTAAGAGACATAATCACGTTATCGCTCCATGAGTTCAGGAGTACGGACTTGAATGATTTGCAGCCCAAATGCAATAAAGCTTTTGAAAACCTAAAGGTCCAAATTATAAATCACACGAATCACGAAAATTTAGAAGATATTCATACTGAAAATGACATACAACCAAAAATCGAAATACTTCACAACGAAAATGACAAAGATGTTTCTTTACCTTTAATAAACTTTTATGATGACTTAATACAAACCGAAAAATTGTATCTGCAGTTAGTTGAACCATCAGATAACAAAAATGAATATTTCTTACCGGAATTGAACAGTACATTAAAACGACTTCTGAAAAAAATTCCACTGTGGGGTTGCGTTATGAACAAACATTTCAAAAATGCCAAACACTATGCATCAAGCTCTAATGTTGAAAATCATTTCAAAGATTTAAAAACTATATACTTTGATACGAAAAACCAACGCGTGCGATTAGACGAGTTTTTAGTACAGCACCATGGTTTTATAAATGGAGCTGTAAAACTTAGTTCCAGTGACGTTTTGCACAGAATATATTCAAGTAAACGAGCTCAACAAACTGTGCGAACACAAAGGACAAAAAGACCAAAACCTAACCTCTTGAAGTGCGAAAATAATGATTTTGAGGCACAGTCAGTTTTTCAAGATAACCCGATAAAAATTGAAAATTGGAGAGGGCTAGCCGTATCCACACCCAGAAGTTTAAAACCCAAACCAATTTATATTTTACAAAACGGCAACGTGGCAAATTCTAAAACCGCTGAGAACAGGACTATAATAACAAACACATGTGCTTTCGATTCTGTTTCACAAACGTTTGCGATAGCTTACAAAGATAGACAAAAATTTAGAGACTCTGTAGATGCACAGATTAATAAAGGAGAATTTCATGATTTCTTATCATTAATTAAAGAATTATCGAATGCCAAGAATTGTGGTAAAAAATTATATGACCTGAGAGCGAAATTGCTCCTTCAACTTTTTAAACAATCAAAAACCCAATACGTAGTTGACTGTTCATGTAATACGACCAAAATATTAGATGAAATATGTACAAGTAGCTTATTCGTTTCCGCTATAAGACAAAGAGTTTGCTCTAATAGTATGTGCACAAGTCATGCAGATGAAAACAAATTGTACAATTGCAAGTATTTGCCGTTGAACTTGGATATAATAAATACTAAAGGTATCAACCACCTACAAGAAGCTTGCGAATCATGTTTAAGAACAGAATTTACTCCAGAGTGTCATATTTGTTGCGCTGGAAATATATCATTCATATACAATGTTAAAGATATTATCATTTATGAACTTCATGACGTGTGCGCTAACTTGGATGATCTGCCTCGTAACATTGAAGTAAATAATAAGGAGTACACAATTCTGTCTGTAATAGAATATGAACCCACTTCGAAACCCAAAAGTGTTGGACATTACAGGGCTCACTGCTACAGAAAAAATAGTAATTTATTTGAATGCTATGATGACTTATATAGTAAAATCCAACGACCTGGGAAATATAATATTATGCCACATGTAATAGTCTACATAGTAGAATAGACAAAATTGTACAGGGTCAGATAAATGCTCCAGGGTAGCCCGCGAAATAAAATTCTCTTACGTTTTTTTGCAATTTGCAAGCCAGTGCTAGGTTGTATGATGATTAAAATATTATTCGCGGCTGTAAGACGCTTGTAGTTACAGAATTATAATCATCAAAATCATCAATACAACCTTCAAAGTTCATAAAGGTGTAGGAACCAAGAAAAACAGAAAAAGTCATTCCTACACATTTATGAACTTGGAGCAACCCTCCAAGTTCATATTGATGATTATACTTCTTAATAATATTTTAATCAACATACAACCTAGCACTCATAGCACTGGTGTGCAAATTGCAAAAAACGTAAGAAAATTTGAATTACGCGGGTTGGTTGGAGCATTCACCTTAACCAAATAAATGTTGGTACCTACAGTTTTGAGAGTTGTATTTAGTGTATACCTATAGTCAACCGCACAATGATCTGTGATGCAACAACGTGTTTCCATTTTGTATGTCGTATTACGTACCTATGAGGGATTTATAATTATTAACCAACGATTATATTAATGCTGATTATGTATTGTCACATAATTTTGATTTGATGGCGTTTTAGATATCTAAGTGTCATTCCACAGTCATGTGATAATGTTGTATGTATATGCAAGTTACTCGTAAGAATATTATTTATCTGTAATTTCAAATTTAATATTTTTTTACACAATATTATTCTTATACTTAATATTGATTTGTGATTTTTTGTGATGTTTACTAATTATAATTATGTTAGGCTATGAAAAACTGATCTGTGATTTAAATAATAATGACTACACAACGTGCAAATAATTTATAATATTTATAGGTAGGAAATTTGATCTGTGATTTGATGCAATAATTACTTTAAGAATTAAAATTAAGGGAATAAAAATAATAATTTCCACATCAACAAGCTGTTTCATTTATATAGTCACAAGGTGCATTTAATATATTTTTTAATTAGCCCTCAAAACTTTTGAACGCGACTGTAAGGACAACAGCTTAGGTATAATACGTCCAATAAAGAAGGTCCTCGTTAAGTATGAATCCGTCGCTTTTTAGTAGTCATTCAGATTTGGTCGGATAACCAGCCGTTGTTTACATATTTTGGTTTTTTGTTTATATTTACTTAATGCGTAACATTTGAAGCTCAATATTTTCACCATATATTTTTGACTAAAGGCACAAGATTTTGGTTTACACCTACACATCTGGGATTGTGCCAGTTCCTTGTATTTTGCCGTCAAAGTTATGACACCATCGTTTTTACATTTAGCAAGATTATTCAAAAACGCATGCATGAACATTTTTGAAACTTTGTATGGTTATTATTAGCGTCAAGAAAGACCGAATACAGTTTTCAGCGAAGTTATGCCTTGTCTCATTTAGGCGCTGCGATGTTTTTTCGGGTTTTCATAAAACCGCGATAACTTGAAAACTATAAATATTTTCTAAAATCTAATTGGGGCACAAAGGGGCACACATTAAGAGCTACTCGCGTATGTTTATTCTACAGGGGCACATGCAATGGTTTTAGAGATATACTATTCATCAAAACGTTACTCCAGCAGGAAATGCAATATCTCGAAAATCTGAAGGGGCACAGATTTTATTTTTGGGGGCACATTTTGGCACACATATAAGCTATCTGGCCATGCACAGTTTTTCTCTCTCCGATCATTCGTTTAGAATTTTCCTGCTAGAAAAACGTTACCCCAGCAAGAATCGTTTTTTCGATTTTTTTTCGAAACGACAGGGGGCACACATTTTTTATGTGGGGGCACATTTACAGCAGATAAGGCACCAACTATACGTTCTACTCATATAACTCTAGGAGATACTTTCTTGTTGGGGTAACGCACACTAAAAACCTTACTTCCTCTTAACATTGTTGCCGCCTGGTGCTAATACCAGAGTGAACGACTACTACTAAAGTCGGATTAAGCTATGTATAGGCCCTTAGGCACTGCATGTTTCGGGGCCCCTTTCTATTCTTAGCAAAAAAACTTTTTTCACGCACCAAGAAGCCCCTAGCTACGAGTATTTTTGGCATTCCAGTCCAATCAATAGATCAATCCAGTCCTGCCACCAGGTATTCAGCCCGGCGCTATACCACCAGGCTTGGTAATTAAGCTTTCACATATGACATGCTTCATTTCAATGTTATCAGTAGATTATAGTAATTTGCTTATTTGTTTCAGATCAACCCGACTCTGACGCAGCATGAGCTAGTAGAGTTTTGCAAGGAACACTCAATAGTTCCCGTGGCGTATACCCCCCTCGGACTCATATCAGAAGCCCGGCCCGAGTTCATTGGCAAAGACGTCATCAAGGAAGACCCGAAGTTGGGGCAGATCGCACAGAAGTATGGCAAGAAGAGGGCGCAGGTCGCTCTAAGATATTTGGTAATAACTTACTTCTAACGAATGTATTACTGTAATATTACTTGTCTATTCCCCCATGTGGTGCCGGGGGTAAAGAATTGCACCACTCCATCTCTTCCCGTGGGTGTCGTAGAAGACGACTATGGGACCATTCTAGAGGATGGGCAGCAGCGTCTCTGTGATTATTCTCACCTTACTGCGATCGCCAACCCGCCTGCCAAGCGTGGCGATTATGGCAAATTCCCCTCAAAATGATTTATCCTTGAGGAAGGCCTTTGTCCAGCAGTGGACGTCTTTTTGGCTGAGATGATGATGATGAGATGACTTGTCTATATAATTTTATGCAAATATTGTTGCGAATAAATTTAGTATTTGTTGTTATAGCGGCAACAGAAATACATCTGTGAAAATTTCAACTGTCTATCACGGTTCATAAGATACAGCCTGGTGACAGACGGACAGACAGAAAGACAGATCTTAATGTTTTACAAATTAAAGATCAGTTAAGAATTAGGCAAGCTATATTTATGACGTCATCAACCTACAATCTTAATATTTATACAAATATTAAAGGTCAGTTAAGAATTAGACAAGCTATATTTATATGACGTCATCGACTTCGGATCTTAATATTTTTACATATATTAAAGATCAGTTAAGAATTAGGCAAGCTATATTTATGACGTCATCCACCTCCGATCTTAATATTTTTACAAATATTAAAGACCAGTTAAGAATTAGGCAAGCTATATTTATGACGTTATCAACCTCAGATCTTCATATTTTTACAAATATTAAAGATCAGTTAAGAATTAGGCAAGCTATATTTATGACGTCATCAACCTCAGATCTTAATATTTTTACAAATATTAAAGATCAGTTAAGAATTAGGCAAGTTATATGGTTATATATAATTTTATGCAAATACTGTTGCGAACATAATCTTTTTTCAAATTACATACCTTTCATGAAGTTTTTATGTGCGTTCAACGCAATGACTAGAGAGTTTGTTAAAAGTGAATTATGATAGTACATATATACTTTTTTAATAATAGCTTGACAGTAAATTGTGAATGCAGCACACGAACCAAAGGCGGGCCTGGTGACCCTCCGAAGCTTTAGTTCTTATGACTAGATCCTGTAATTTCCGGGTTCCGCTGAAAATCAGCGTTGCAGTTTCTTGAAGCTGCATCATTGATGAGAGGAGGACTCTTCGACTTTTACGATTCGTCGTAGCATTTTCGTATTAAGTTAATATTAGATTCAGTTTAGAACCTACGCCAATTACTAATTTATGGTGACAACTATTTTGCCATTAACAATAGTTGTCACTATAATTTGAACCTTATGTAACTGTAATAAGATTGAAAACCAATAAAATTTTATTTGCTGTTCCGGTCAAGGCGTTAATAAGGTGAAAAGGTTTTGCCTATATTTCTGGCTATATAATCTATTTCTGCCGCCAAGCAGTTTGAAGAGAGAAAGAGATTCTATGAAATTAATAGGTTGGCCGCCGCCGGGCCGACACAATAGAAATACAATTGTGTCGGTCGGTCAAATGGCGTTTAAGGTGTTAAACTCAAATTCAAAGCAAAGGTGGCCTTAGGTTCCAAGCTGAATCTAATACTTGATACCTAAATGCTACGACGAATCGTAAAAGTCGAAGAATGCTCCGTTCCATAAAGGTTTAGGTATTGTGTTGATTATATAACTATTTTCAGGTCCAACGCGGCATACCGGCGCTTCCGAAATCATTCACCAAGTCGCGTATAGAAGAAAACTTGAATATATTTGACTTTCAACTGACTGATCAAGAGGTGGCGACAGTGAGCAGATACAATATCAACCACAGATGCGTTCCTGGCACCGCCTTTGTTCAGTACAAATATTATCCATTTTAAAACGTAATTTATTCTTCTAAGGGCTGTGGTTATTGAACTTATTAAAAATAAGTGATGTTTTTTTTCATGTGATAAACAATATTGTTTGTAAAACTATATTAAAGATTTTACAGATTTTTTTAAAATATTGAATTTTAATACTGTAAGTTCTTAATTTTTCTCTACGGATGGGATTCTGGGATTCGAACCCGCACCTTCTGGGCGGCTTATGCTCTAAATATTAGATGAGTTTATAAATGTTTGTATTGTAAAGACACAAAAAACATTAAATTATTTAAAAAAAAGTATGTTTAAATAACCTCCATTTTATTCAATAGTCAAAAACAATAAATAAAAATCATGTCAACATCAATGCAAAACAGAACATAATTATAAAAAATAAAATAAATCGGCAAATATATTCAGCGTACAGCTATGCAAAGTCTGAGATAGATCATTGGAATGTTTTAAGATTCCTCGAGAATACAAATTTTTAACAAGGGGCAATATATCGAATGCTCGGGAAATCTTAATATGGACATTCATTACAAGAGGAGTAGAAAATAAAATGCATTCAATTAATGACGTATACATACAGGCTTTGACCAAATACTCCAACGTTACACTTACCTTAGATGACTCAAAAACACACTTCAATATATTTTTTGTGAAAGTCGCGCATTTAAAAAAAAACAACCTATAAACAGTAGTGTGCAATGAGCTAATATAGTACGATATTTTTTATATACCGGTAACCTAACATGTACCTTTGTTAATATGTAGAAAACTACTTTAATCGTACAATTTTGTTAGTATTTTTTAAATCAGTCGTAAAACACCTACTTTTATTAAAAATATCCACTTGATTCATAGCCACTATCCACCAAAGTATAATAAGTTTGTGATTAGTCACAAATTGTCTAAGTTTGCAAGAGTAGATCCACTCATTTTGTAACACTTTCACTTCCTAGAATCTGTTAATCAACAAATCTCATGTAAATGTATCTTGACATAACCTGTATAATAATTTAATTACAGTACATGCAATCATTATCCTGTTTGATGAAAATGCAAAAATATATTTTAAAAAAAACCATTATTTGTAACTAGTTTATCACTACCTACACGGCACTGCCGAGTAGCTAGTAGGCAGTTACACGTTGATCGACACAGAGCGCCGATTTTTAACAATTTTAGTCATACATAACACTTTTAATACAATATATTAAAATAATTTTTTTAACTACTTTTCGTTTTAGTTTTTCAACTTCATTATAATAGTATTTATGTGTATAAAAGTATCATAATTAAGATTTCTAAATCGGTAAACAATTTCAAAACTAATTACAATTGTTCATGGTATATTAAATTCTTTAGGATAATATCAAAAATTCGAGATAACTAAAAGTACACACGCCTGCACATCAAGCTACCACAAACTACAAAATTTCCTTAAGACTTTGAACTTTATCCCTTAGGCATATGTTTGAAAATGTATTGAAGAAATTTGACAGTTTTGGATAAGTTTATGTGCACTTGTGCAGGCGTCTGTACTTAGTACAGTCTATACAACTTTGAGTCGCATTTGCCATTAACAGTAGCTAAGCCATCGAGTTTCTGAGGATTAATTAAAAAACTGACTTAATACGTCACTCAAATATTTTAAGATACTATTTTACTGTAAATAGAACCTTAGGATAACAAGATAAGGATTCATTATGAATGTTCAGATACCTAAGGCCTTGATTTCCGCTACTATTGATGGCGGAGGCACCAAATGTTTAGTCCAATAAAAAAAACAAATAAATATAGGTGCAACATTAAAGTCGCAGCGATAACATAGAAGAGCTAAAATATAAAATTCGAATAAAATATGTAAAAAATAAATTCATAATTTCATAAAAATAAAAACTGCACAAGCAATGTAAACATGGAAATATAAAACAAAAAACCCTGGTTGATCAACAATAAAAAATAAAATAAAATATATAAAAACAACACCTAATTCTTGTCTTACAAAAATATATCGCTCAATGTATTAAATACTTGCATTGTTCTTAAAACTACGGTGAACATGACTGAATCTTTGTACATTCAACTGCTTTACCCTTAGCACAATGAAAGCACGGTTACATCTCGCCGACACGTTCACTGTGAACGTGAGATTCCTTACTAATAAAAAAAGACATCAGGCACTCTGGTCCAAACAAGTAGCAGGTAGACCTAGGATTATATCTAATAGATGTCATACAGCTTGAACTGTTACTATAGAGTACTATGTACTCAAAACTTTAATATTTTTTAATGCAATTTACAAGACATTAACATACCTACACTGAGGAAACTGGCAATCATAAAAAACGAATTCAGCTTAAAGAAAGATGAATTCACTCCAAGGACGGAGCATAGTGATTCACCAAAAAGAACGATGATAATACTGATGTTGATGATAACGGTATTTAAGATGACGTGTATAGCATATAATTTTATCATACTACATTAGGCAGAGGTCATCGTATTTTTAGAGATACTTCTTCATAATAAACTATGAAATCTATTTATATACGGTGACACTGTCATTGTGTTTTATAATTAGAATCTTATTTATAATTATCATACTAATTTATGGGACAGTGGACCATTTTCTATTACATAGTGTTATTATTTGAAGAAGACTATTATTTTATATGACCAATTTTTACGATGATAAGTATCATAATATTGCATTATTTACCCAAACAATTCGATTCCATCTTAACACATTTCAGTTCTAGAGTAATATTGACTTATTATTTACATATTTTAGGACAATGCATCTATTTAAAACCAACGTCACGATATTTTAACAATAAGCCAAAATTACATTTTTCTCAGTGTAGGTAATCTAATAATGTCTTATTTATAGTCCATCAAAATACTCCTTGCTCAAACTGTTCAACCCGATCTTCGTACGACTTAGCTATTAATGCAAGGTCTGGCAACGCTAAGTAGACCATAAATATTCTTTCACTACGTTACGTATGGGGCAAACCCGTGCTTTCATTGTGCACTCTACTTCCATACCATGTTAAATACGTCAATGATACTGTCGTAAATCGTAAATGTAATGGCTACGTCGAATACAACGCGGCTGAGACGCGGCACGGTCCCCTTGTAGAAGGCCATAGGACCTTCAACCTTCCATATTTTTGCGAAACAATCCCACGTGCTCTTGTACTTCTTGGCCTCGAGGCCTTGCATTCTTGTTTTGACCACGTCGATTGGTGTGTTGCCGAATACGGAAGCGGCACCTGTTAATATTGATTTCAATTACATAACCATATCTCTTTCATCATGGTGTGTTGTGAATCTGAATACATTGATAAAATTAATTTCCTAAAAAAGGGAGACCCCTTAGACAATAGTTTGCGTATATTATAAGATACGCCAACGTTTGAATGAATAATTTAATTATTTTATGTGGCACAAGAGTTTGGTCGTACATATTATTAAATAAATATCCTAAAGCAGTATTATAGTATATTATAACAATTTTTATATAAATCTTATTTATTAGCAGTAATAAATAAGATTTATATAAAAATAATTAACAATTAAGACGAATACATACATAGAACATAGAACACACACATAGAAAATATCTAGAGGGGTTTTAAGACCAAGCTAAGGACTAAACTGATATGTATTAACTAATATAGACATTATTGTGATCTAAAAATTGAGCAACGGTCCTGAGTTAAGTTTTTCTTTCACAGGAACAAATTTTGTATTATTGTGTTGTTGAGACAATGAATTAAACAGTTAATATATTATATATTAAGTATAATATGCACACATACGTCATATTAACAATAAAAATAAAAAACAAACACTGGCCAAATTCACAGAGAGTGCGAAGCCACAAAACAAAAGGCAAAGGAACCCACCTGCGATGCCACCGAACAGTCCCACGATGTATTTGGGCACGTGCTTCTCGCGGTCGCCACCCTTGTACCAGTCGCGCAGGGATTCCATGACGAAGAACCGGATCGCCTGGTTGCTGCCCTGCTTCATTATAGTGGCCGTCACCCCTTTGTACACGCCGCCGACGCCTGTGCAACACGGTACATGAAATAAGATGAAAATGTATTTATTCAGAACACAATTACTTAAATAGATGTATATAAGTATGTATTTATATTAAGTACATGTCAATGATTTTTTGTATTGTTCAAAATATAGTTTGCGTGAAAGGACTCGCGCGCGAAATTGCGCTTAAAGTCAGCTATCTGAAAAGACCAACTAACGGCTTCCCACTTGACTTACCCACCTGTCATGAAGGGCCATCGTGGTGCAAGTTTTAAGGTAATCGTTCTCGTACCGGGAGACAGGGCTTGATACCGTTACCAAATTTCCACTATAAGTACCGGTAAGGAACGTTAATTCTATAAAGGAAAACCGGAAATGTAGGTAACGTTATCTAGAAAAGTATCACTAGTTTTTTCCTTAAATATAGCGCTCTAGCCAATCCGCGTAGGGCAGTTAGTTGATTTACCGGTAAAAATGCCACCCAGGTAACGATACCAAGCATACCGGTACTTTTTTTAACCAGTATTGTCGTTTGATAGAAATATCGATACCTACCAATTTTTAACGGTATTCAAAGCTTTGCCGAGACATGTTACCCTTGGTTTTTCAGTGCAAGTCAGATTAACTCCGTTATCAGACATTTCCTCATGTGAAAAAAGGGGCCTATCACACGAGTTAAAGAGTTGGTCGGAATGTCATTCTTGTAAGTCACGTCGTCATAATGACCTCTGTCTGCACGATGTTACGTGAAACGCGGGGCGAGTCACTTGTTATCGGATGCACGGCACGTGACCACGATATGAGTGTCACGGCCGCAGACCGCGCGCGGGTTCAAACGGTGTGCGATACGCTGGACTTCATCGTTGGAGGCGATGAATAAGACACTAGAGAAATGGGAGTGTTCCCATTTGATACCTTAATCGCCCTTTTTTATTTTGAGACTGCTTTTGCTGATTGCCTCAGACGGCATTTTCGGCTTCACCGGGCTTTAGGGGCGGCGAGAAACTTAAAGGGTTCCTCAAGCCGTTTGAAACGAATCACCTTCGCACACTAGTGCGTGTCCACGTATCCTACTAGAATCTAGATTCTCCGAAGGGTTCGGATCGGATCGGGAAGCGGAACAACCCGACGTCGCTTCTAAAGGCTCGGACCTCGGCTCGGGTTGGCCGGGCCGTGGTGGTGGAGAGAAGCGCCCAGGTACATGTCTGTACCTGGTATAGAGCGCGTGTGAACCGGCTCGTCGTACCCTTGTTCTTCGAGTACGGTGTCTTGGGCATAATCTTCGCTTATAGTGAAACTATATAGCAGGGGATCGGATCAGAATAATTCAGGAATAAGCCCTCATTCCTGTTGTACAGTATTTTCTGTAAAATAATGTAACCATATGTATGTAGATTTTTGTCATAGGAAGAGAGTAAAAACAACTTTATGTATTCCCATTTTATGACACACGTTTGGCGACTACAAACTACATACAAACATGTAACTACAATAGATATATATGTATATTGTATATATAGGGTGTAACATTTAGATCGGTCAGTAAGGGAAAGTCTGAAACTATAAGACATACGAAGATCTGTTCTCAGGAACCATGTCATCGATTTTAACCCGGACGTTTTGAAAAATAAAACTAACACTTTTTTTGTTTAGATATCAATTGTGTAGTTCTTAAGCAGCAAATGTTACTATGAAACATAATGTCTAAAATTAATAAAATGCATTGTTTTCATATCCTTTCATTTATTTTAGTAGGTGTTAATTACTTCCATTTTTTTCAATACAACATTCAACTAGACTTTTTGTCATCGATGATCGACCATGTCATCGATTTTAGTAAAAATCGATGACATGGTTCCTGAGGACAGATCTTCGTATGTCTTATAGTTTCAGACTTTCCCATACTGACCGATCTAAATGTTACACCCTGATACATTTTATGTATATGTTATGTATGTATGTCATTGGAGGCGAGTCAAACACAATTTAGCAAACACAATTTTTCAACTGGCTAAATTGGAATAATCATGCTACTCAAATTCATTCAGCTCTGCGATCTTTAGGTGCTTATTTATTTTTGATCGACGACGATGACGATGTACTGACAGCGTGGAAGAACCTTTTGAACCTGGGCTTCTGCAGCCGCATCTCGTTGATGAACTTGACTTTGATCGACTAATGGGCTTGACCGCATCTGCAACTCCAGCAGTACCAGTAATATCAGACAGTATCTGAACCTGGGCCTCTTTATCCGCATGCCGTTGATAAACTTGACCTTGACTGCTTCCGCAACTCCAGCCGACAGTATCTCACAATTAGCTAATGAAACTAAACTAACCTTCTTCCCTAACGAAGGTCCTCACGCCGTGGAAGAACCCCTTGAACCAGGCTTCTCCATCCGCTTGTCGTTGATGAACTTGATCTTGACCGTATCTATAGACATGACCGCTGCCGCAACTCCAGCCGACAGAATCACACAATTAGCTAATAAAACTAAACCAACATTCTTCCCTAACGATGGTCCTCACGCCGTGGAAGAACCCCTTGAACCAGGGCTTCTCCATCCGCTTGTCATTAATGAACTTGACCTTGACCGTCTCCATGGCCATGACCGCTTCCGCAACTCCAGCCGACAGTATCTCACAATTAGCTAATGAAACTAAACTAACCTTCTTCCCTAACGATGGTCCTGACGCCGTGGAAGAACCCCTTGAAACGGGGCTTCTCCAGCCGCATGTCGTTGATGAACTTGACCTTGACCGTCTCCATGGGTGTGACTGCGAACACCGCCTCGGCCACGCCAGCCGACAGACCACACATCAGCTTGCCAGTGGTTGATAGCGTGCCGTCATCCAACAACATAAATCGTTTGGCTTCCTCGAACACACCGAATCTGAAAAGATGTTTTTTTTTTAGCTATTACTAGCTGACCCGGCAAACGTCGTTTTGCCATAAAAAATAAAAAAAAAATTTAGGGGTGGACTACCCCTAACATTTAGGGGGATGAAAAATAGATGTTGGCCGATTCTCATAGATACCGGATGACCCGGCAAACGTTGTTTTGCCATAAAAAATATAAAAAAAATTAGGGGTGGACTACCCCTAACATTTAGGGGGATGAAAAATAGATGTTGGCCGATTCTCATAGATACCGGATGACCCGGCAAACGTTGTTTTGCCATAAAAATTAAAAAAAAATTTAGGGGTGGACTACCCCTAACATTTAGGGGGATGAAAAATAGATGTTGGCCGATTCTCATAGATACCGGATAAGCACAAAAAAATTTCATCAAAATCGGTCAAGCCGTTTCGGAGGAGTATGGCAACGAAAACTGTGACGCGAGAATTTTATATATTAGATGATAATGAATGAAGAATTCGGTGGCGCAGTGACTTGCGCGTACGAGTTGCGAGCTTCAAGTATTTATTTAAACTAGTTGTCGCTGAGTGGTCTGATTTTGACAGTAATTCACAGAATACTTATACAATGTAGTACAATGTAATGTTTCTCATAATTTTTATATTTCTTCTCCATATAAACTTTAACAACAATAAATGTCACTCTCTTCCGTTCGCGCATTGTGATTAATAAGGGGCACGAAGTTTTCGCATCACGCATATTTTGGATAATAACAGCTTACAAAGCATGTTTTATAAAAGTATACTTGGTACTGTTTTACAGAGTACGATAAATAGTACGTATCCCCACTCCCCCCTGGAAATAGATCCAGGGAGATCTGTGTCTAAGACCAATGGTCTAACCATAGAGGCAGTTAGTGTAGTCCTGTAGAAATCATAGTATCTGTAGAATACAAGAGATTGTCCAATCGACGATGGTCCTGGATCACCTTAGCGGCAAGTGAGGGAATGTATGTGCTAGGGTTTTTAGTGAGTGTTGAAGACGCCGAGTTAGTTACTTTAAGTAGAATAAGTTTATTTGTTATTTTGTTTGTAAATATCAATATAGAAATACGTATAAAACGGTAGCCATAAGTAAGAGTAGGACAGAAAATATTGTTGTCTCGCTCGCACATAGTATCACACCGTTATACTACTACTACTATTATTACTCGTTTATCACACCGTTAGTTACGATATGTCAAAATAGTGCTTAAGCAGCAATGTTTGCGTTCCGTCAGCCTATCCAGCCCTTCAAAGGCAATTCCAAGGAGTGTTTAGTCAGTAGCAGTCTGACACAGACTATGTCAACCGCTTGAGGTAGAACCGTACATGTAGTATTCACCTCCTCCCACCGCCGGGTTGCTAGTTTTAGCAGGGCAGGTAGGTGCCCAATCTGCGGGGGTCAAAAAAAATTTATGCAGAGCATGTTGTTGTTGTTTTGGTTCAATGTTCGATTTCTGAAAATTCCGAGTAATAAAGAAGAAACTACTTAAATCCATCGAAGAGTTTTATTATCAAATATACCGTCCACAACAGTAAGTATGCGCCTATTTCTAGCCTGGCGTAAGGGTGGAGAGGCCAAGGAAAGCCTGGGTGGAGAGGCGAAAGCTGGAGGAGAGCTCTACATAATCATTCGCGTCTCTCCAGACGCGGCGGCACTCAGCAAGGTTTTTCCCTAGCTTAAAAAAGTTCTGTAGCCCGCTTTATTTAAGTGAAACTATTGAACAACAGATAGCGATTTTGACACAGAGATACGGCAGATGAAGGTCTTTAGTTTCGTATGCTTCTTTTAGCTAGCAAGTATTCAATATCAATACGATATCGACAGAGAAATATTTTTCTACGAATCTAATTTTAGAGTGCGGATGTCTACGTATGAGCATGTGAAGTGGTTTCTTAAATCTGTTACAGACAGCGTTATTGATTGATCGAATAAAAATCGAAGTAGCATTCAATGTGAAAATCAAAGCATTACATAATCACAAAAATGATGTGTTGTTGACAAACATTGTTGTATTTTTAACTAGGGCCAAAAACGGTTTACCACTTTACCACAAGAACAGTTTTAATTGGTTAAAATAATTAAAAAAATAAGTTTTAAGATTAATTTGATACCAACTATAGGTACCTTAAGCACTTCATCCCTACATACCACCGGACTATATCTACCTATAACTACTCAATATATTATTTTATAGCATTTTGGGCATAGCAAATAGGAGAGGAGCCTTACTGTGTGCGCGAAATAAGCGACTTCTACCAGCATCAGCTACATCTCCACGACAGTCGTGTCAAGGCCACGCCGTCAACGTCAGCTCGCCAAGTAAGTCCCAAATATCCCATTATTCATCATCCATCCCTCCCTCCTCAGCTCCTATTCCTACCCAATCTGCCCACTCTGCTGTGTCGGCATTGCCTTCCCGGCAGCCGAAACATTCTGGTCCTTCGAGACGGATTCTATTTGAATGAGTGCACCGTCGCGTTTCTGGCGCGAACACTTACATTTACTACGGAATAATTAAATAATAACTTTAATAAACCAAACCGGAAACCCACAATACAAAAATATGAATAAATAAAATTAAAAAAACTGTACGTAAAAGCTATTTGTCTTATGTTACAAAAACAATATTAGCTGACAAAATAGAGTGACGTCAACTAGCGTCATTAATTACACTTCTGTATTACTACGAGTAATGCATTTCCACCAAACAAGCAGAAAATACCGCGCTCCTAAGCGAGCACACTTACGATCGGTTACAAATTAAATCACATTGCTCACAGAATTTTAGAGGGGGGGTGGCATCACGCAAGCGTGTCCCTATATCATGCTAGATTCTCCGAGGCGTTTTAGTAGGATAACGAGAGCAGAAAACTTAAGGGTGTCATTAAAGACTAGGCTCGAGTTCCCGATGTACTTGTGGAAGAGTTGTCAAATGCCAGCATGTAATAGCATCATCAATAACGGAATAACCGTTGCTCAGAACCGTACAAGGTGATAAGCTGAGCTGTCTGTTGAACCGTGGTTGGTGGCAAACATTGTTTTAAGACGCCTGGGTTAGCTAGTAGCTACCACCGTCTTTTTAAGTCGCCTTATCCAAGTGAAAAGCACGGTGTGTTTCGTCAGTCAGAGGTAGGATACTCCGTCTCTAAAGATAGTGTTATTATTTTTAGTGTGGATCCTCCGGAGTGAGTTGCGCTTCAACCTTCGGCTTCCGTCTTCATTTATTATCAGGGGAGATAAAGAACAAGCGTCTCCCATTTGTGGAATATGCTCGTCAATGAATTAAATGAACGGTCCTACTATGGACTTTATGAGTATTGGAAATAAAAATAGAATACTCTTAAAAAGAAGTAGCAAAGAGTAATTTCTTAAAAAAACAAGAAAGCGATACGAGCAACGAAAAATCTCAAATTGAAACAGAAAATACTCAAAAAACAAATATTGGTTTGGCACACTGAACCTCACGTGTCTCAATAATTCCGCGTTATGTAAATATATTTCCGCATAACCATTACAAAATTTAATGATGGTTTATACTAATGCCGTATCTCTTAAATTATAATAACATCTTAGAATAATAACGCCCTAGAACGATAGTGTCAAACAAAGTTCGTCGAAATATTGAGGCACAAAATACTCCGTCGTGTGCGTCAGCAGTCTTGTCATTACACACACAACCGTGCGAATAAAAGTTGCAAGGTAAAATGGTAATTTCCCCAAACTCGGGGTAAATGGGTAAGTTACTAAACTCTTATCTTGTTTCATAGTTTAAAAATTGTATTGTTGTTACATATGATTTTTTTTAATTACTTCAATTTTTGACGAGACAACGTCTTATAATTCGATAGAGCCGGCTGCACGCACGAAAAAGTTCGGCTTTACCTCGCTCTGAGGCGTTCCATGTAAGGCTTGAAGTGCAAGCGAGAGCGCGGAACGAGCGACAAAGAAGCACAATCGGCTGAGTAGAAATTTAAACAATAAATTTATTCAAGTATTTTGTTCTATTTTTATTTTTTAAATTTTTTTAAATAAAATCAATTTATAGATATTATTTTTATGGTTTTCGGGGGTGCCGATTTCGAATACAATATTTATTTCGAGATACAAGATGGCGGACGCGACTTTTTTTATGTAAAATCAATATGGGTATCATTTCCATGGTTTTCGGAGGTGCCGATTTCGAATACAACATTTATTTCGAGATCCAAGATGGCGGACGCAACTCTTTTATGTAAAATCAATATGGGTATCATTTCCATGGTTTTCGGAGGTGCCGATTTCGAATACAACATCTATTTCGAGATCCAAGATGGCGGACGTGACTTTTTTGACGTGACAACGTCTTATAATTCGATAGAGCCGCTGCACGCACGAAAAAATGCGGCGTTACTCGCTCTGAGGCGTTCCATGTAAGGCTTGAAGTGCAAGCGAGAGCGCGGAACGAGCGACAAAGAAGCACAATCGGCCTTTGCGTAATTTAAACAATAAATTTTATTCAAGTGTTTTTGTTGTATTTTTATTTTTTAAATTTAAAATGACCTTTCTGAATGAAGAATTTTATGAATTTTTTTTTTAAATTGTTTCGTCACGTTCAACTATCGTCAGTAAACCGACTTTACAGACAACCAATTTTTTTTTATGTGAAAATAGCTACAAAGTCTATAGTCACAAAAAGAAAATTGTCTGATATATAAATTGTCTATAGTTATTAAATATTATTTTATTATAATAACGGCATACATTAATATTATGAACTGTTATATACATTAAGACGTTTTCATTTAAGTTTGTTATTATTATTTAAAAAAGTAAAAATTGTAAGGTACATACATAAATAAATAGTCACGCCTCAATCCCTCAGGAGGGGTAGGCAAAGACAATGGACCGCCACTTCTCTCTTAAACTATTTGGAAGCATAATTTTATCTCATTATGCATTGAATATTATTTCGAGCCTTTAGTTAGATGGCGGTGAAGCTACGACTACCACAATTTGGGTATTGACACAAGGTTGCCGGGAGGTGTTAACGTCAAAAAAGTCACGTCCGCCATCTTGGATCTCGAAATAAATGTTGTATTCGAAATCGGCACCCCCGAAAACCATGGAAATGATACCCATATTAATTTTACATAAAAAAGTCACGTCCGCCATCTTGGATCTCGAAATAGATGTTGTATTCGAAATCGGCACCCCCGAAAACCATGGAAATGATACCCATATTGATTTTAAATAAAAAAGTTGCGTCCGCCATCTTGGTAACGCCGCATAGCGAGATAACGCGGAACTTTTTCGTACGTGCAGCCGGCTCTATCAAATTATAAGACGTTGTCACGTCAAAAATACTGTTATAACATTTTTTCAGCATGTCAGTTTAAAATCCTTGTAGCTGTAACTATTTTCTAAATAACTGGCGCTTTGATAACAGCAATCGTGATAAATTGTCTTTCTTGGACTCGTAGACTTGGATAGAACAACTCTAAATAAAAAAACTCGGAACACAAAATGGGGTAAAAGTTTTCCTACATCTAGCAAAACATACATGGAATGACATATTACAAATTTACGAACATTAATATCGTGTTTTACGAAAAAATAGACATTGATTAGCTGTTCTTACAGGTGAAACGTAATCTTAGCATCCTTTTTTCTAGATTCTGACTTGAGAAAGCATCCTTTCATGGCACAAATCGTCATTATAAACAAAAATTGCGGAGCTGTTTACGACACGACGTGACCTTGGATACTAGCGAGCCGTTCGGCCAACCAAGCCACATATGGCTTGGTTAAACTTGCCTCAATCGCCGTGCGCGTACTCGGCTTCTAGGCGTTATTATTCTAAGTTTGTACATTATAGCAGTTTCTACATAAGTGTTTGCCGCCTTACAACATTGATGAATCAACGCTGGCTAATTGACCAGTAAGGAAACACTCGATAGAAAACCCGTACGACTGTGTGACTCGTAGCTCAATTTGTAAAGACACGAAATGACAAAATCTTGGTCCGATTGAGGCACATATAATGCGCATACGACTTAGGATGTCGTTCTATTAAGTAATTCTTTGACTTCGCTAGATTCACCTGGAGATAACGAGTCAATTTAAAAAAAGAGATTTATATTAGAAGAGAACCCCATCCTCAAAAGTTTTATCATCATCATCAGCTCATTTTTGTCCCCATTGCTGGGGCATGAGCCTTCCCTATGGATGGATAGGGAGAACGGGCCATAAACCACCACGCGGGCCCAGTGCGGGTTGATGGTTGTTAACGACTGCTAATGCGGCCGGGACCCATGGCTTTACGTGCCTTCCGAAGCATGGAGGAGCTCGAGATGATAAATTTTTGGTCATCCATCCGATGACAGGCCTTTGCGAAAGTTGCTTAACCTCAGCACTCGCAAACCGGGCGCGTTAACCACTGCGAACTGCAAACTCAAAAGTTTATACGCTTGTTATTAAGTATAAGTATGAATCACTACTAAAGAAAGAAAAAAACATTTATTATTAACAACACACACACACACACACATACATAATATACAAAAAATGAAATGAGGCAGAAATAAAAAATCATTTTTTTTTCTAATTACTTGCTTATAAAAAATGCAGTCAATATTATTTTTTCAAGATCTTTCTTTTCTACCGTCCTTACAGTCCGGGATTCAACCAAGATATCTTTCATTTAACCCAATCATCTAACCGTTCTGCTACTGATCCTTAGATTCAAATTAAAATTACTTTCTTTGTTGTACAAAGGTCTACAAAGGTACAAAAAAACGTCTGCAAATTAGGGAGCGTCTCTAAAAGCTGGCATCAGCATCACCCCATTGTCCTCGCAAAGTAGAAAAACTTGTATTACCAATTTACAAAAAGCCAGATTGATGAGACAAGTAAACTTGTATCTTTGTAATGTACCATCCATCCGCTGCCATGACACCTCCTTATTAGTATACAAAAAAAAAGTAAAAAACAGTGAAATGAATGACATGGACACTTTAAAAAAAAGTCGTATTATCTTTAGCCTTTTAACATTTACGGAACTCTTTCTCGTTAACCTCGGAATGAAGGCTGCGTTTACTCGTATATCACACGTTACAGCATTCACTTAAAATTCGACCTTGCGAACCTTGAATGGGTTACATAAATTTAATAAGGCTTTCTTGTTGCATAACAGCATGTATGCGGAAAAACACAGGCCCTTACACAAAACGAGGACTTCTAACAAGTAAAACCTGTTTCAGAACTAACGCTGTTTCTACTCTATCCTTTATTAACAAAACTATGATAGCATCAGTTTCAAACCAGGCTTGAACTTTAGTCTTTTGGAATAACAAGGATAATAATAATAAATCTTTATTTGTTTCATTATAAAGCATAATGATTATAGTAACTTAACACTTAATAAGGATGATGACGTTTGGTGTTTCTTTTTCACTTCAGGAAAGAACTTCGCCTTTTCTCACCTGATGTGAATAGTGACGTAGAAACGAAAAGCTGAATGTAGAAACACTTTACCCGGATTCCATAACAGCTAAAGACTAAATCATAAATTTCTCTATATTAGCATCTTCAGTATTCATGAAAGGAGAAGGAGAAAATAAAAGCCTGGATTTCTTGCCAGCTCTTTTGGGTCGAAGGCTCTCCAAATCTGTACCGTTGATACATTCAGTTTTGTTTAGTAGTATTTTTGTTTCTCTTTGTAGTTTTGACAGTAAGATCCTATGAAGGCTTATCTATACTATACTAATATTATAAAGAGGAAACCTTTGTATTTTTGTATGTATGTATGTTTGCAACGAATAAACTCAAAAACTACTGGACCGATTTAAAAAATTCTTTCACCATTAGAATGCTACATTAGCGCTGAGTAACATAGGCTTTATTAAAAAAAATATTTTAAATATCAAATACTAAAAACGACAATTTAATTTACACGGACGAAGACGTGGGTCAAGTGCTTGTATTAATTGACTTGGACGTCACAAACTACATCTGTAATGTTACTATCTATAGTTACATAAAATCTTTCAGAGTTCAAGCACTTCAAATCATTCTGTAAGTCCTCTTTCAGAGTTTCAAACTTTTTGTACGCAACGTTTTAGTAAGTGACCTCCACTTCTACAACTTCCAAAACCAATTTACTTGGCTTCGACTTTGCAGGTTCTCTAAGCGAGAAATTCTTTGTGTGTTAGTTAGTGTGTTAAATTACTATGTTATTGTAATCCTGAAGAGAGAATTCGACCACGTTCGTATAAAGCCAAATAACTGTAGCTCCAATTAAAGTGTTTTGGCACGACACGATTACGAAAATTTAAAGCAAAATTTTAACTTCTCGTTTGTCAGAGGCGGCGGTGTTTCAATGCAATACAAATTTTCGTCTTCGTTTAACGTGTTCGACATTTCAAAACTTCTTGTAATTTTGACCATAACAGTACCACAACAATACCACAGACTAGTAGATGTGTCAATACAAGCTAACAGTGTCTCTCAAACTTTAAACTAGTTTTAGGGTCCAGTCCAATTCTCCGAGCTCCAATAATTTCCATAGCCCAGAAACTAATTTTAAGTGCTGCTTGATTGCAAAGTTCTGTAATACTCTAGATAGTAGCTAATTGTGTATTCTACCGGGTACCCATTGAACGCCTAACACTTAAAACGCACCCTTTATTTAATCACTTAGGGACATTAATTTTGATATAAGTGGTAAGATCACAACTCTGGTCTTAGACCATTAGTATCCTGGTTCGTTGTGTGGTTCCCAGGCCAGGTACATATTGAATCTATTTGCTTGTTGAATGCTTATTCTAAGTCCACATGCTATGCTATCAAAGCCTACCGCCATTACGTCAATATCTCTACTTTAAGTTTTGGAAACATCCCAATCAGGAAGTCTTTAGTTTTTGACGAACAATACTTTTGACTCGTAGTCGTTCATACGATATCTGTCTCATATTCTTTCTTTTCTTTTGTGCTAATCTCTAGTGAAACTTATCTACATACTAGCGGTCGCCTGCAGTATCACCCGCGTGGTTCCCATTCCCGTGGGAATATCGGGATAAAAAGTATCCTATGTGTTAATCCAGGTTATAAACTATGTATCTGTATGCTGAATTTCATCCAAATTCAGCGTTCCGTTATATATAATAATAAACATATAATAAAGCTAAAGAGGGTCGAAAGTCTGTTCATTCGAAAAAAAGTTGGCTGGGGATACTTAGAATCGATAATAGAACACGTTCCAAGAGTTTTTAGAATTTTTGTCTGTTTTTCTGTTTATTTGACCGCGCATCACGTGAAAATGGCTGAACGGATTTGGATGAAACTTTGCACATAGACAGATCATGACCCAGACTAGCATATAGGATACCTTTTATCCCGGTAACAGGTTCCTGTGGGATAGTGTAGTCTTCGCGAACGAAGACGCAGGCGACAACTAGTTTATAATATTAGTGTGATTTTGTCTATAAAGTTACTCCCTACGAGTAACTTTATAGACTTTGCACTCTTGTAGTATGAAAGTGATTACATAAAATACGAGTATTATATATTGTTAGGGCATTTTAATTTCCCCATAAGAAATAGGTAAAGTATTATGGCACCACTGTCCGACTTAGTTGTTGCTAAAGACAACCAGTTGCTGAACCCTATTTTTTACGATTAAAGGAAAAAATGACGATTACTGGTTCCTATCAAACACTGTTGCCATAGAGGTACTATTACGAACCGAGCTGCCAACTGCAACTGCCGACAGCACGTGCAGCGGCACTTTGATGCACTCACTTGCTGCTGCCGCGGCGCTTGGAAGCCATTTCAAAATTCAAAATTCAAAATCATTTATTCAGTTTAGGCTACAAGTAGCTCTTATGAATGTCACTATGCCATCGGTTCGTAAGTCTACTCTGGGCGGGAGATCTTGTACTGAGAAGAACCGGCAAGAAACTCAGCAAGTGTCCAGCTCTTTTCTCCCTTACAGCGTCAAAAATATTGGAAAATGCCCTATCATAGCAGGACACTTTCCATTACAATAAACACAAAAAATATAGAAGACAACCACAACATGTAAAAAAAACACACAAAATAAAAAATATACGTTAACAAATTTGCATCAGGTAAAAGTTACAATTTCCACAATGTCATTCATATAATATTTCATATAAATACATATAAACCAGTAGTGCAGCTGCGGCCGACTTCATGCAGTCGCTGCACGTGCTGTCGGCAGTTGCAGTTGGCAGCTCGGTCCGGAATAGCACCTTTACCCTACTTTATGGCTAAGAATAAAGGCGATAGTAATAAATATCCACTACAGGAAGATCGATTGTAACAGTGTCAAGGTAAAAGACATTTTAGTCAATCTATTTGTGATTAGAGGAACTTTCTCGAGGCGTTCGCTGGAGTGAAATTCTTCATACACAAGATTGTTGTGCCAACGTGTTATTGGTTGTATGAACGCTTCGCTTGATGTCGTAGTATACTTAGTTATTTCGATAACATACAATATAATAATTTAAACGGAGATTAACACAAACTAATTAGTAAAAGGTTATATTTACGGGCTGTCAGCCATTGTAACTCGGTCAAAACGTCGGGTATAAAGAAGGTATAAAATCTTTTACTAATTAGTTTGCGTTAATCCCCGTTTAAATAATTTGTTAACTATAGAACGCGAAAGTTTTAAAGTCTATTTAGTATATAATTTTTAAAATAAACGAAACTTTAAGTATGTGAATTTAGAACAAGCATACCGCCGAAAACAATATCTACCTCTACTAAAAATCGAAACCGGAACTTTGAAGCACAGTATAAAGACCTGTAATCTTTGTATGAGGGTTTGGTCCGCCTTTTGTGACAATATTTGTATTCAATATTGACCCTGATTAAACAGCCAGTCAGTGAACTGCCACTTTTCTGTACACACAGCCTTTTACAGACTTACAACTTGTCTGTATCCTACAGATACATAAAAGTTATTTAAATAGTTTAGGTTTGTATGTAATGATATTAATAGAAAGGGAAACTGCCAAAAAGGAGGAAAAGCACGAAAGCCTAGCAAAGAAACTTATTTAAACTGTTTAAACAAAAACATCCGAAATAAAGTACAGTAAAAAAAAACAAAACTTCAATACTTTTCAAACCAAAAAGCATATTCTATGAAAGTGTCTATGCTGCCTAATAAAAATATAAAGACATGGGGAGTTAATATCAACATTTTAAATAGTAATTTTACTGTTTGCTTTATGTGTTGTAAAGACTTTTTCACACTCTAGAATCTCGGATTACAGATCTAGTAATCTCAACGTAAAGCAAGTCATTGAATCCCATTCATTTGTGCTCACTTATTCATTTACTCATTTAGTCATTTACTATTATTTATTTACTTTATGCTCAGATCTACAATATGCATCAAATACCAATATCCAAATCAATACATATAGCAATTTTTGGCTTTTTTAAAGAGGAAATCTGAAGGTAATTTGGTTTTCTACAATAGTGTAATTTACCTGCTTATGCTAGCTGCAACATTTTTTGTATTTTTTTGTTTCTGCCAAAGAAAGAGTTATCGCATCACACCTTTATCTTTAAGGTCATCGAGCAAAAAAATCAAAAGTATTCACAACACAAAATGTGGAAACTTTTCTGAATGAAGCACCTTCTTCACCGCACTAAACGCAATGGACTGTCATTCCATCCACATCACCTTGATGGATAACGGTCTACTACTGTGCGTTTTTCACGAAATTTCTTGCCTCGAACTACAGTGTTGTGAAACCAGCTCTCGGCGGCGGTATTTCCGGACCGTTACGACCTTGGGATCTTCAAGAAAAGAGCCTATTCCTTCCTTAAAGGCCGGCAACGCGTCTGCGATTCCTCTGGTTTTGCGGGTGTCCATGGGCGGCGGTAATTACTCTCCATCAGGTGACCCGCCTGCTCGTTCGCTTCCTTCTTTTATAAAAAAACAGATCTCAGCTTTCTTGCCATGAAAGTAAGTAATACCTATCTACCTAATACGTTTATAGTACGACTAACTGTAGAATTTCCAAAAACCCTTTCTTTATTTTTCATATTAGTATTTAATTGCTTATTTTTTGTTATAGGTTGCCTTGATTTTTTGAGTAAATGTCGCTTGTCGTGGCAACGAATTGTTAAACATAAAAGTCGACGATATAAAATAAACATTCAAATTTATTGTTGATAAAGTAGTTGACACAAAACGAAGAGAGAGCGGTCGTTCGTAGTCCATGGAGAGCAAGCAAGAATTGTCGAAAAATATCAAGACCTACGTCTTTCTATGTATGCACCTCGGGATAAAGCATGTCTTCGTCTTGGGCGGCCTTGACCCCTCGCTTCACTCAGGACTCTAAATAACTCCCTCAACTAATAACTAATTAACTCCCGAGCGAAAGTCCCTCGTTACGCTCGGGGTTTAATATGCCACCCGTGACGTAAGACATTGCTTTAATCCCTTGGTGCTTAATCTACTATTACATAATTAATAAAAAAAAGTAAAAATGTTTTAATTGATTTAAGTTTATGTGAATTCAATAAAAGCTTTATAACATAAGTATAAACATATCTGTTATCCTATCTTAAATTACAATGTTTTATATACACCGTCACTTTTTGATTCTTTTAATCCCGCAGGTGGGTTGATCAGACCATGAAACTGAAAACTTTTCCCAAGAAACATAAGTCAAAAAACGAGATTTTTTTTTTGTAATACTAACATATTCTTAAGATCATTGTTACTAACACTATGGACTGTTATTGTCTGAAATAAATGTTTTATTATTATTATAATCTTTATTTATTTTTTCTGATATAAATTTACATTTTTAAATGTTTTTTAAAAACATAATAAATAAAACATTTAAAAATATAAAAAAATAGGGGTCCGCCGGCATCGGGACCAGGGTCCAAGCTACCAGTGGTTAGGGCTCCAGAGACAGGAACCTCCTCACATTGCTCCTCAATTATTATTATTATTATTATAAGTCAGTTTCGAGTTCCGAAACAACAAAATGTCATATCCGCAACCAATACACATACGTTATTTTACATTAACAAATCCGTTCAGTACACATATTCAATTACGAATTTGCGATGCAAATTTTCGATTTTAGCTTGACGAGCGCACCCAGTACAATTATTGCTAACGAACCATTGATTGACTCTCATTGAAATAATAAACAGATTTACAACGCGAAGGTTTTAATTGCCTGCGCAGAAACAAAAGAGGTTCCACTACAAATAGGTCATAACTAGACCATAAAAATTCTAGAGCTGTTTGTAAACAGATTAAATAACATCGGACAGACAGACGTACATAAAAGTGCACCTTAGTTGGAATATACCATTACAATGAACGTGACTGGGCAGTTGATGGTGCAGTGGGTTCGGGTACAAATTGTTAAGTGATAGTTGCGATGACCGATCTTTTGATGGGTGTGCAGAAATAAAGGGTTGCGCGTATAGAGAATGAGAATGTTGGTGTACTTAACAATTGTACATTTAATGATTTTAATAGTTTTATCAACTCTACAACTTTGTATTTAAGATTCCGGCGTAGCTTTAGATATTTACTCATGTGGCTTTACATTACTACTCGTAGTTATAATAGTAAATCAATAACGCTAAAAAGAAAGCTATATAGAAAAACAAAAGAATATGCAAGTTATTAAATTTTTTAATCCATTAATAAAAAATGGAATATTTAGTTTTTATTATTTTTATTTTTTGGCCATTATCTGACATTTCTTTACAATACCTTCATTACATTTTTCTTACCCTTTTCAGTTTCCTGCTATCCTGGTACTTTTCAACCTAAACAACGTCGGCTCGCTTAGTTTATAGCATAAATAAAACAAACTCTTTATGGCGTTATTAATCACATTGACACTCTCAACCATTCAGTTAAATATCTTTTAAACGTTTTTTAAAAGTACGAGTATGTCATTGTTTTCGTCATGGCATAATTGATCTTTACTTAGAAATCTCCGCATTGTCACTTTCTCGCTAGTTTGCGAAATATTGTGTAATGCCACCGAAGTATGAGAACTATCATGATTGTAGCTGTCCTTTAACGACATTCTATAAAGCTTTAAAGGTTAGGCTTAGGTAGTAGCCTCTATACGCTTATGCCAATCGGCTCGAACTCTTTGGAGAATTTATAAAGAAGGGGAGCTTGCGTGACGTCAATTCCGTTTGACGACCTCCGTAGTCGAGTGGCTCGGACGCCGGTCTCTGGTGTTGTCATGTCCGAGGTCCTGGGTTCCATTCCCGGTCGGGTCAATGTAGAAAAACGAAATGTTCCTATATTTTCTCGGGTCTAGGTGGTAATGGTGTCGTTGTTACTCATTTCTATAACACAACACAAGTGCTTAAGCGACTGTCTTGAAATGAAATAAAATAATATTTAAAGAAATAAAATTGATTTTGAAAAAATTTCCACGAGCAGGATTTGAACCTGCACCCTTCTGACATTCCGGGTCAGGTGCTCTTCCAATTGAGCTATCGTGGTTCTAACCAACCCGCCGAAATTATTCAACACTTCTTACTTTGAAAGCCAAAGGCGCCTCAACATTTGTGTTTTTGTAAATTGTTCGCAACAAAATTTGCGTTAAAAATTACTTGAACATTTAAAATTTATTTTGCATAAAATGTGGTAGAAAAGGTCTTATGATAAAAAAAAGGTTTCACACAATTTACCAGAAGCTGGCATGCAAAATTTAATTTAAACTAGGTAGGTAAAGAGATTACTATTTAAACTATTGTAATCTTAGAATAATAAAGATTTCTATTGAGTTACAACAACGTCTTTAGAGTCGATGTATGCGATGTTGTCTAATATATATATATATTTTTTAAACCCCTATTAAATATACCTCTGTTGGATCTCTGTGACTTTAATCGAGAAACGTTTAGTCTTTCGCCGTTCATCATTCAGTGACACTGTAAATTCCACCTCGGGGAATCTAGTAGGGAAGGGGACACGCTTGCGTGACTCCAACCCCTATAGAAAACTTCTGTGAGTCACTGTAACTTGGCTACAGGAACTTATAGTTTCTCGCCGCCCGCCGCCTATTGACGCTGTTGATTCCACCTCGGGGAATCTAGTAGGGAAGGGGACACGCTTGCGTGACGCCAACCCCTATAGAAAATTTCTGTGAGTCACTGTAACTTGGCTACAGGAACTTATAATTTCTCGCCGCCCGCCGTCCATTGACGCTGTTAATTCCACCTCGGGGAATCTAGTAGAGAAGGGGACACGCTTGCATGGCCAGTCCTTCAAGAACATTTCTGAGCGTTGTCGGTCACTACGGTTTGAAAATCCTTAAGTTTCTCGCCATCCGGTCAGGCTGTAAAAGCGATTTAGACGGTAAAATCTTCCAAAAACAAATAAATAATAAAGTTGTATAATATACGTTTCATGCTATTTATTGCTCGTTCATTATAGCTAGTTTACGAAATCTTGTATAATGCCACCAAAGTATGAGAACTATCATAATTGGTGGCATGCCTTTTACAACATTCGGTTACACTTTAATGACTTAAACTAATATACGTTTATCCCAATTAGTAGTGCCCAATTAGTATCCCAATAGTGGGCCAGGGGACATGCTTGTGTTACGCCAGCCTATATAGAAATCTTCTGGGTGCCTAGTATGAGTTTCATTTGACATTGATCACGTTTATGAAAACGAAAATCAGTATGGCATTGAAGCAGCGCCTCCTGGCGACATACGAGAAGAGTTAAAATTTTGCCATTCAAATTTTCGTTTTCGTAAATGTAATTGAAAGAGTACGGTTAGGAAACAAAACTCACGCTAGGCACTCAGGGTGCCAAGTGCGAGTTACATTCGCTATTCGAACACGTTAACGAAAAAAAAAATTGTATGGCAAAAAGTTAACTCTTCTCGTGTGCCGCCAGGAGGCGCTGCTTTATTGCCACACTAATTTTCAATACGGGTAGTAAACAAAACTCACTCTAGGCACCCAGAAGGCAGATCGGTCACTACTTCAGTCGGCTTGGAACCTTCGTTTATGTTTCTCACTGCCTATGACATCCAGTAGCACTGTAAAAGCCATATGCGGCCAACCAAAAAAATGATAAAAAATATTACCTATTCGTACGTTGCAATGAATGTGTAACAAGCATTAATATTGCTCATTCATTCATGAATGTCTTAAAGTGATTTGCGTAATTTCCAAGTGTTACTGTAACGCAATCAAAGTGGTCAATAAAAGAATGTTATTAGTAGAAATAATTATATATCGACTAATTTTCCTTGCTATTTCATAGAAAAGAGGAACTTTCGCAAGCAGACCCATTTGAACTTGCGAAACGCGAGCATACTATAAAGTTGCCATTTCAACGTAGCTAGTATTTTTGAAGTGAAAACTTCTTTAGCGGCGTTGTGCACTTTTTTGGAATGGGTAAAAAATGTTAAACTCGCGACAGGACATGTGACCTGATCGAAAATTCGTAAGACGGATGGAGAGTAGACAGCTGGCGCGGCGTAATATAATTTTTTAATATAACTTAATATAACTTTTTAATGTAATATAAATTGTCATGTTTGTGTACGATAGCCCAATAAATAAATATTGTATTCTACCACATAAATGAGAGTACTTTTATACTGATTTTTAAGCAATTCGTACAAAATTATTCCCTAACCATTCCAAAATGTCAAAAATGCACAACGTTAATATTCAAGTTTTCACTTCTGCCGGCACTCCCAGAGTGCAACCCGTCGTTTTTTTCTTATTACTTTCTTGGCATCTGAGGTTTTATCTAATGATCTTCTTATTGATAAGTAACGGAGTATAAATGTTGCACAGTAACCCCTATCCTGGTTTATTGTTATTACTTATATACTATATAATTAATTAATTAAATTAAACTTATTTCGTTAAATTTATTTTATTAATTAGTGTCATTCATCATAATATATTGCACAGTATTTTTTTAAATAGATTCAAATTTGAAATTTTATTATTTTGTTTAATTAATTGACTTAAATATAATTTATCTTATAATTTATTAATTTGAAAATTAATTGTATTGATTTGTAATTTGTAATTTCATAAAAAAAACAAGTTTAGTCTACTAACAATTATGGATCTTTGAGCTTCGACCAACACCTTAAGAGGCTTTCGCTTGATGGTTGGATCAAGGGTCAGATTCAGAAAGCAATACTGCATGACACAGCACGTATTGTCAGGAGGTTCCTCACTCTGCAGCCCTGACCACCGGTAGCTTGAGCCCTGCCCCGCTGCTGGTGGTACTCTAGGATTAGGTTTTTATAAGTTTTATTGTTTTTATATTAAAATATTGTAAAAATCTAGTTTTAAGAAAGAAAATAAATAAAGGAGATAATAATGAAAAGAATTTAAAACATGCAATATATAAATAAGCCAAGCCAAAGTTTGTGATCACCATCATATTTCTCAAGCGTGGTGATTAAAACGCGTAAATTTTTTGATGTGCAACGTCTTTCCGCTCGCTTTCTATATAAGCAATTTGTGGGAGTGATTTCGTGAAATGGGACGGAAGTATGTGTAACAGTGTAACAGGAAGTCGTGAAAGAGCGCAAGCGCGCGCCATTTTGTAAATTTAAAATCGATATTATGAACATGACATAATATTATTATTATATGTGACATATTGTGTCATTTGACTATCAAAGGTCATTTTGATATGTCAAATGTCTTCTAATGAATATTTACTGCATTTATTTTATCGTTGTAAAATTATGTAATACCTACCTGACCCAATTTTTTCAGAATATAATGTTAAAATTGCTTATTACTAAGGTGAGATGTCAAATGTTACACATTATATGCGACTACTGTAAGGCTCGCTCGTTTTTTTTTACATCTTACGGGTGTAACCTCGTGAGTGTGCATCATTGCCATCATTTCACCTAAGGTTAAGTGATGATAAGGCCAATGGTGGAATGTTAGAGGTTAGCCTTTGCCCAGCTGTGGGACATTGAGTAATTTACTTTTCTTTACTAAAGTATATTATAATATTATATATATTATAATTATAGTATATAATATTAATAGTTACAATTATACCCCACTTCCATAAGCGGTCTAATTAGTTACGTCACTTGTCTTTAATGAAGTTTCCGTCCGATTGGCAATTCTCTTGATACACAATTGCATGTAGAGCGGGCTCTCCGTAATATTACATTCATAATGTTATTATGATGTATAGTCGGCTTATTAGTGTTCAGCTAATAAATGGACATTGCTAGGCGGTTTGTACCATCGTAACAAAACAAACCTAACCTATCAAAATAAGAATATGCACATTTTGAGCTTTAAAGATATTTTTTGATTTATTAATATCTAAATAACCGCCTCTGTGGTTCTGTGGTTAAGACCATCGGTTTAGACTCAGAGGTCCTGGGTTCGATTCCCAACGGGGGGTACATGTTTGTGTACTCGGTTTGGTTGATGGTATGGCTTGTTCGTCCGCCTGGCTAGCTACCACCATCTTATCTAAATATGTGACCATAACATCAATGTTTGTAGCATTGTTGTGTTCCGCAGCTAGAGATAAGAGAGCCAGTGCCTCACAAGTTGAGGATCCCGGGTGAAGTGCGCTTCCATCATTGGTCTTATCATCACTTAACATCAGGTGAGATCAAGGCACAGTGCTAACCCATAAAATATAAAAAACCAGCTTACTTCCAAAAAGGTATCTTTATCATAACTACCGTATCGATTTTCTTTTAACGAAAACAAGTCCTACTAATATTATAAACGCGAAAGTTTGTAAGTATGGATGGATGTTTGTTACTCTTTCACGTAAAAACTACTGAATGTTTGGATGAAACTCGGCATACAGATAGTTTATAACCTGGATTAACACATAGGATAGTTTTATCCCGATATTCCCACGGGAATGAATGAAAACTGTCAAAGCGGTACGAAATCCGCCAGGTCCACTAGTTTTCCATATATTTGGTATCTACGAATATACGGGAAACAGTTTTATATTTATTGTACTTTTAGCGTCAACAATAGAGCTGCTATATAGTACATTGCCTAAACTTGTTCATATATCATTATTCATGTTCATAAATCTCCAAGTATGCATTTAGCACATAGCAGGTATTAGTTTGACAGCGACAACGCTATTGTGTATATTGACAAAAGCACACAAGACCAATGTCCAGACTTTTGTATTTTGGTAATTATTAATAATGTTCTGAATGACGGGAATAACGGGAACGGGAATAAAAGTTAATCGTATTAAAACAGGAGTCTATTAAGGTAATTACTATTCAAGTTAAGTCGTCTACTCTTAATGTGTCACATTGTACTAAGCACATTTTTGTAAACAACTCATGATTTGAAAGGAGTTTGAAAGGAACCCAGCTAGAAACTTATTTCTAGCTGGGTTCTTCTTAGCAGAAACCACCTTCCGAACCAGCAGTGTGCATTCAATATATGTATAGTTTGTTAAATTATATATTAATATGAGGTAACACATATCTTCGATCAAGATAAAAGCCTGGTTATGCAATTATTACAATTTGATTTGTTGTATTTGTCTTCGTCCCGAATTGCAGAATAACTATTAAAAACATTGGAAAATTGACGAAAGACTAAAAAAAAAACCAATACAAAATGTTCATGGGTTTGGTATATAACCATGAAAATCGGTACAGCCGTTCTCGAGTTATAAGTGTTCGAACAAACCTGACTTTGTTTATTAGGAAGACTAGCGGCCGCCCGCAGTTTCACCCGCGTGGTTCCCGTTCCCGTGGGAATATCGAATTGAAAAGTATCCTATGTGTTAATTCAGGTTACAAACTTAATTTTTTACGAAAAAATAGCATAATTTGAAAATTTTTTCATCTTACAATTTTTAATACTCCTCGTACTACTTCTACTTCAATTCACTATTGGCTACGGATAGGCTTTACACCATCACCTTATGTTCATAACACTAGGCCATCCCATATCCGGTACTTAACGTAACGTGACAATAAATATGTCATCTCATTATGACTCCCTCGGGATCACCCTTAGGAATTTGTTATTTAGAACCCACTTTATATGCCTGCTGTGACATGTGAAAGAGGGACTATAGTGACTTGACTATAGGGAGTCCCTGCCCCTTAGTGACCTCTTAAGTCCTTTAATTATCATCCTATCAGCACTGTAATGACTTTGCCAGAATTTAAATTGCTTGATGAACCAGTGATTTAGCGGAACTAACACTACATATTATTTCAACTGCATATTTGTGTGCCATGGGTATCCGCAAAGTAACGCCTGATTCCATTAATTATAGAGTTTAAATTGGTACCTGCTGTAGCAAGTAGATAAGTAAGCCTGTGACTGTCCCACTGTTGGGCAAAAGCATCCATCATTGAAATCAAGTCATCGCTACAATTGATGGGTAATGGCTTAAGGGGGTGCAGCGCGGAATTTGAAAATTTACGTGTTTTTAAGTCACTGGTGCTAGGCGCTGAATAGGTCTTATACATTAAAAAGACTAGTGTAAGTTAGCTTGATCCTTTCACAAGGTCATGGTTGTCTTGGAATTTGAAACAAATACCCAGAAACTGCATAAACATTACGTAAAATAATGATATCTAAAAACTTATTTCTTCAGAAACTTTGTAAATATAGCCCAAATGAAACAATGATCCGACATCAAAATGTTTGTATTATATTCCGCAGGTCACTGTTGTCTTATTTTTCCATCAAAAAACATGAATATGAAAATATTAAGACTTTTTTATTTTTTACCCAAACGCCTATGATTTTACGAAAGTAAACATTGCTCTAATTAAATCACCAGCCTACTCTGTACAGATATTAGTGTGCGTGCGTATTCGTAGTCGTGCGCCGTTGTCACACCACTGCCACGCGCCGCTCGCGCACTATCATAAAGAAACTTGAAACTCGCAGTTTTGCGTCCGCGCTGCACCCCCTTAATCGCCACGCTTGCTGAATGCGGGTTGGTGATTACAAACTCGGGCTATGCATCAAAAAATCCGAAACGCACTTTGGCCGACTTGGGAATTGGACCTGCTGGTATCGGGCCGAGCGCTTTGCCATTCGGCTATATACCGAGGCGTTACCCTTAGCGCGGATATCCTTTTTTTTTGTCATGAAACATGTACTTGTGTGTATGTATGTAATCAATAATTTAGATTAATGATGTATTAAAAGTATGGTAACTGTTTTATCATGTTGTAAGAATTTATGTCCTTATTTCTTTAAATTGTTATTTTTAAATTGTTATTGAACTCTTTTTTTAGACTTTGTTTGTTAAAAGTATAAGTATTTAATATTTTCATTTGTTAAACTACTTATTCTATATAAACGCGGTGCGCAACAATCACCGGAATTCAATTTTAATGTGAGAATTAGTTTACCTGTTGTGAATGTTCTGAATTGTATTCTGTAGTTGTGCCAATTAATTAAATAAATAAATAAATAAATAAATGTCCTTCAAGAAATAATAACTTGAAAAAAATGTTTTTAAGTATTTTACCGTAATTTTACGTAATTGTGATGTAAAAAATAATTAAGGAATCCTTTTCTTCCACAGTGCGGGTCGCGGTGGCCTATTCTCTGCCTACCCATCCTGCTGGCAGCCTCAGTATGCGGCAGCAACATCCTCATGATCACACTGGGAGGCACCAAGTCACACAAAATGCCTTTCTGGGAACTATCCAGAGGCATGATTAGAAGGTAAATAAGACGAAAAACTACTTAAGACGCTGACAATCATGAAAAGCAAGCTGTCGATCTGCATACAAGCAAAAGGAATGCAAAAGTGCGTGATCTATTAGATTCAAGTCAGAAAAGGCCAAAAATGCTATTTCAAATCTAGCGTTTTTCTTATAAGTATTACGAATAAGAATACTTAATTTCATCAACGTATAATTATTTGCATATAATTTTACGCTTTGTTGAGAACAAATTACTATTTTTAACACTTTGTCTTTTTTTCAAATTCATCAACGTACTTTGTTAAATAATAAAAGATAACCATGTTTTAGTTTTAGAGGTGACCTCTTTTAATTATCAGTAGTGTAGTATCTCAATTCATATGGACTACGTATAGGTGATACTCAATAATATTATATAGTTTATAATATCATTGGTTATACTCGTTTTGATCTTGATCGATCGTCGATCGGTCTGCCTTGTAAAGATCTGGTGACGATGAAAATGAAGAAAATGCGAGCAGCACAAAACTTGTCGTTCTGGAGATCCTTGGGGAAGGCTTTTGTCCAGCAGTCGAAGCTTTTGGCTGAGATGATAATGATGATGATGATGATACTGAAGTTATCGATATACATTTCAAAAATAGAGAGGATTAGAAATTAGTACTAGCTTTTACGATATTTGCCAGTGAAATTATGATCGAGTAAAATTTTCTCCTAACTAGAAATCTTTGCTAAGCCATTCGAAGTCGATAAAACACAGACGTTCTACTGGTTCCTTATAGTTCCTATAGAGTAATTTAAATTCAATAATGTGTTTCGTACCGAGTTTACGTAAACGTTGAAAAGTACTTACGATTAGGACGAATATGATAATTTGATATTTAATATTGATATTAGGTAAATTATACCTGTTTCGAGTTCATTGCCTTTCCAGGTTATATAACAAGGGTCACCTTGATATTAATTTTATTCACAACATTACCATATTTCAAACGTATATCGATACTTAATAGGCCTAGAACAAGATACGAAAATTATTGGCGTAGAACTCAATTGAAGCTACTCATATTTATTCCATGACAAGAAAGCAATACATCGCATCGTTACAATGTATGATACGCTGGTTGGTGATCACATAATCTGGCTATTCATCGGATAATCAAAACTAGCTGACTAGCCAATCTGCACCGGGCCCGCGTGGTGTATTATGGCCCGTTCTTCCGATCCGGCCATAGGGAAAGCTCGAGCCTTAGCAGTGGGGACACAAAATGAGCTGATAATGATGATAATTTAATATTTATATAACCTTAATAATTGGTGAAGTTTATAAGGATGAGTTAAATTAAAAAAATCTCTTTTGATTACAGAGGTCACAACGTAACCTTGATCAGCGCCTTCCCCCCCGACTTCCACATCGAGGGTCTGGAGGAGATAGCTCCGGAGCGTGTGGCGCGCTACGTGAGGAACTACATGACATGGGACCTGGTCGGAGCCAGGATGAGGGGCGAGGAGCCATTGCCACCGCTGGACATCATGCGATACCCCTACGAGGTATAAAAGGTTGGGGGGATAAGCAAGGAAGTTAAAATTTTAATAAAATAGGGTAGTTGACTGGTTGGTAAATAGAGAACAAACATTTCGGGACTCCAGTTTTGGGGTCTTACAAATAAACAGAAAATGAGCTGCGAATAGTTATTCTGGGTTTTGTTCCCGTCATGTATACTTCATTTCAAATTAGACTAAAAGAGACAAAACCCAGAATAACTAATCAAAGCCTATTCTCTATTTATTTGTAAGGTATTTGATGTTTTAAAATTATTCTGATGTTTCCTTATAGTCCAAATGCCAAAATTAGAAAACTGTGACACAATTCGACTAGCAATAAAATAGTCATATTTTATACATTAAACGTTAAATAAAATATAGGGTGTATATTATTTTAATTGTGAGAATGTGTGTACCAAAAATGTCTCCTCTCAAACCGAAACAGGAGTTCGAAAGAAACTCAAACTTTTGGCATTCCAGAACTTTGAAAGAACTTAAAACTCCTGGCATTTAGGCGAGAGTGAATAGGCATCTTCTGTGGCAGCTCGCTCCATCGTAGACCTCATCTACGCTCACCATCAGGCGAGATTGAGGTCAAGAGCTGTCTTATAAGATATAAAAAAAATAGTTCGAGTTTTCAGCAGAAACGACGTCACTGGTGTTCTATGAGGATTAGAAATAAAGTCATCACTGAGCAAAAACCAAAAACACGAACTCCGAATGAGAATAGGAATCTATGACGTCACTATTTATGTTCCATCAATAGAGTTATGGTTACAGAAATTCGTTTTAAGATCAAATCAAGGAACAAAGTTTATGTATTGGAGAACTGTTACGTAATGCCATTTGTACTTTTAATGTTTCGCAATTAATTGTTGTTGTTATCGACATCACAATTTCATGTAGACGCACGCAACCCTACAATGGAGAAATAACGAATTTCCAAATGTTTGGTAGTTTTTTATTTTTATTGACATTAGATTGAAACGCTTTGTAACGAACAACTCGCGTTTTGTTTACAATTTTTATTTTACCCTAACTTTTCTGCTACCGTTTCCGACTCAGGGATTAAAACATTTTGTGGTGATATCAAATGTTACTTAAAGTGCTTCATAAAGTAGTGGTTGCGTAAATTTAATAGGTAAATTTTATTAAAAAATCTAATTTTATAAAACTTCTGGATTTTAGTACCTAATTCCGTACAAATTACCCAACCAGTAAAAATAAATAAATTACCATTAAACTCTTTCGCATACTGAAAAATACGGGATCTACCTAGGCACATATCAAGTTTAAGTCCTAAACTGTACGTCTTTCAGTAAACCTGTGGTGTAAAACTTCGATGTCACTTGTTTCATAGGAACTTTTAAATTTTACAGGTGTGCGACGTTTTCTACACCGACCCTGAGATGAGATCCTTCCTGAGATCAGGAAGGGGCTACGATCTCATCGTCCTGGACGGCGCCTTCCCCGAATGCGCGATGGGCGTGGTTTACCGGCTCAAGCTGCCATTCATGTTCATCAACACCGTCGGATTCTACACCATGGCGTTCAGCAACTCTGGCAGCCCAACCCCCTTCTCGGTCACACCGTTCTTCGGCAAAGCTTTTACTGACAACATGGGCATTATAGATAGAGGGTTGAACTTCGCGTGGCATGCGATAGCTTACACAGCTCACAGCGTCTCCATGATGGTCCTCCAAGGAGTTTTGAGGAAGAATTTCGGCAGCCAAATACCCCATGTGTATGATATGACGAAGAACGTCAGCTTCATCCTACAGAATGGACATTACTCTGTGTCGTACCCGAGACCGTATTTGCCTAATGTGGCGGAGGTGGCGTGCATTCATTGCAAGGATGCGAAACGGTTGAACCCTGTAAGTATTTGTTTAATTTTTTTATAGAAACTTCTTTGATAGAATATGGTTTTTGATGACTCATTTTACCTGTAAGTAGTTTTAAAGTACAAAGGAATGTTCGAATGAAAGATGGATGTTCAGAAAATCGTTCGGAATGCTTATCTTCTAGCTTTGGAAAGTCCTATACTCGTATAACTACTTCCAAATCCCAATCGTCCCACTCAATGAACATTCTAAGCTTTCAGTATCTTTTGGTCTTATAATGTGATGTTAGAGCTGAGATTTTATAACCTGTCTGTATGATGAAATTCCAGTCATGAAATAATTTCAAATCATCTTTTATATTTAAATATGAATGTATTTAAATGTCAATAGCTTCGCGTGTTATTAGAAATCATAGTTATTTTAATAAGACAGCGTCAGCTTACACTCACTGGGTTTATCATAAACCAGGAGTACAATTCGCTAAAGCGGCCTGATAGCTCTGCCTCAGAAATCCTATATAACACACTCATTACCATAGATAGCAGCGTACGATACATGAATGCAGAAAGCACTTTCTCCGAACAGCCTGAGGCAATTTGAAATGAGTCAACAAACTTGGAGTTGGATGGATGCGTACAAATTGTGTTCTTGACTAGCAGATATGAGTGGCTTTACTCGCGTTGTTTCCGGCTTGCAACAGAAGATTTTCCAGAAATGTACAGTAACTATTTAGTAAGTATTATTTAGAAATGCAAAAATGTAGGCCTTCAAATCGTTAAAAAATGTACTATAAGTATTTTTTCTGTTATAACTTATATTCGTACTTACTTACATTGTTCAATTACAATTTATACATTGTGACGCAACTTGCGCCTTACTCAAGGACCGTCATATGAAGAAGATACATCTATAATAAATGTTTCTCTGTCGGGTCAAATTACATATGTCAAATTCACTATATTCGTCATAGCCATTGCTCCGTCAAATTCTCTTTTGATCAAGTTACATATACTTCAACTTCAACTTTAGCTGTCAATAAATGTTATTCTTATTCTTATCATAAGAAGTGATTTTTTCTGTGAACTTTACATCAACGTTGTCCGTCGTGTCGAAATAAACTTCCTTTCGAATCTTGTTATCTAAACAAATCATAAGGATGTCCTCTTTAGCTGTTTATTTAATGTCCACCACATTGCTAAACTCACGTCGAAATGATTTTAATGTAATTGTTAACAGTCGTTAGTTTGATAATGACATTTAATTAAGCGTGAAGGTCGCGGGAAGCCGCTGGACGCGAGCAGCACATAACCAGTCGTTGTAGAGATCCTTGGAGGAGGCCTTTGTCCAGCAGCGGACGTCTCTTAGCTGAGATGATGATGATGATGATGATTTAATTGAGCAAAAAGTGTTGAAAAATTCTTATGAGAATTAGAAACTAGAACTGGAATTAGAAACGCACCTTTCTACAATCTGATACAGATTTTGGTATTTTTGCACTAAAGTTGTGTCCTGGTCGGACACAACTTTAGTGCAAATTCTGTTAACGCAATAACTACACTTACTTTGAAGTGAGTGAAGTGTGCCTTTTTCAATGTCAACAATTACATCATCGACTTTCGTCATTTAATTTTTAATACTAATCAATAATATCCTTAAAACGTATTACTTATTTAATTTTATTTAGTTTACCAGTAAACAATATCTGCTTTTCAAATTTCACAACTTGAACGATGTACAAAACATACTCCATATAAAGTTTAATCTTTTATTTTACCCTTTTAGGGGTAGAATTTAAAAAAAGGTCTTTTTATTGCTTGCCGTTACACAAAAGGTTTAATGTTCTTTTAAGCGCCTGACTGTCTGACAGCCTTATCAACGTAGAGATGAGCGTTGATGAGTCAGTCAGGCGTTCTCTCTTCATAAATTTCATATAGATAAATAATATTTTGTTCACAAAAAGACAAAAACATACGCTATTCCGATGTTAAAACAGTGACTAAAGATTTTTACTTGTGAATGACTTGTAGATCAAGTCGTCTAGTAGCGGTACACTTTGATATATCACCATCACAATTAATCACATCCATAGGCTACGGTACACCTGATTGCCACAACAATTACTTATAGAAAAAACGAAAAGCACTTCTAAAATTTTGGAAAAAGTTGAAAACATTTGCTATAAGCAGCACTTAACCCTTTAACAGACAGAACATGTTTGAATATTTCATTTGTTTTCAATCTTATCTCAATCACATAAAGTTCAAAATGTGGTGGGAATATACATACCTCTGACTGTGAACGGATTAAACCCGCTTCCTCTGCATACCAGGTCAGATGCATTTCCAATTATGTTATCATTACCTTATCCAACCCTTAAATAATCAACTCCATCTGCTCCTTTAATAAGTTACTTATGTATTTTTTATTATATATTTTTTTAAATCTGCTTCTTTGGCTTACACCAACTTTGTAAGCCGAAGGAGCTTTATTCATCTACGTCATCAACATCCTTCTTCTACAGACCCTTCTCCTTATTTCCAGGACATAGAAGAATGGATCTCAGGGGCCGGGGACGCCGGCTTCGTGTACGTCTCCATGGGATCTTCGGTGAGGACCTCCAGCATGCCCATCTCCGTCCACCGCTTGTTCGTGGAGGCGCTGGGCAGGCTTCCACACAGGGTCTTATGGAAGCAGGACGCAGAGCAGAACATGACGGACATCCCCGCAAACGTGAGGCTTTACAAGTGGCTGCCGCAGCAAGATTTGCTTGGTAAGCTAATGGATAAGCAGCCTAATGATTTCTGAACACCAAGTTTATAACGGAAATTAACGCAAACTACTTTATAAAGGTACTAGCTGACCTGGCGGACTTCGTACCGCTTTGACAGTTTCTATGTCAACAAAACAAACAAATCGTTAAATAGTTTACTCGTGAAAGGGTATCACTACTACTGCCTTGGCTACATAGTATGTATTGTCAGATCACAACAATAGGCTTCTAATTTATTGACAGACTTAAATAAATAAATGGTGGTAGCTATCCAGATGAACTTTATTTAAGCCTTATTTTTTAAACCTAGTGCCTACACTATATGTACCCTCGAATGGAATTCTGTGTCCGCTGGGTCTGAGAATGAAAACTTTGTATTTACGCAAAACTTTTTTTTTCTAGGCCATCCAAAAATAAAGGCTTTCGTCACCCACGGTGGTCTCCTAAGTATGTTCGAGACGGTCTACCACGGCGTACCAATAGTCACGATTCCAGTGTTCTGCGACCACGACGCAAACGCCGCCAAAGCCGAAGTGGACGGTTACGCGAAGAAGCTGGATTTGAGACATCTCACATCTGACAAATTGTACAAAGCCATTACAGAAGTCATTAATGAACCGCGCTATAAAATAGAAGTCGATAAGAGACAACTACTGCTCAGAGACCAAAAGGAAACGCCTTTGGAAAGAGCCGTGTATTGGACAGAGTACGTAATAAGACACAGAGGTGCTTACCATCTGCAATCGCCAGCGAAGGACTTGAATTACTTTCAGTATTACATGGTTGACGTAGCATTACTTCTCACATTGACTGTGTTCACGTTTCTGGCGATATTTTCGTATATCGTTAGGGGTTCATTCAAGAAGTTAGTGAAGTACACACAGAATAGAGAAGTGATGTCAGAAAAGTCGAACAGCTTGCTGAAGCGGTCCAAGATGTTAATAGACCAGACGACGATGATAAAGAAGAACATATAGAAATTTACCAAAACTCTAATCCTTAAGTTACCAATAAAGTTACCGTAAGAGATTTTGAATACAAAATAATGTGAGTACATGAATGTAAAAGTGATATTGTTGTAAATATTTAGCTTGTAACTGTAGAATTTTCTTAAGTGTTTTAGCATAAGGTAATAATGAGATGGAAATGACAAATATCCATAGTTTTTGCTCACGGTAGTTCTTAATATTATAATTAGGTCAATATTTGAAATTTGAATAAATATTTTTATTTATATAATTATTCTAGTTCCTATTTATAATTATCATATACCTAACCAGATTGATTTAGTGACTTATCAAAACAGTGTGACTGAACTCACCACCCGCTACCCAGAGACATACAGTCAGAGCAATAATATGTATACACTTTTGCCTAGTTATGGCCCATATTCCATTGTGTTAAGGTTCACTCTGGTTAATAGTAACAAGTTAATGCTCGCGACTATTCTTCTGAATGTCAGTTTGCGTAGTGTGTTGTCACTGCTTTAACTTTACTTTAGATCGATCGAAAAGTGAAGAAACGCGCATTCCGCACTATGAAAAGTTAATTCTCTCTTCTATGAGTTAATTATTCATTACCTACTCATTAAAAATGGAATTTCACAAGGGCGAAGCTGTGAGCGGAAACTCAATATTCATTAAAAAATGTAACACTGTCTTGTCTTTTGAACAGAGAAAAAGAAAATGAAAAAACACTGAATAGCATAAATAGGGATGTAAAGATGTGTTATCATGACGATTACATATTTTAATGGTAAGCACCGTTCCTTGATCTCACCTGATGTTAAGTGATGATAAGGCCAATGATGAAAGCGCACTTCACCCGGGATCCTCAACTAGCCTACTGGCTCTCTTATCTCTAGCTGCCGGAATACACAATGCTACAAACATTGATGTTATAGCGACATATTTAGATAAGATGGTAGTAGCTAGCCAGGCGGACAAACAAGCCCTACCACCAACCAAACCGAGTACACAAACATGTACCCCCCGCTGGGAATCGAACCCAGGACCTCTGGGTCTACACCGGTAACCCTATCACCGGTACACCAACATATATATATGTATATATATACAAAATTACAATAAATGCAGAAAAATAGGATGATTCTTATAGTTATGGTGAGTCCAGACTATATGACAAATTATGATATATAGCATATATCAATAAGTATCAATAAATCTACCTTGTACTTATAGTTTTGTTACTGTCTACTGTCTACTGGTGTGAATCTGTCACTGGCTGTCTGATATATAACTGCATAGCAGAGTGTCTATGCACTTATACATCATCTCGTGTTTTGTTACTGTTGATTCACCTAAGAATATAAAATAAAGATAACATAAATTATATAACATGTTACTTATAATGGACTTACCTTTAAACATACGCTTATTTACTTACTTACTTAGTTTGTCTTTTCGTAGTACAAAGAACAAACCATAATCTTTAGTAATCATAGTGTTAACTAGCGCCCCGTCCCTGCTTCGCACGGGTGGACATTTTAATATTTGCCTCGTATGTTTTACGTTTTTTCTCTCAATAAGAACCTTCCTCAGACTTCATCAAACACAACAAAAAAGAAATCAGGCAAATCGGTTCAGCGGTTTTCGAGTTTTGCAATATAACACATTTAGCGATTCATTTTATATAGATTAACATAGCAAAATGTATACTTTGGGAAACCAATTTTACACTAATTATTTTCGGATTACCCTTTGGCATTTAACGGAAACAAATCATTTTATAATTACTCTCATTAAGCTGTATATTATCCTACGCATCGGAACTTTAGGTTAGCTACTAATTAGCGAGATATTAATTCATCCGGATTAATTGGGGAGTGTACACTTATAAACTTTTGCGTTCCATTTCAATCAAAGGTTTTAAAACAGGGATTAACGCAAACCCGACGTTTCGAGCGAGTTGCACCGCGGCTTCGGTCGCGGGCTGACCTGTAAATCCCGTATTAACCTTTGGATTAATTAGGAATTGTTTATTTTGTAAGTAGATATGGTTCTATAACATCGATGTTGGTAGCATTGTTGTGTTTCGATAGAGTCAGCGCGTCAGTTGTTGCGGATTCCAGGTGAAGTGCACTTTTACCTTTTGTTTTGGTCTTAAGGCCTTCGCCTTAAGGCACACTAGCGCCGCTAATGGATTTAATTTGATAACCGCTAAACTGGTTTTTTTTTTCAAACATTGCGGACCTTCCGACACCAGGCAAACATCTATTATTTAATAATTGTGCACTACTTTTAGGTTTGTTTTTGTATTCATTTGCTAACACCAACAGTGGCCATTGTTGATGAATAATTGCGATAGCCCGTTTTGTGAATAAACCACGCAACAAAAAGTAGTGCACAATTATTAAATAAATACTATGGATGCTTTCCTGTTGTCGGACGGTACGCAATGTTTAAAAAAAGATCCGGTCCGTTATTAATTGTCAAATTATCAATTGGTGGCGCTAGTGTGCCTTACCCTTCGCCTTAAGATCAAGTGCTTACTCGCAATAATAATAAAAAATTTGGTAGTTGACTGGTTAGTTAATAGATTTTTTGCAACTGGCAAAACTTGTTTTTATAAAATTTTTATGGGAAGGGAAAGTATGACGTCACAATTTTGTTCTGTCGTTTGAGTGTTTAATAATAACTTTTTAGATTCATGATTAAGTCAAATAAAAAAATCGGTTAACGTTTTAAAGAACTGTTATCAACATCCCTTTTGAAATAGATTTAAATCTATGTTATACTCGAATTATTTGGCCTATACCACCGAGGCGGATAAAATACAAACTTAATTAAATCTATTGGATATTCTATGTGTTATAATTATGATCTACACTAGTACCTAGAGGCAATAAAAAAGAAAAGACAAAATTAATTTGTTTGTTGTGTAAATTAGGAGAAGGAACTAAAAAACTTAACATAAAAATAAATTTTTGAACTTCAAATTTTTTTTTCAGTTGCGTCTCAGGCTGTTTTGTATAAACTCATTAGAATTAGTAAGTGACACAAAGTTTACTTTTCTTTATGTAACTAGATTATAATTAATAGAAAATACAAAGACACGAACGTACATTATTAATTACTTGTGAAAGTAAAGATTGTGAGGAATCATTGAAAAACCATAAAGAATGGTATGAATGATCTTTGAAAGTAATTTCGTTTTCGATTGATAATAATAATCACGGTAAGGATTGTTCAGATTTGTAGGTATAGTAATAAATCAAAAAAGTCCATTAGTAATTTAGCCTTAAATATCACGACCTTAGAGCATTAATAATGCTCTAAGGTCACGACTCATGACTGGGCTAAGGCTTCCATCATTGAAATCAAGTCATCGCTACAATTAATAGGTGTTAGCATAATCACCACGCCGAATGCCTGTTGGTGATCAAGAAATATTTTTATATTTAAGAAATCTTAAGTTTCACGCTGCCCCTAAAATCCAGCTATGCTGTAAAAGCCATAGGCGGTCAACAGGAATCCCTTCCCAAAAAAAAGTCACAATACTCTACAAAATAATTTTAATTTTTAAAAGCTTAGGTACACAATGCGTATATTTACATTCAAATGAAAACTTTAGTACATAATAATCTATTTACGAACTAATCAATAAATTTAAAGACTATAAAACAACCTAAGTAAAAAGAAACTTTATGAAATAGAAGATTAATTGAAAAAAAATATTTCCTAACATTAATTTTGTTCGAATTTTTGATAGAACGCGCATGTACTACCATAATATTATTTATAACAATGCAAAGTGTACCGTGTTTCCTTAGCAAATAAATTTATTTCTATTTCTAATTATTTGTAAATGGCACAAAAGATCCCGATGGGTAAAAGTGCTTTAAGGGAGAAAACGCAGACCCACTAAGATAACATATGTAAACAAAAGAATATCGTTTAAGTTTTCTTTGAAAATAATACAGTTTTATGCTAAACATAAATTTCATAATCGTACCTACCACTTAGTCTGTGAAACGTAGATAATGTGGGCTTTAATAAGAGAAACACTTTGTAAAACAATATATTTTTAGGGCATGCTTCGTACAAACTTTAAGCCTTAAGCAGGACAGTTTCAATATTCGCTGAATACTTAAATTCCGCGCCATAATAATTAAAAGAGAAGCTGACAAGCGTCTGCAAAATCAATCAATCAATCAAGCAAAATCTCTCAAAAAAAAAAAATGTTTTGACAAAATACTATTTAGTGTTCAGGAGTAGTAGTAAGTAGTAGTGTTCAGCGACTTTTGTTGCCGACTGTACAACGCTAATCGCACATGAAACCTAAGTAAGTCAATTGTACACACACAAATAATCTACGGTGCATTTCACCTAAGTCGTGCGACGCAAGCGCAAAGTCTGAATCCAGAAGTTTCTAGAAAGTTCTACACCGAGGCGACGACTAAACACCAGGTACAAGTTGAAGAGTCGCCTCACCGTGGATTACATGTCTAGCTTGGGCAGGTTCTGGGCTTCTCCAATGACGCTGATGTCCTTAGACTGAGTTTGGGCGTTATCTGGGTTCACTTTGGTGACGGGAGCTGGCGCTGACAGGGCGAAACCGAGGATGTTATCTGCAAGCAAAGTTTGAAGTTTGAAGCGTCAGTAGCCAGATTTATCATCATCACCCACTGCTGGGGCACCAGCCTTCCTTAAGGATGGATAGGGAGAACGGGCCATAAACCAGCACGCGGGCCCAGTGCGGATTGGTAGTTTGAAACTACTGCTAATGTAGTCTGGACAACGGCTTTACGCCGGTGATCCCGGCTGGAGAAGCGCGGTGGAAATGCGAGACGAACGGGATTGAATGCGAGAAATCGTGGTTCAATCCCCCATAGCTTCGTTAGACTATGACGTGCACCCATACTTATAAACAAGCGTATTAGATTTTTGGATTTTTTGGATGGGTTAACAGAACTATTATTAATGTGTGAATAGGGAATTAATAATAAAATTGTTAAATCAATAAGAAAAGTGTAAAACAAGCGGGCGCCTGCCGCGGGGGCACGTGCCGTGCTCCGTCGCGGACAAACATTGCGGTTTAGAAGCTGTCATGTGATCACTGATATGCACTTTGGCATATCAGTGAAACGGACGAGGGTGCTCCGTCGGCCGCGCCGCGTGCTACGGGGCGACCTGCCTCACGCAGCGCTGCTCTTTGAATTTACATGAAACAGCACGCCTTGATGTGTGCCTGCTTGCAGCAGTGGACGCCCAAGGGTCACGAGGTGTGAAGTGGCTAGTGAAGCAAAACCTACCGGTTAAAGTGTTCTATTGACAGCTTTAATTATAATATTATATTCTTATATAAGTAAAAAGAGAAACATTTGAACTATGCTGCCTTGAAGTCACATTACCACCTTCTCCCTTTCGCTGTAGAGACTACTGGGGTGTGGGGCACGGAAGCAAAATCTTTTATTGCCAAACTAGGGCACCGTTTATTTAGCGGATCGTGGGTACGATCGCCACTGCGGGTCATACCTGGTTCAAAGACTCTCCCTGGCAATACAACGTGGTAACGCTGCAGATATCATGGGAACCTTTGAGCCGGGGGTGGCCCGTGGTGGTATTTTAGATTAAGGTTTTAGTTAAAGATATTTAATTATTTGCTTGTAATACATTTCTATTTGTAATTTGATAACTTATCATACTCGTAACTGTACAAATTATATTTCAAACTTAAAAGAGAATCACACAGTAAAAAGTGTTTTCAATAAAGCATTTGTAATCTCAAAACAACGTTTTCATTTAGCTCGCTTTCTATCTATAAAAATACAGACTACTCACTGGTGCTAAGAGGATTGCTTTAACGAGAAGTTATACCTGAATATATTAGATTAATTGGAACGTTAACCATTTCACAGTCAGAAGGATGTATATTCCCACCACATTTTGAACTTTATGCGATTGAGATAATATTGAAAACCAATGAAATATTTGAAACATATTCTGTCTGTTAAAGGGTTAAGCTTGTCTAGCAAGATAATATTCTATCTAACAAAAGCTTTAGTTACTAGAGGTCGCAATGTTATGAATATAGCCGTTGGCTGTTTGAAATTTTGGTGAAGCTTTTTTATGCGCACTTTATGATCAGCTTTGTATTGTATTTATCCCAAGCAAGGCTATATATACATTTTTTATATACATTTTTATACTTTATTTTACAATACCCCTTAAATTCTAATTAAGAAATAACAAACGTTATTATATTCTGTTCAGCTCTCTCTAATTACAGTTTTTTATCGAGAAAAATACGACTAAGCATCTCAATGGTTGCTTCTATATAAAAACCGGACAAGTGCGAGTCGGACTCGCTCACCGAGGTTTCCGTACTAATTTATGGGTACATATTATATAGTTCAGGAATCGAGTCTCGAAATTTTCCCGAAATTCAGTTTAGTTATAAGGTACTTATACATATAAAAGAGGGAAAAGGCTTTTTTCATTCTTCGTCATAAATCGAAAACTATACATCATATTTTTATGATGTAATTCGTTAATTAAAATCTGTTTAAGCTTGTGCAAATGAAGCCCTTTTCTACGATACCCCACATGACACGGTTAACTTACTTCAATATTTGGACCCCTTGCAAAAAGACCCTGTTTTTTTGTGATTTAATTAAATATGTAGATACTTATAGTTTTCAGATTTTTCCCTGTACTTATAGTATAAGACGATATTACTTGCCAAACTTCATAGTTCTAGGTCAACGGCAAGTACCCTATGAATTTTGATTCCCTTGAGAGTGTCTAAATAAACGTTTTTTGCGACATTTACGGCCGTATCTTTTTTTTTCGTTAACTTAGAAGTTTGATTTTTTCACAGCTTCAAGGGACCGCAGGCAATCAAGTAACAGTAAACGAATGCTTGTACCATTCGTTTACTAAAAGTAAACGTTTATTCATTAGGTACATAAAGGATGGGCCCAAAATCGGCCATCTTTATTTTGTGTTACATATTCATGTATGTAACAAACCCGTGAGTCCGGCACAATCAATTATTGAATTCGTATCGAAGCCTGTGTAAGCGTAAAAGCGCCACAACGTCGTGCGTAAATTGGACTAACAATTGACAGCCATAATTTCATAGAATGTACGAGTATGACATTACGGCTAGACTAAAAACTAAAGCTGCGTGTATTGCATGAAGCTGTAGATGTGTATTGGTTACCTACGTGATATTGGCGGAATTGTGTTCGGCAGTAGACACAAAACACGCCATAAATAAAAGAAGAAGAAGAAAGCTACATTCGATAAAAGTTCTAGGGCTATTTGAAAAACGTAATGAACACGGGGTTTTTCTATCATTATCTTATAATAAGTGAATACGGGTGTCCACATATTTAAATACTAAAATCTCTAAAATTAAAAAAAAAACTAAAATCCTGTGTTTTCGACACTTTAAATCTGATATGATTTGTCACCCACTTATTGCAGCACCTCGACATTTAATATCTCCATCTGCTGCGCAGAGTCCTGGCTATAAATAAACAATGAACTGATACCGCGATGCGATGCATACTGGATCGCTTCAGGGAACTACTTGAGATCTGCCAACGCTCCGGCTGAAAGCTTAATGCATATTTTAGGGAGGCAGCGGCATCCTATTGGTCTATTTCTCCAAAATAACAAGCGAGTAGTATTTCTTATAATAAAAATACTAGACATCTGTAGTTGTTGTGAGATGGTACTTGTTAAAATCCACCAGCCAAGCCGTATTCATTGATTTTCAGTCGTCTTTTTTTCGTATCCCATATCATTTAAAATCTAACAAAATGTTTTAAGAATTACTTGCATGCAAGCAAGTATGCAAGCAAGCATGCCAGCAAGCAAGCATGCAAGCAAACAAGCATACAAGTAATATCATTTTCGGCACAGCTGTGGCGGCGGTGCCACGCGCTCCTCGCGTCACACTTTTGTCACAGATGTCTTTCGCTCGCCTACGCTTCGGCTTTTGGCTGCTAGCCAGCCTCAGCCGGAAGCGTTTACTTAGGCAGCTGCTTCTTAGCATGCAAGCCTTCTCTATATTACACTCTAGGGCAGACGACAAGACTCCGTGATTCGTTTCAGAAACGGTGATTTCTGTCTCGTGATCTTATGGTTTTTTTTTGTTGTTTTACGATAAAGTCGTTGTTTTCCGAGTTTAGTATAAAAAAAGAAGTCCGTTCTGATCATAACCCCTCGGAGTATCTAGTAGGGAACGGAGACACGATTCATTCTTTAGGTTTTTCACCTTCTGGCGTCCAGGACTCTCCCACCCGACCCCCTTCTTTAGTGGCAAGCACCAGGTGAAGAGGACAGAGGGACCGGGCATAACTTGTAAGCCTTACGGGGGGTGCAATCCGAATCTTACGCAGCCAAAGACTTCACCCATAACGCGTTGCTATGAAGCCTGAGGGTCGGATATCTACTCTGTGCCCAGATGTTATGGGCACTAGGGTAGGAGTGCGACGTAACACCGTCTTCTCCTTCACAGCCTTCTTTTACGGATTTGATCGGCGTGATGGTCTGCCGCGATCCGCGCTCGCTCAGCAGCCTCTTTGCAGGACATCACGTACTCGCAAAAGGCTACCGCCGCACCGCTCGCGATTGCTCACTGCTGAGCATTGCGCAAACTATGTTGGTCCACGAGAGACTCCTCGATCAGTCTAGCGCTTCTTCGTTGTGAAATAATAATGAAACTAAGGAGAAATTACCTTTATTGTGCAGCAGCAATGAGACAGCTGTGCCTATAACTCCCACCGCGACCAGGAACCATCGCATTACTCCCACGATGCGCTTGGGCAGGAACAGTTGATTCTTCAGCATCTTCACGAAGGTTTTGTTCAGCGCGAGACCCTATAAAGAGTTTGGTAGAATGAAGAAATACAAATGACTTTGGCCACAAAATAAGGAAACTGCAGAAGGTAATCTTCATACGAGCAACGCACACAAGATCCTCTCACGTTGCGAGATTCCGAGTCTGTGAGAGTTTGCCTATGTGTGCGTTGCTCGAGGGAGGTATGTATTAAAGCTATTTACAGCTTTACAAACCAACCCCTCAGATCCTAACCGGGCGTTAACGCCCGGAGCGAAATTCCGTCAAACCCCAAAAGGGCGTTAACGCCCGGACTCGACCACGCGACTTAAAACTTAAATGTATTATGTATTTAGAGCCTACCTTTGTATGAAGAAGTTTAACTATAAACAAACTAGAATAAATTTGCTACACTCTCAACTCCCAACAACTTTATTCTCTGCGCGTTTTCAATTTTTTTTTTCAATTTCAATTTTCAAAATTTTTTTGCGGTTGCGAATTATGTCATCGGCGCAGGTGCTGTCATTTGTTTTGTTCGCGATTTGACAGATTTGGCAGTTTGGTTATAAGTTGTTTTTAATGGTTAAGGTGCTGTCTTAGATTAATATGCGTTATTATTCTAAGGGTGCTGTACTATACTATTGTGTTGTCTTGTTTAACTTTATTGTATAACCTTTAATTTTGTTTCTAAATGTGGAGACCCTATTGGTTTTTTGTTCCAAATATGTAAATAAATAATAAATAAATAATAGAATAGTTAATAGTACTTAAGCTTAGATAAAAAGAAAATCACCAACCCATGTCTTCCCGTTGGAGTCGTAAAAGGTGACTAAGGGGCTTTAGAACGTATACATATCAAGAAGCAACCTGGGTCACCCGCGCCGTGGCGGGTAAATCACCACTAGAATTCCCAAGGAGGGTTGGTGTCAGGCAGGTGGCCGGCCGTAAATACTTTGAGAAACCTTAGCAGAATTGAAGAATGGAAAAGCAGTTGGGAACTAAAGAGGAAGAAGAGGTACTAAAGTAGCCAATGACTTCTGATTTTTGGTAAATGTTTGTAATTGATATAATTTATTAAAAAAAACTAGAAATCTATACATATATATAAATCAATTGCTGTTCGTTTGAGCCGCTAAAACTCGAGAATGGCTGGACCGATTTGGCTAATTTTGATTTTGAAATATTTGTGGAAGTTCAGGGAAGGTTTAAACGGTGAGAAACATAAATGAGGAGCTCCGGAACAAAAGTCGATAAATCCACTTTTCGTATTTTAACAGGAAATACAAAATAATGATTTAAGTAGGAATGATAATGTTGTTTGTTAAATTGTCGACAAATTAAATTGTTATTTGTTGGGTTTAGGTCCGGCTGCCCATCATTAGAGTCTTATTTAGTACGTTTTTAACGGGATCTGCTGCGACTTGCGTGATGTACGTTATGTATTATGAGTACTATGACTAACAGAAAAAAATATATAAAAAACGGGCATAAAGTGGATTTATCGGCTTTTCTTTCGGAACTCCTCAAATAATAAGTAACGGAAAATACTAAAAACGACAATTTAATTTTCCAATGGAAACGGTCTAAGCAGTACGAAATCCGCCGGGCCAGCTAATATTTTCAAGAGCCTTCTTTTTTTTTTTTTTTTTTTTTCATTTTGTTGATGGCTTTGTGCGATTAGCACATTTAGCCAGTGTCAAAGTATTTTTTTTTACAAGTAATACATAAATAAACAATATTTCTTTTCTGTATGATGATGATGAATGATAATAGAAATGAGAAATGATATACCCCCCAACCCCTCGAGTATCTCAGTAAAGATGTGGGGCTTTACTAAGTCCTCGGGCGGACTTCTTGAGAGAATTTGAAAAGTGACGTTGCACTGTTTTGTTTCATTTGCCAACACTCATGCACACTCACGAACCCTTAACGGTTAATAATCCACCATTATTTCACATTAATATTCGACATAACACAAATTTTAGAAAATAAAACAAAACCGCAGACATGACTCTTCACTTTCCCGCCAAGAAGTCAGGGCCTTCTTCGACTTTTTCTTCTGCAATCTCTCTGACGTCTGTCGTTTTTCTGACAGAAGCGGCATTTTTCCTTTTTGTCTCGCTTAGCGGCCAGTGTTGGCGTAGACAGTTCTATACGAAGCGCCCATAAAGTTAATATACCAACGGAATATATCTTAGAGCATTAATGCTCTAAGGAATATATTAACTTTATGGAAGCGCCTGGGGGTGATAAAGTCTCATTATGACAAAACGTCAAACTTTAGTATCCTTTAGTACAGCTTCACGCCTTTAATAAAAGTCAAGACAAAAAATATCATGGCCACTAACACAAATTAATTTGTAAATATTAACGGGATTATAACCTTTGTTTTTCTATCAAAGGCAAAAATGAAAAGGTAATATTTATTTTAAAGTAAAAAGAGATTTGGTTTATATGAGCTAATTCTCAGAAATCGTAAGTATTGTTTAATAACATGATTACTAGCTTTGTTACGAGTACATGAATACATGTCATTTTGTTGTGTGTACATGCTTTTGGATTTCACTCTTATTTATTTTGTGGTTTCTTATTTATGATTGTAGCCTGTTGTGAGATAAATTATATGAAATAAATGTTTATTCGAATCAACTGTGTAAATTAGCACTGTTAAGTAAGTAAATAAATAGCTTATAACTGTCCCACTGCTGGGTAAAGGCCCCCATCATTGAAATCAAGTCATCACTACAACTGATGGATAATGCCTTAAATTAAGGAGCTGGAGATCAAATGTATGTATGTAGAAGAAAGCTAGTAAATAATAAAAAAAACAATGTAGGCAATTAATCATATCTTAGCAGGAAGTCGTAGTTTTTGGAAGAAACCCTTAAACTCATGAAGAAACGGTGTGAAGACCTCATAACCTTTGTAATATTTTAAATTATTATTTGATTATAAATACAAATATCAATCACTACTTTTGCTTTTTCATTACCTGTAGCACTGTAAAAGGGTTAATGTAGAAAAAGGTACGTTTTGCGAAGGGTGCATTTTGAGAAAAGGACGTTTTGCGCATGGGGTGTATTATGCGAAAGGTAATTTTGCGACTGAGCCCTGTCACTTCGTCCGAACATCGGGCTCTCAACAATAAAATTGGGAAACTGGTGCGCTACGACCTCCGCGCTCTATTGAGTGAGCAATAGAGCAAAATCGGCAGTCGAAAGTGTTTCCAGTCTATTAAAAGTTGACAGGCGCTTGTTTTGTAATTTAGTTGGTTTGGTGCTATAGTGTTTAGATACTTTTTGTGCTGACTGTACACTATAGTCAAAGTCAAAATCAAAGTTATTTTCTTTTTATTAAAATAAACTTTAAAATAAGTACTTGGTATGGCGAGAAGGACTACAAAATGGTGGCGCGGGCGATGTTTTATTTTATTTACTGGATTGTATTTTTTATTGGCGTTATACTAGGCGAGGTTTCGAACTGCGAGGGATGGTGACGAGGACAATGGGTAAACAGTTCGATGGAGAAAAAAGGAGGAAATACCTTAATGATAAAGCGGCTGTAGGCACCACGTTTCCCGCAGGCGGGCGAGCAGTCTAAACCGGCACCAGGTTGGTGGCCGGTGGATGAACTTGGCTGGCACACGGACCTGGACCACCAGCGCGTGGTCTTTCACAGGTTTTAATACTTATAACGCGGTAATAGCTATCAGACGACCAAAATGGAGATCTCCTCTAAACGTGGGCGGCCATCTTTTCAAAACTTTGTCCTTGCACTAAGTTTGCGATTGCAGCCGCAGCGCTAGTTGGCGTGCGGCGTTCCATATTGCGGTCTTCTTGTGCGCGGGAAAGGTATTGGAGCGGATGGGTAAAGGAAGCCAGTATAGCGCCAAACTACCTTTTGCGCGGCAAATTGAAGTCACCAACTGGCGCAACCAGTACTTTTGAATCGTCCAAACATTTTTATCTAGGTATTTTAATCGCTGAAGGAACCGCGATGATGGTCATTAGTTTCGAATTTTGATTATATCAGTTCGTTTTAAGGCAATATTTTTTACACAATAACTTATCCGGAATAAAATAATTGGATTCTTATTTAAGTAAGTTAAAATATTTTTTTTACGAAAACTAATTAATATAATTAGATATCTTGCGCATATTTTTTTAGTCTCAAAGTTTCTGTTGAGTTGCACCGGCCGTGGTCACAGACTGGCTGACTTCAATAACTTTTAAATAATTAATTTAAAACATCTAAAATACGTTTCTAGCTAGATGACAGGGCTACTGCATAAATGTTAAGTAGTCCGCCTTATGTCATTTTTCCCACCAGTCGAAGCGGTATGATTCGACTTCATACGTTTTTTATCAAGAATAAGCTACATTACATTATCTAGAATATTTATAGCCTTCGGCGGTCATTACTGCAATTAGAAAGAGACCGCCTCCAATCCAATTGATTGCTATGTTATTTGTAACTAGAGTGGTATAATTTCTATGAGTCAATGAAATGTGGAATTAACTCCATATTGCCTCATTCGCATATCGAATGAGGCAATCAGCAAATGATGATGATGAATGAACATATTTCAGCATCGTTTTTGGACGCGGCGAGAAACTTAAAGGGTTACTCAAGCCGTGTGATCAAAACACCGTCAGAGGTTTTCTAGAAGGAATGGCATTACGTACTAGTGCGTGTCCCCCTACTAGATCCTCCGAGGGGTCGGTTCGAATCGGGAGTGGAACAACCTGAGGGCGCCTCTAAAGGCTAGGACCTCGGCTCGGGTTGACTGGGTCGTAAAGGTGGGGAGTAGCGCCCAGGTACATGTCTGTACCTGGTATAGAGTGCGTGTGAACCTGTTCGCCGTACCCTTGTTCGACGAGTACGGTGTCTTGGGCCTATTCGAGCGTGCATGTTTAGTGTATCATGTAAATCTGTAGAGGCATTAAAAAAACATGTTTAGTTTTGCCATCACAAAATAGGTCCACGGACTAATAATAATAGGGACTAAAGCTTATTAACTAATAATTAAAATAGCATCCTATTTTTGTGAGAGACTGGTGCCTGATAAAGGTTTTAGAAAAAAAAGGAAACCTGGGCTACAGGTCGCCAGGCCCTCCCTGCAAATAGTAACTATTTATTTTAATAAAGTTCTTAACAAATTAAGATCAAAAAGAAAAACAGATCGAAACAAATGAGATACAGATAACCTATGTGAGTGTGCGAGTGTTCGTGTAATGGATGTTTGTAAATATATATTATTATGTATATAATAATTAAATAAGTGTGTATGTGTGTGGGTGTGTGCGTGTGAGGGGGTGTTAGGGTGTGGGTGTGTGTGTGTGTGTGTGTGTGTGTGTGTGTGTGTGGGTGTGTGCGTGTGAGGGGGTGTTAGGGTGTGGGTGTGTGTGTGTGTGTGTGTGTGTGTGTGTGTGTGTGTGTGCATGTGTAAGTAAGTGGGCAACTGTGTGAATTGAGAAGAGGCGGCGCAAAGCAAAATATAGGATAGGGAAATAGGTTATGCTAGGCTCAAAGCTTATCTCAGAGGACAAAGCAAGCCCTCCGTTTATTTAGAGAAGCAATCATACCTAACAAGCCATCTAGGTGGGTAAAAAGGATTGTTATTAAAGTGTTAATAATCTTCAAAAAAAACGAAATCGGCTACTGAAAGGGAACTTGGTAGAAATTAAAGGAAGGCCTTTAGCCGTTCCACATGCTTGGATAGCCCCTCCTGATCTGCTGATCACACCCCAGCGGTGTGTGGGGTGTGGGCTGCACGGCGACACACTCTGTTGGGCACTATGGGGGGTGACCTTTCCCTGTCCAGCGTATTAAAATCCACGCTGGACAGCGAGAGTTCGTGGACAGCCATGGCCCCCTTATGAAGAAGTAATGTCACACAAGTAGATCGCGGAGAGTCCGCGAGGAATCTATCCATGCGGACCTCATCCGACGTAGACGAATTGGAAGAAGGAGGCTGCAGTATGCCAGGGACAGGGAATTCCTGGCCGTCCGCTAGCCTCAGGACGGACGTCTGGAGCACGCTCAAACATCCTTGGGCGTGCTCCCACTGGCGGGCCGCCACTAGGGTGAACTGGTGACTGCCAAACCGGTGATCCCAGTCGTCCTAGCAGCACGTGAAGGGGATGTACAGAGAACCCCACATAACCATCTGCGCCTCCCCGGTTGTTTAAAACATTCATCGAAAAGGAAAAGAGTTCAACATACCTCTTCAATCCAGAACAAGGGTGTTATGGTGTTGGGCAGGTTCTTGAAAAGCTCCAACTTTTCGTTCTGGTGGAGTACCATGCTGAACATTACCCTCTGTTTCGCCTCCATCGGGGTACCTGAGATCTGAATTAATTGACCTGGTATTAGAATTAACGGGTTATGATAATTAATACGCTTTTGATAATTATAGATTACTAAATAGATGGCCTTCTATCGGCCAATACAATTACAATACATTAATCAATCTAGTATACTAATATTATAAAGAGGAAAGCTTTGTATTTTTGTATATATGTATGTTTGCAACGAATAAACTTAAAAACCACTGGACAGATTTAAAAAATTCTTTCACCATTATAATGCTACATTAGCGCTAAGTAACATAAGCTATACAAAAAAAAAAGAAATGCGGTGCGAAGTCCGCCGGGTCAGCTAGTACATAATATTATAAAAAAATATGCTTAATTTATTAAGACGTATGGTGTACATGGGTACGCTAACAAAATGTGACACTTGATGATTGTGGCATACATTAATTGCAAATAAATATTATTTTATTTTATCTATTCCATAAGTCGATAAATCCGGGTTTAAAGTAAATTACCGTTATATAATTCACAGTTTAAGGCAACTGACTCTATTTAAAAAAATTAAACGCACTGCCACTTACCATTAAGTAAGACAAACAATTAAGACCCTTATTAATAAAATGTTACTTTTCTGCTCTTTCTTGACGCTAAGGAGGCGATTATGCGCTTAGAGGTACTGAAAGCCGAAAAGATAATAGCGAAGTACTTTTTGGCGAAATGTTTGATTGAATTTTTTTGGTCCCGTCTTCCTTTAAATAAATAAATAGGATAAAGAAATCCCAGAAACGAAGCTCGAAGGCTCAGTGGTTTGCGCGTTCGGATTGCGATCTTGCAAATAAAGCAATTCTTGCGATTCAATTATAGGACCCGTCTTTGGTCCCGTTTGTCTTAATATGGCAGACGTTACAACCCACCAAACCCGAGATGGTCTAGCGTAAAAAGGCCTGTCTCCACAATAATATATTCATGAGGTAAGAAGTAGCTAGTTTTTATATTTTTTTCCATTATCTTAACAAGATTGTGAGGGACTGGCGCTTGAAAGTTTATAGGAATCTAGTGATGGTGATAGCACATGAGTAAATTCGGGTATTCACTCATGTGATGATAGCTTACCGGTTCAAAATCGATCTCGATCCCGTGCGCATTCACATCGGGGTTCAATCCCTTCACTTTCTTCAGGACTTCGGGGTCACAGTCCAGATAATGTGGTAGCGATGCGTACATCGGCGCCTTCATACACTTCATGAGGTCCATGAGACCTTTGGGCGGGCAGGAGTCAGGGGTTTCGCAGAAGCAGTTCAGCTCTGGATCGTTGGCAAAGTCTCCGATATTGGCGACGTATCGGTTCGTCTTGATTCCTCGGTAGGATGTCTTCTTTTGGAACCAGGGTCTGAAGGTTCTGAGAAACAAGTTTAATTAAGAATGAATTAATGAATGTGATCGAATTAATTAATGAGAACGAATTAATGTACTAATTAATGTAATGAGGAGCTTGATGGCGCAGTGGTTAACGCGTCCGGTCTGCGAGTGCTGTAGTTAAGCAACTTTCGCAAAGGCCGGTCATCGGATGGGTGACCAAATATTTATCATCTCGAGCTCTCCGTGCTTCGGAAGGCACGTAAAGCCGTTGGTCCCGGCTGCATTAGCAGTCGTTAACAACCATTTCCATCCATAGGGTAGGCTCGTGCCCCAGCGTGGGGACATAAAAAGAAAAGCTGATGATGATGATGAATTAATGTACAAATAAATTAAAAAATGAATGAACGAATGAACAAATGAATGAATGAATAAATGAACGCATGACCAATTTAATAAACGATTGCATGAACGAATGATTGGTCAAAATTATCAACGATGAACTGAATGAGTCATCTAAATGATCATAAAATAAAAAAAAACGTTGAAAGAATGACTTTTTGTAACGTTTTCTATGACCTGCACGAATATTTCGATGTATAGTATAGTTTGACATGCCTATTTTTATTATTAATTAATTAATTGTCAATCCTAATGTAGGTATTATTTTTATTTTATTTTTATAATCGATTATTAAATTATTAACATTTTAAGTTTTACTATTGTAAACTATATTGAATGTAAAATTAAATTATATTGGCATGCAAATTTTATAAAAACCTTATTGTAATGCCCGACTATGGCAACTGTTTGGACTAACAATTACAATTTCACCCAGTCATTATACAATGTAACAGTAATGCAATAAAATGTTCTGTTCTATTCTATTCCAAATGAATGAACGAATGTATGAAAATATGAGTGTATAAAGGAATAAATGAATGATGAATTTATAAGTGAATGAATGAAATAATTTAAGTATAATATTTAGTTTGTGCAACAATATACAAAATTAAGCACTTAATTATAACATATTATTATTAGTACGCAGTAAAAACACTAACATCAAGTTAAGTCGGCACCTGGCTCGAAAACGTCGCTTACACTCAGGTGCCGAGTTAACTTGACCGGGTAGTAGTTAGGCAAAGACTTAGGCGATTTATAAGTTTAGTACCCGGGTACTACTAAACTTATAAATCGCCTAAGTACCCGGGTACTAAACTTATAAATCACCTAAGTCTTTGTTACTACTACTACTTACTTACTACCCGGTCAAGTTAACTCGGCACCTTAAGTGACGTTTTCGAGCCATGTGCCGACTTAACAAAAGAATATTTTTACCCTATTATTATTGTGTTTGCTTTAGTCATTAAAATTTTGATAAGGGTTATATTTATATTGTAAGCGAATCCATTAATAATTGTATTTTTCTTTTAGGGCAAGGTTTACACAAAAAATATACCTATACAAACTTCGTTGTTAATTAACAACAACAAAATAATATTGTTATGTAAAAAAAAGAAGTTGATTAAAAAAATCTATTTAAAACGTAATTGGATAACCGGCACATCAGGGGAACATGGTTATTTTTCAATTACTTTCTGAAAACACTCTGTTTCTGTGTTTATTATACCGTGAAAACATATATCCCTGCAAATGGGTACGAATTGGCAATTCTAGTAGACAGAAAAGGTTTGCCATTCCTACTATTGATGCGAAACTAAATTGAGAATGTTAAGAACACAAAAGGTTGAATTCTTTATCAAGCAAACTTTTAGAATTCGCTCCGCCTTAGCCAGCCGTTTCCAGCCGTGTACAATTTCAGATCTGAATATGTGAATAACATAAATTATCATAAGGGTATGTGGTAACAGAAATAAAAACGTTTTTGACCCTTCAAAATATTATTAAAATCAACAATAACTGAAATGCTCAAACCGTTGCTCCTTCATCATCACCATCATCATCAGCTCATTTTATGTCCCCACTGCTGGGGCACGAGCCTTCCCTATGGATGGATAGGGAGAACGGGCCATAAACCACCACGCGGGCCCAGTGCGGTGCGGTGGTTGTTAACGAATGCTAATGCAGCCGGGACCAACGGCTTTACGTCTCTTCCTAAGCACGGAGGAGCTCGAGATGATAATTTTTTGGTCACCCATCCGATGACCGGCCTTTGCGAAAGTTGCTTAACCTCAGCACTCGCAGACCGGGCGCGTTAACCACTGCGCCATCGAGCTCCTCAGAAAGCTCTCCTTAGAAATATTTAATTTTATAAGAACATTTATTTTTCCATGTCAGTAAATAATAAATGTGAGATTCATTGTCTATAATTTCCACCATTGTATGCTCCTCGTAAAATGCAAATAAATAAATATTCTAATCCATTATATTATATTCTGTTCTATTCTTAATAACAGCCTGGGTTGTGGCGTTGGTTTTTAAAATAAAGGTCAAACCTTTCGGGTTAACATAGCGTTTATGATATTTAAGTGGTTATAAAACAGTAACGACCGAATATGGCAAATTATATTGAAAACATGAAACGAATACTAGTTAGTAAGTTATAACGAAACTAACAAACTGACGATGATAGATAAAGATAAAAATCTCAAATATGCCGCCGGAAAATGGAAATTCCGTCCCCATACCTCGGTGCACGTTGCATAACTCGTTACAGATATGTTTCCACAGTTGCGACAGTTACGTGAAAGTTTAGAATTGAAAAAAAAATTGCGTCGATTTGATAGTAGCTTTTGCAGAAAAACTACTGTTATTTTTGTCGTCACTGAAAACACATGACGACATGCAGTTAAGCCTAGAACAAATTTCTATCGAATTTTAGGTCCCTTCAGGACACATTTTTCAATTTTGTAATTTTTTTACATTACTATATACCTACCTCATTATCATCATTATCATAAGCTCATTTTATGTCCCCACTGCTGGGGCACGAGCCTTCCCTATGGATGGATAGGGAGAACGGGTCATAAACCACCACGCGGGGCCAGTGTGGATTGGTGGTTGTGGACTGCTAATGTAGCCGAGACTAACGGCTTTACGTGCCTTCCGAAGCACGGAAGAGCTCAAGATGATACATTTTTGGTCACCCATCCGATGACCGGTCTTTGCGAAAGTTGCTTAACCTCAGGACTCGCAGACCGGGCGCGTTATCCACTGCGCCATCGAACTCCTCCTAATATAATTATATACCTAACTGTGTTCTGATATATATGTATGTTTTATCATTATCATCATCATCATCATCATCATCATCATCATCATAATCTCAACCAAAAGACGTCTACTGCTGGACAAAGGCCTCCCAAGGATCTCCACAACGATTAGTTTGTGATGTTACTGTTATGCTACGATTCAAATAAGATAGTTATTCGTGCTTGACTAGTACTACTCGTAGTATTCCTTACAATCCGGGCTCTTTAAACAGAGTTTCCTAAATTGGTATCCCTGTAGAATTTTGTTAGCGCATGTTGAATACGTTACATATACGTTTAATAGTACGATTTTTAGCCAGCGTTGTGTTATTTTAGGTACCTACACAGTATACGCGCGCTCGCTATTGGACGGGTTAAAAGCAATGCGTTTGACACACGTCAGAATGATTAATAAAAAAGTAATGCTTCATGAGTTCATCCACAGGTTCAACACAATAACAAAATGCGTTGTCATTAAAATTTTTACGGACTAACCGCAGGCTTTACATATCCAAAGAAAATATTTATAAATATATTTAACAAACGGTTAGATGGAACAGCTACTCGTTTAATTGGCTTTTGCTAATTCCTGAAAAACAGTCTTACTAGGTACTGTAGCAACCGAGACTCCTTGCTCGGGCATGCTTACTGGCAGGTTCCGTGGCCTGCGTTTAAACATAGTAGAAGAAAAAGGTGGGGGAGAAAAAGAAGACCATCGCGGATTCTTGGACGGGCCGCGACGACGAATAGATTATTATTATCATCACATGTTAAAACTAATATAAATATTTGAAGCTATAAAGCATTATTATTCTATAAAACCCCCTTACCTTAAGTGACGACCCATCCGGGTTGTTACAGTACCTACCCAACATTTAGCTCTATTTATTTGAATGTAGACATAGGTATTAATTTATTTACTACATAAGTATACAAAAAATACACTAATTAAGAACATCATAGGAACACGTTATTTTCAAAACATACGAAAAGGATAAAATATTTGATATGAGTAATAAAATCTCGACATAAATTTGAATAAATTACCTACGCACGCTAGCCAGTGGCGACAAGTCTGTCTGATTAAAAAAAGGTTTAAAGTAATATGCGAGTCAGCGTTTGGTATGAAGCAGTGGCTAAGAGACAGAGAGATACACATGCATGACTAACGAATACAACTACAGAGAATCAATTCAACCTTATTGTTGCTCTCAACACCAAATGCATGACAAAACAAAAAAGTAATTTTAGCTAATTTTGGAACAGAAAATATTTTAACCACTATTTTTTAAAATGTAGGAGCTGATTTATAAATATTCCGTTATTTTTATGGAAGAACACGCGTCAGATTTTTTATTATTGCAAGGCGTCTCAGAAAACATCGCGTAACATTTTTAGAGTTACACCGTAGTATGAATATTATAACAACAAAACTCAACACACGTAGTAAATTCAGAGATAACTAATTTAATAACCAAAGCTTGCAAAAAGGTTTACTCTCTTAGAAATTCTTTGCTTCGGAAGGCACGTAAAACCGTTGGTCCTGGCTGAATTTCATTAGCTAGCAGTCACATCTCATGTATTTTTTTTTTGTATCTCATGTCTTTTAAAAAAAATTATCTACACACCGAGACATTTTAGTGGTTGTTTTCCCGCAGGTGGGTAGATCAGACCATGAAACTGAAAAACTTTCCCCAAGAAACAAAGGTCAAAAACGAGATTATTATTTAACTTTCCCTTACAAACCATGCTCGGTCAATAGAGGCTTTATATAGAAAAGTGAAAAAATTATCTCGTTTTTTGACCTATGTTTCTTGGGGAAAGTTGTTCAGTTTCATGGTCTGATCTACCCACCATCGGGAAAACAACCACTAAAATGTCTCGGTGTATATTAATACGTGAAGCAAAAACTTTGTACCCCTTTTTACGAAAATTGCGCGGACGAAGGAGTATGAAATTTCGCACACTTATAGTTTATATAAAGAAGGATTGCAGAATTTTTTAATTATGCATAAAAAATACATTAAATCAATAAAACACATATTACACACACTCACTATCATGTATTTGACACACAAGCATTATAATATGTTATAGCGTGTCGCCGTACACTATTATCACGATTCGGAACGGATATTAGTTCCGTAAGTTTCCGTACGCGCATCAAGCGCCAGTTCGCTGAGAGACCGCGAAGAACAAGGCAGGCGTGTCCCGAGCTCCCGCGCCCGCGCAGAATATACTTGTAGTTTTACCAAAGTGTTTTACCAAACCCGAAATTACGAATAAACCTTTTAAGTCAGCCACCGTCGTTTCCCTGTTAGAACCCCCATAGTGAGTTCCCCCGCTTATAATGTATTTGACACACGCATTTATACTCTTTTCAAAAATTTCAAAAATGGAAGAGCAGTGGCTGAAATCTGTCAATGAAAATCCAAATTCACATTCTATCTTTTTTAATTTTTTATTGCTCAGGATACAATCCGTGCAGCCTTAATAAAATTACGGTCGAATTTCGACCACTAGTTCTATTTGTTATGTGAGAGTCAATAAATGTTTTTTCTTTCTCTCTTTCTTTCAGTCACCGCACTGGGCTCGCATGTTAACTTTGTGGTGTTTCCATCCTTAGGGAAGGCTTGTGCCCCAGCAGTGACGACATAAAAAAGAGCTGGTGTTGTTATGATCTTAGACATTAATCAAACCTGCATAGATCAGTAGAGAAGGATGCAAGTCGGTCCTTATCCGTCAAGAAAGGTGGGAAGACAGTCCCGTCGGTGCCCTGGTACTCTTTGCAAGTGCCACTCCATATGTCTTGCTCCAGCTTCCCATCGATAGCGATCACCTCGCCCACATCCATTACATTATTGATGCCCCTTCTCACGGTGATCACGTGAGGGTCGACAGTGCCGTTGCGCTGCAAAAATAAGACCTTTTAACGTGCATGTAGAATTTCTTCATTGGTTTTCGACCTTATGTCAGGGGAATAAAGTTAAAAATTAAGGAGACCGAAACTGTGCCATATAAGTTGTTATGGCGCAACACTTAAAGGTGATTCTTTTGTTTTTTAGCCACCAGTAATGTCCTAATACGGGGCACAATTCACCCCCAAACTTCCATTTCTTCCGATCTTCTTAACGTCAAAATCATAAACTGAAACACGATTAAAACGTAACAGGGCCCAAATCTTTAATTATTTCTTTGTTGCCCCACCAAAAAATGGAGCCTCGATCAACATCTAATGAGGCTCTCGTGAGGCGGCTGGATCAAGGGCCGGATTCAGAAGGCAGTTCTCCTCAATACGGCACGCATTGTGAGGAGGTTCCTGTCTCTGGAGCCCTAACCACCGGTAGCTTGGACCCTGGTCCTGATGCCGGCGGACCCATATTTTTAATATTTTTAAATGTTTTATTTTTTTGTTTTTTTAGAAAATATTTAAAATAAATAAAGAGAAAATAACAATAAATAACTTTATTTGCTTCTGACAAAACACAGTAAGGATAACATCCAAGCAGAGTACAGATTAGAGTCAAAAGGGTCTATGGCTCAGTGATGGCAGAACAAACAAACCCTGTTATTATGCGATAGCCTTACATTTATGCATGATTCGACTGCATCTTATAGTTAAAAATTATAGTAGGCAATACAAGACACAGTGTACCTATAGTATAACTATTTAATTGTAAGAACTAATGTGAAACTAACGTGAATGTAAACTAACTAAGGAGTAAGAAGAACCCCTCATTGCATAATAACTTTAAAAAAATATGGAAAAGTCTATTTTAGTGTTTTAATTCAAGTGGCGCTGGATAGAACACTTTAAGTTCCAAAGTGACATTCAAACCGAGTGCAAGCATATTGATCTCATCCATAAATAGCCCGCGACTATAATTATTATCCGCGATAGCAGTGAGTCACATGTATGAGTAGTAGACACGGATCTTTAAACTGGAGTGACTGTTGAATACCTATATAGTTACATTAATTACAACTTTTTGATTTTTTTTAATTTAGTATTCTTATGTACATACAGTCGACGACAGATCAATCTACCCAAATCTGTCAAATTTCTCCAAGGAATATTGATCCTTATAACCAAACACTAAAGTTCAAAATTTATTGTAGAAATTTGACTATTTTGGTTAGGTTGATCTGCCGCCGTGTGTACGGCGTGATCTCTGAGCTAGTTAGATTAGAGCCGCCTAGGACGCAAGGGACCTTCCAGGTCCAGGGGGTGTTTTTTGGACCGGTGATTAATTCTCATGGTAAGCGGTCACCCCGCAAAGCATGAGAATTAATCACCGGTTTTAAACCATTGATTAATTTGAGAATTAATGATAACAATTACGAGTGCTCCTTCTTCTCTTATTCAAAGTAACTAATAAGTTCTAATTTTTGACGCGGAAAAATCTCGAACAATAATAATATGTACCTTAAAAATGTAAAAAAAAAAATTTAATGTCGCATTAAATTTCGAGATCACCAGTGGGATTCAAAAGTCTCGCATTTTGCCCGCCCAAAATGCAAGTCTTATTAGCAACTCAATCATGATCACGCATTTAGAGAATTTGTATGGTAAAACTTTACCTTTCCTTTGTCACGAGGAGTTGCTGCTTTTATTATAGACACTTTAAGAAAACAACTAGTAAAGTTAATAAATGTAAAATTAATGTTAACACTTTAACTTTACCCAGTACGTGATTGGCATCACGTACTGGGTACGGGTGGGCGGGATCGTCTCAGGACGCTGATCACGTCCTCTGTACGGCATTGACTATCTTAGCGTTTGTTTTAAAATGACGTCCGTGGTACGTGATTTGCGTGAATTAAAAAAAAAAAAGATGTATTACAAATAAGTTTTATTTTATAAATCTAAAATATCGGCAAAATTGCCGGCGTACCAGGAAAAGCGCGCTTTAAAATAGTCGGCTGTTAAACTGTTAATAGTATGTAATGGCACCAGGTGGGTTACTCTTGAAACACAATTGCAATAATCAATTTCCAATCCCAAATCTAAAAAATTCAAATGACACTCTTAAAGGCGATAATAGCGCTACATTGGAATTAAATTGCGTGGAAATTGAGTGAACAAATTATTATCGAGATGGGGAGTTCCGAAATTGCGAAACTTATCCCAATATCGATACATATTAATCGCATTGGAATTGTATTGAGATTGAGTTTGCGTCAAGAGTAGCCTACCAGGGTTCAACAGGAACCAGTAATTCATTATATCCTTTTATCATTAAACATAGGGGTCAGCAACTGATTGTAGTCTTTTGCAACAATTAAATACAGACTACCAGTTACATGAAAAAATACAAACTATTAATACATATAACTCTAATTATCTTAGAGCATTATGCTCTAAGCTAATTATAGACGGCCTCACCGTGCACCTAATACTAATTTATTAACATAATTATACATTTATACCTACACATCTAAATAGAACAGTTGTTTATATGCCATGTATTGAACCTTACTAAATACTAAGTAAATATAATAAAATTACAAAAATAAAATATACTTAAATAAAGAGCTTTAACATTTTAACATTTTTAAAATTTTGCCTTTGAAAGTCATCGTGGAATATATCCACTGTAAAGTCCTTTTTTACAAACTCCTCAATTAGCCTACTCAACCTAGGAATGAGTGAGTGGTGACCCAAATTGTTACGGTACGTTTTAAGCTTCAGTAAAGTTATTGGATGAGTTGGCAGACGTGAAGGCACGTTAAAACGAAAACTGCTCAGCAACATTGGATCATCGAGAATGCCTTTTAGCACTTTATATAAAAACATAATATCATGCACTTTTCGCCTATCAGTCAAAGATAGAATTTAAAAAAAATTAAGACGATCCGTATACGGAGCAGTCTCATCTTTGCCACACGGACAGAGGTAATGTAGGGTAATGTGGTGACTTTGGCCGGGCAAAGGACTCAAGGACTCAATTTATCCTCTGACTGAGGACTTAAACATTACAAAAAATTAAAACTAAGCGTCAACCATTTGTCGCACTCCAACCTCCTTTTCTAGCCATAAGATGCGAGCGATAAGGGCGAAACTAAACATTGTTGCGTTTTTTATTTTAACCTTCCTTCTATAGCTTTAGTTATTGTTCGGATTTCTTGGCGGGAAAGTGAAGAGTCATGTCTGCGGTTTTGTTTTGTTTTCTAAAATATGTGTTATGTCGAATATTAATGTGAAATAATGGTGGATTATTAACCGTTAAGTGTTCATGAGTGTGCATGAGTGTTGGCAAAAGAAACAAAACAGTGCAACGTCTGTTTTCAAATTCTCTCAAGAAGTCCGCCCGAGGACTTAGTAAAGCCCCACATCTTTACTGAGATACTCGAGGGGTTGGGGGGTATATCATTTCTCACTTCTGATTTATATTATCATCATCATCTTAAAGGAAAGATATATTGTTTATTTATGTATTACTTGTTAGTGAGGAGCTCGATGGCGCAGTGGTTAACGCGCCAGGTCTGCGAGTGCTGAGGTTAAGCAACTTTCGCAAAGGCCGGTCATCGGATGGGTGACCAAAAAATTATCATCTCGAGCTTCTCCGTGCTTCGGAAGGCACGTTAAGCCGTTGGTCCCGGCTGCATTAGCAGGCGATGACAACCAACAATCCGCACTGGGCCAGCGTGGTGGTGTATGCCCCGTTCTCTCTATCCATCCAGGGGGAAGACTCGTGCTGGCAGTGGGGACTTAAAAGGAGCTGGTGATATGCAGTGCATAAAGGGCTGAGGTTCAATTAGGTTTTTACCCTACTACTTACATTTCCAAACATCGAGAATCTATACTGGTTGTTAGGCTCGATGGTCAGACCAGACGCCGCCTCCTTCTTCAACGCCGTACATACAGCCTTCGGCGCAAACTCAGTTCTGGCGCAGTTGATGATGTCCCCTCTGAACAAGATGTCTAGAGCCTTCACTCTCATGAACACGTCTTGGGGTCCGTCGAAGATGCCCGCGAACGCCTTCCCGATCATGTTGAGCATGGCAGGCTTCTCATTGTTCACGATTGTTGCTATACTCTAGAAAACAGTTTAGAACATGATAAAATATACACCTGAGTACCTAAGTATACCTACATACGAACATTGTTATACCAACGAACTACAATATATTATCCTTCTATTTAATTTAAAAAAAAATCTTATACGGGGCATTTATCTCATCTGATGTTAAGTAATGATAAGATCGAAGCTGGAAGCGCACTTCACCCGGAATCCTCAACTACTGAGGCACTGGCTATCTTATCTCTAGCTGCCGGAACACAACAATGCTACAAACATTGATGTTATGGCGGTCTTATTTAGATAAGATGGTGATAGATAGCCAGGCGGACAAACAAGCCCTACCAATCAAATTGAGTACACAAACATGTACCTCCCGATGGGAATCGAACCCTGGACCCCTAAGTCTAAACTGGTGGTTTTAACCATTAGATCACAAAGGCAGCTCTTCTGTGCTAAATCAAAAGTATAAAGTATTTTGCTTTTGATACCTCTTTTTAATATCTTTACTTGTATACATATTTTTATATCAAACCTCTCTCACTCTCTCTCACATACACACTCTCTCAACTGGTAGTACTTACAATCATCAGAATATGCGGCATGACGATGATCTCCTCGCCAGTCAGCCCCGGGCCGGACAGCTCTGGCCTAAAGTAGAAAACGTCTCTCTTCTTGTAAGTGATTGTGTCGTCTTCCTCGTGATCTTCAACTTCCAACTTTTCTTTCCATTCACTGAACAGAGAATGCATGTTTTTTTACATATAATTATATTGAAAATACAATTATTTATACAAACATATAATTTGACAACTTTACGCCTTTAAACCTAAATGGTTAGTTTAGACATCTAGGCGTTGCGCTTTTGGTTCGGACGCAAACATCATCTTTTTTTGGTTAATCTCCGGTTCGTATTTTTCTTGTTGCTGTTTCTTTCAGTAGGTAGGGGAATTTGGGTTGGAAGGTCAAGTAAAGAGTAGATTGGTTTCCCAAGATCAAGGCACTGCCTAGTCTGGGGACTTCTGTTAATTGTACTGACTCTATCAGCCTATGCATGCATATTGTAATTGTGTATTTTTAACACCTGCACTGGCACTACTTTAAATAGTGCAATACATTATTCTTATCCTAAATAATACAATAATAATAATAAAAGTGAAAACATGCAGGCATTAGCTATACAGCGAACTAAGCACCGCGCCGCACGCAAAAACTCACATGTAAATTAATAATTAGCTCAAAGTATGCAAATTTTAATCTAACAATCTGACTAATCTAACTAATTATATAATTGCAGATCTGGCTACCGCTGGCAGTACTGGATTAACCTGAAGGCGAAAAAGGCACGTGCCTTTAAACCCGAGACGCTTAGGGACCCCTCGGTTAGAGAAAAAAAAAAGATTTTGTAATAAAAATATTAATTACTTAATTGAGGAGCGCGATGGCGCAGTGATTAACGCGCCGGTCTGCGATTGCTAAGGTTTATCAACTTTCGCAAAGGCCGGTCATCGGATGCGTGACCAAAAATGTATCATCTCGAGCTCTTCCATGCTTCGGAAGGTACGTAAAGCCGTTAATCCCAGTCGTATTAGCAGTCATTAGCTACCACCTATCCGCACTGGGCCCGCGTGGTGGTGTTTGGCCCATTCACCCTATCCATCCATAGGGATGGCTCGTGCCCCAAGTGGGGACATAAAATGAGCTGATGAAGATGATGATGATGATATTAATAAATGATTCATATATACAAAAATATATTTTGCTTAGCCTAGAAGATTGGGGCTCCGAAATATTCTCTATCCTTTACAAGGCTTGATCCGGCTCTGACCGCCTGGAGACCTACTGGGATAAGCGTGCTGAGGAATCCACTGCAGACATCTCCAGACATCGACTCGGCAAACATTATGATGGAAATTAATTAATATTATAATGAGATAATAGAGAAATGTTAGTTATTTCTTTCCAAATAATTCGCATTCTGATCTTACATTTTTTTTGTTTGTCTTTTCGTAATCTTTCAACTTAAAACAAAAAAAGCAAAAATCCTACCCCCTTACAAATAAACAGAGAATAAGCTCCGAATAGTTATTCCGTGTTTTGTTCCTGTCATGTAAATGTTGACAAAACACGGAATAACTATGCGAAGCTTATTCTTTGTTTATTTGTAAGACCCCTAATTTATGCTCGCTCCTGACTGCATAAAAACATCACGAATTATAAGTGTCATTCTCACAGAGTTGTGATTACTGTCACTTTACTTAATAATAGGTATTGGTTGATCTAAGAGAAACTGGCAGTAAACATACTCATCGGAATAGCAATGGTAGATAGCTATCGAGCTATCTACCATACCCGCCAAGGAGTCCCCAATGTTTACATGATTAAATTTTCATGTAATTAATTATTGTTGTTGCAAAATCCCTATTCAAGTTGGTTCGACTTTCATAATAAGTCCATAGTGTCACATTTGTATTAAAGTCAGGGTTTAGGGAAACGTTTCGTTGGTAAGCCTTTTAATCTGACAGCAGGTGGCCTTAGTGAGATTAGTGTCCGTTAGAATAAAACGATTTGGGAGTCTCAAAGGCCGCTCCTAGAAAATAAACGTCCATATGAAAAGGAGATCTCTTCTTCAAGATGGTGAAATTTCTCGGAAGGTAACGTACCTTCCGAGAAATTTCGTTCATATATTGCGTTTATACTTTCTTCTATGAAAACTGTGTTCTGTGTAAGTTAGCTATACGTTTTAGAAGGGTGTGTCTAAAAGATCTTAAGTTTTGAGTAAAATATGAAGAAAAAAACATCTATCACTATTCCACTTCGTAACCCTACTATGTTTATGCTAAATGAAAATGAAAATGAAAAACTTTATTGCCTTTACTTCATAAACATAAGAAAAGAAAAAGAAAAACAATATGTACTGACCACAATTATTAATATATAACTAATTAACGTTAAAAGCAAAAATAAAGTAATAAAAATCTTAGTTTATTGGCAATGGGTACCAAGTCTCAGCAAGGTGCTGGACGAAACCCAGCGCTGGTTTTCAGACTGGTCCCTTGAAGGATACGATTTGGTTAGAAGGAAGAGGCAATGTGTTTGTTGAGTCATGAATGTATAGTAATAAATACAAGGTTAGGTTTGACGACCTCTTTGGTCGAGTGGCTTGCACACCGGTTTTCATGGTGTCGCTATCTCTGAGGTCCCGGGTTCGATCCCCGGTCGGATCAATTTAGAAATACCTGTTTTTCTATATTGTTTCGGGTCTGGGTGTTTCCTATGTATAATAAGTATGTATTTAAGTATATTAAGTATGTTTATCCGTTGTCTAGTTAACCATATAACGAGTTTCTTAAGGAAGCTTTTCTTGGGGCTAGATAATTGGTGTGAGTGTGGGAAACATTTATTTATTTATTTATTTATTTAACTTGGTTGGATACAAGTATGTTTGATGTGTTTTATGTGTGACTTTTAAAAATAGGCTATTGGTTGTGTTGTGTAATAACAATATAGTTAGTTAAATAAAAAAAAAAAACGAGCGAGCCTTACAGTAGTCGCATATGATGTGTAACATTTGACATATTTTATTATTTTATTATTTTTCAAATTATCACGTTAAATTCCCCATACAAAATTAGTATGGTCGCGCGGCATTAAATAAATATGGACGAAGACATTTCAAATAAAATATATGACACTTGTCACTTACGGACGACGCACCCTGGTATCACTACCCTATCTATATATGTATTTAAAAAAACATCAACGGACGGACGAACTTTTAGAACTCAAATACTACGAAGCACAGTGGTGCTACAGCTTTGGTGCCATAGTAACAAATGCTAAGGCGGACGTGTTATATCAGAATACAGCACATTTTTTTTTGGCCGGCACTTTTGTGATTGGACCATGTATGAAACGTGGATGATGTCCTTTGTGAGTTTTTCTAGGAAAATATTTCTAGTTTTCTTGTCTGTTATTATCAATATTTGTATTGTACATCTATATAAATAAATAAATAAATAAATAAATAAATAAACTTCGAAAAAAAAAATAAAAAATATTACAGTACATGCTTTAGGATAAAAAATTATATTTTTGTAGGATTGTCATACTCCGACGATTATGAGCTAAGGATACTTCAGTAAGTGAGGATTCCGAATGAAATATGTTACCTTTGGTCTTACCGTTACTTACGATCACGTGGCGGGAAGGTCAAGCGCAAGTAAAATAATAAAAATAGAATAAATTCAGATCTAAAACGTAAATGGTGGTGCCAAAATCTTGCAATAGTGCAATGCAAAAGTCTTTGTCATATCAACCGAAAGATTATTTATACTGGGCATAGATTTCCCTAAGGATACGTACATACACAGACATTCGTGTTGAACCCAAATACAGTCTCTTCCATTAATCTTTACAACATTTATAAAGGTCACTACGGATAACGATTGACACGAGGTTTTGAAGTGCACTAGTCTCTCAGAACTTATCATTACAGACCATCAGGTACGACTTAGGATGAAGGACAAGAGATGTCAAGGAGCACCAAGGAAACGCAGCGACGCCCGCCAGACGTCCAGACATCCTAATGCTGGGTTTAGGCTGTACCACATGAGCTATAGGACATGTGACATGAGAAATTTGTGCCATAATCCTCCACGCCACCCAAGCGCGTTTATGGTTTTTAACGACTGCCATCTTACAAATCTTACAACAACATAGTTGCCCCATGGTTCCAAGTACCTTTCGAAGCAGGGAGAAGGAGCTCGAGACAATTATCCTCACCTCACACAACCAGTTCATTTTTAACCCCGCTCATCTGCTGGGACAGGAGCTTCCTTATAAAAACACCACGGAAAGAATGGGCCATAAACCAACACGCGGGCTCAATGCGGATTTGGAGATTTGAACAACTGCTAATGCAGCCGGGGCCAACCTCTTTACGTACCTTCCGAAGCACGGTGGTGATAAATATTTGGTTGATATATTATTTGGTATTCGATGACCGGCCGAAAGTAGATTTACTTCAGAAATCGCAGACTGAGCGCGATTACCACTGTGCCATGGAGCTCCTCCTATTTGTTAAATTAAACTAGGGTAGCGGCACCAGTATTCGGCACACTATATTTTATCTTATTTTACGTCGTCAAAAAATAAGATAAAATATAAGATTTTTGTTAAAATCAGTTATTGAGCCATATTTTTGTTAATTAAGGGAAAAAAATGTCGACCACTGGTTCTTGTCGAACATTGGTACCACGACTCCTAAGGGCTGATTTTTTAAGCGTCAGTTAAAGTTTATTCAGTAACCGATTTTCAATCCTCAGATAAGTCTTATCTAAAGAATAAGATTGTCATTGTGACATATTTTCTAAAGAGAAGTCATTATGTCAAATTATTCAATGAATAAATTATCTGACGATAAAAAAATCAGCCAAATAGTTTTGACATAATGACAGATTCTTTTTTAGAAAATATGTCACAATGACAATGTTATTCGTTGGACAAAACTTATCTGAGGATTGCTAAATTGGGCCTAAATACGAGTAAGATAAAATTAATTAAATTTAAATAAATAAGGTAAACCATATGTACTCGAAATGATAGGGTCCGATTTCTTTGACGATGGGAACAGCGCCCTTCTGGATCTCCTCGACGTTGGTGTAGTTGAACAGGTAGACTCTGAAGTTCAACGGGAACGGGATCTTCTCCCACATTGCGCGGACGTCTGTCTTCTTGGATAACGCCATTTCCTGGTAACATATTATATGAAAGGTATATATATTTATAGTTTTTCTTTTGGGCTATAGCAGAATACCGGTGCTTTGCTTATTACACTTTAGTGTTTTGTGTATTAGCAAATTAGTCACTGAGCTGTCGCACTTTTGCAATGATATCTTTATTTATATTAAAATCTTTTGTGCGTGTGTATGTTATTGAACTCCTTCTAAACGGCTGCACTGATTTGGATGAAATTTTCTGTGTGTGTTCAAGTGGATTCGAGAATGGTTTAGATTTACAATTGGACCCGGTAGGTGGCGCTGCTATAGGGGTCCATCATGGGATACGGGTGTTCATAAGCGGACGAATGATTTGTTTGTTTTGTTGTCATGGAAACTGTCAAAGCGGTACGAAGTCCGTTTCTTAAAAGTTTCTTAAAATTCGGATCTCAAATAAGAAATTGTTCGCCAAATTCATTCCAAATCCGGTAAATCCAACGACTTTTTCCTAGAAAACTTATTCCGAATTTTTTGTGTCAGTAGAGTTTTGGTGGTCATTTTACTTCATGTTTAATGTAGATCTGTGATGTAAATAGATAATTATATTATGCTTCATATTTTAAATAAGAAATTTAAGAAAATCATATATACGTTATATTATAAGTTTATTTATTTATTTGTTTTTTTTTTGTCTTTAAGTATTTGAAAAACTTTATATGGATCTTCTGCCGTTTACTTTACATTTTATTGTATTATTGTATAAGTACTTTCAAACCCGTCGGCTAGGTAACTTTCGTTTCGAAAACCTTTCGTTCTCCCAACATAATCATAATAGTGTTAGTGACGGTAGTTGTTGACATTGAATGGGCGCCTTTGGCTTTCAAAGTAAAAAGTGTTGAATAATTTCGGCGGGCTGGTTAGAACCACGATAGCTCAATTGGAAGAGCACCTGTCCCGGAATGTCAGAAGGGTGCAGGTTCAAATCCTGCTCGTGGAAATTTTTTCAACATTAATTGTGTTTTTGTAATTTGTTCGCAACAAAATATTTGAACATTTTATAATCATAATACTTACTCAACCCACTGCAAGTTAGGTTTGTTTTACGAATTTAAAACAAACAATAAGTTTCGTGACAAACAAAGTTTTTCTTTACATCTAGACACAGTTATTAATTTAAGTGGATGGCATCGTTTTACTGTATTATTTAGCATTAGTCACAAACGGGTAACCTACTTGAGTGCGATAGCCGTATCATCGAAGTTTGTTTTTTTTTTTGAGAGAGTTTGCTGATTGCCTCAGACGGCATTTTCAGCTTCACCGGGCTTTTTTGGGGGCGGCGAGGAACGTAAAGGGTCCCTCAAGCCGTGTGAAACGAATCACCTTCGGAGGTTTTCTAGAGGGAACGGCATCGCGCACTAGTGCGCGTCCCCGTGCCCTACTAGATTCTCCGAAGGGTTCGGATCGGATCAAGGGAGTCGAAGTTTGTTTCTTCGAAAACTTTTCAACGACATCTTTACCACATGAGTAATGTAAACTTACTGTGTCTATACTGCGAACGCTTTGTTAAATTGACGTCTTGTTACTGCGAACGATTTTACTGCAAAAATATCAGACTGCGAAGCCTTATCCAATTGACATCTTGTCACTGTACCATGTTATGTTACTAAGGAAAATCGTTGATTATCTTTATTTTATAAAAGCGTCGCAGTATAGAGATGTCGTTGAAAGGTTTCGATGAAACATAATTCGATGATATGGCTTTCGCACTCAAGTAGTAACCCGTCACAAACGCCTGTTAAAACTTAATAGCAATCTTGAGGATGCTTCGCGGTTCTTTTATTATATCACAGACTAGCGGCCCGCTCCCGACTTCGTCCGCTTGAGTACCGTGTTCAATTCTATGCATTTATTATACATATAAACCTTCCTCTTGAATCACTCTGTAGTTTTAAAGAACTAAGCATACATACATACATAGGGACAGGCAGACAGCAGGAAGCGACTTTGTTTTATACTATGTAGTAAAGTGAACTAGTGAAGATTCCAAGCTATAGGTCGAAGTGTAATGGACTGAGAAAGGAAAATCTCCTTATCAAGGAGAAATAGGATTGTACATACGCCTGCAAATCAGACGACCACAAACTGTCAAGTTTCCTCAATAGATTTTGATCTTTAATGATATGCCTTAAGGTTGAATATTTATTGAAGATACAAAAACACAAATGTTGAAAAAATATCATTAATATTAATTAAATTATTAATGTTCGTAACAAAATTTGCGTTAAAAATTATTTGAACATTTATTGAAGATATTGAACACTTTTGGATAGGTTTGTGTGCAAACGTCTGTAGGTACTTGCTTTAGAACTCAGATGAGCAGCCTTATTAGTTTAAGATTCTGGGTAAAATGCGCTTCCACTTTTAGCATTGTCATTACTCATCATCATCCGAGATGAAGAAGTAAGATAAAGTGAAGTAAATTATTGAATTAAAGGATTAACATTACCCTATTTTACGTCTTAGCTGGGATTTAAGGAAAGGAGGTTAGTTTATGGAATTGTTTTTTAATTTTTTTTAGGTTAGTTCTCTAATTGTTATTATATAAGTGATCGAAATAATAAAACAATTAATGTTGAAGAATAATCGTTATGAGTTGGTGTTGCTGCTATTCTTCTATAATAAGAATAAAAAAAGTTTATATTATAAATATGTATGCCAATCACAAACACAAAATACTACTTAAATGAAGACATCGACTTAACATTCGTTTGTACAGTGTCACACATAATTAAGTTGTTGGGAAGCGTATTGCTTTGTTCGAAGGTGGCCGGAACAAAAATGTTTGTTGTACCTACCCTTTTTTTAATGTCGGACGCACATGCTGCGTCTCACGGCTGTTTTTCCAACTATAATGAGGGTGACACACTGTTTGTTTCACCCACCACTGTGTTCTGATGACAGTGTAATTAATCAATTACTAGCAGCACTAATTGAAATGAAACTACTTTTACGGATCTACTCGCGTTCATTTTATCCACTAGTTTTTTAATAATGGTTAGGTATATATAATTTTACGCAAATTTTGTTACAATAAAATTACAATTTGAAATAAGACAAAGGGATGAAAAATATCCACGAGTGGGATTCGAACCCGCACCCTATGACATGCCGGATCAGGTGCACTACCAACTATGCTATCGTGGCTCAATCCAACTCGCCGAAATTAATCAATTTAATTTATTTTATTTATTAATCCTTTATTGTATAAAGAAAAAATACATTTAAACACACGTAACACCGGACATATACAAAGGTGAGCTTATCTCTAGAAGAGATCTCTTCCAGCCAACCCTAGCTGTGGTGCAATAAACAAGTATGCGGGACTAATAAATTGTAAATAATACCATACTAACAAACATATTTAAACTAATGACATAACTAATTCAAAATAAAATATTATATTATAAATATATACATACCTATATACATATTAAAATAAAAACTAATTTTGTAAGAACGGGGTGTCACTGTCATATTAGCCGTTAGACAGATAATGCTCTTTGAGCTTGTGCTTGGAAGATTCTACCGATGAACTCTCACGAATGCTGGCAGGCAGTATATTCCACATTCGTGCGGTATATACTGAGAATGATTTATTGTAAAACCCAACACTATCACTAGAATCTAGTAAGTTAAAAAAAGATCTAGTAACTAGATCCAGCTCGGATTAAGCTATGTATAGGCCCCCAGGCACGGCATGTTTCAGGGCCCCTTCCTTCTAGGCTGAGCAAAAAAATAATTCCTTTTGTCACCAAATTGTAAGAAAAATACTTAATTTACACCATTTCCTAAATAAATTCAGAGAGGTTGGAAGTTTGGGAGATGGTTATTTTAGAACCTGTTTGGAAAATTGTAGGAAAAATACTTTTTTCTTTGACTGAGGGACTTTGACTAGACACACACGTGCCTTTTTTGCCTTTCAGTGAAATTAAAGAGCATTGAAGCTTATGTAAGTACTAAAGCTTTAGGCACACGTGATACCTTTGGTATTGCAAGTCCTCTCCCACGAACCAGGCAACCCGAGCAGAATTCTTAAAATAAGGAGGTGCCTTTGGGTTGCTTCTGTCTTGATTCCGATCCGAACACATTTAAGAATCTAATATGCGCTCAGGCCTTTCCACATGATCAATAGCCCATGGGGTTCAATGTAAGCTGGTGGGTAGAGTAGCTGCATCAGAAGCTGCTACAGTAGCAGTGAGAAAAGGAATTCTCTTCAGGCCCACTAAGGAGTTCCTTAGATTCCTATGGAGTTCTATTCAGTGGTTCAGGAATTCTAGTATACTGCGCTTCCACTTTGGCCTGATCGTCACTTGCCATCAGGTGATAACGAGTTCTAGCGATTCACTGTTTTTTTATATTAAAAGGAGGCAAACGAGCAGGCGGGTCACCTGACGGAAAGTAATCGCAGATGCGTTGCCGGCTTTGAAGAAGGAGTTGGATCTTGAGGAGGGAGTAGGAATTAAGAGGGAGGAGGGATGAGAGATGGGCTTCCGGTACTTTCACTCACCGGACGAACCACAACAGCAACGAGTGCCATTCTTTCACGCCGATATTCTGTGAAAGGGTGGTATTACGCCGGGCCAGCCGGCCCATTTCGTGCTGCAACGCAGCGCGGCTCTACCACTCAGACCGTGTCACTCATTTAGCACCACCCAGGGGTCACGTGTAGGGTTTCAAGGGTAAACCTACGGACGCGAGTATTTTTAACCCCTTAAACTTTTTGTATAAGCACAAAATTTGGAGACAGCCGAAGGTAAGCTTCATACAAACGCGGTCGACCAACGCACGCATAGGCAACCTCTCACGGGCACGGAAGCTCTACCAATCTAGCAGTGCACGGGGACACGCACTAGTGCGTGATGCTGTTCCGTCTAGAACACCTCCGAAAGTGATTCGTTTTACACGGCTTGAGGAACCCTTTAAGTTTCTCCGCTCCCAAAAGCACGGTGACGCTGAAAATGCCGGCTAAGGCAAACAGCAAACTCTCCAAAAAAAACACGGATTTTCGCATCAGCTGCGCTCGGACTGTTCCTTGCTGTTTCTTGCTCGAGCGCGGTATGTACCTATTAAGCTTGCCTTCTGGGGTCTTTAAGCTTCCTTATTTTGTCGTATAAGTATGTTACCTTTTTAAGTTGACTCTTCAGAATGGTTGGAAAGAGGACCCATCCGAAGATTACGCCGAAAACTCCGGCGGCAGCGGTCCCGGCTCCGATCTTCAGGTGTTTAGGCAGCTGCATTTTGTGTGTCTTCAATTCTTCAACTTCACAGTGTACATCTACTGAAACAAGTGAATGAAATTATTTATTGCTAAGACTTAGCGTTACTTACAAACAGGAACAAGGGCATTGATTCTGTTATTTTTAAGCGATCACAACAATCGTGTCTCAGTAGTCTGATTTTGACACTTGGACTATGTAGAAAACGTCAGAAGCAGGCTACTGAAAACCAAAGGTGGTATATTTAAAATAGCAGAATCAATGCTCTGATTTTATTTCGCTAACCCATTAATATCATTCCTTGCCATGAAGAGTTCTAAGAGACTTAGATCGTTTACGGAAACTTTACTTAACAAACCTATTTCGTTACCAAATGTCAAAGACAAATTGTCAATGGCAAATATCAAATATATCTTGTACTCATAGGCACTCTGTTGTCTGTGTATTAAATCGAGCAAGCGCCTAGTAACAATATAACTAGGTGTATGTAGTTTTAATCGATCTCAGGATGTTAAACGTTGAAGCTTTAGAAACAATTATGAATTGATTCCTCGAGCGTGTTATCAGGAAATTGGATTTCAAACTATATAATGGATCTACTTCCATAGTGCAGCACTGATGTACAGTAAGATTATGTGAACACACAATATAAATATGTATTTGTCCAAATTATATTCATTGGATCATTGGATACCAAATGGTCAATACAGATTTATGATCATGATCATGATTATTATGAGTAAGTTGGGAGTAATAAAGAAGTTAGGCTAATAGGACTTTGTAGAATTTATAGTTTTCCTTTTATTACACTCGTAACGACATCAAACTGGTTAGGCCATACTTTATTGAAATTAGCGACCTAGAGTAATTCTTCCGACAATATATTGACTGTATTCTGTAAAGAACCTTCTTCTTAGCCTTCTTTCAACCTTATGGGTGTAGGCCTACTTCAGTTTATGCCATCGTGTACGATCCGAGTACATGTATAAGCTGCATAAGCAGCTTCTATCCATTTTATTCTGGCCATTCTTTTAATGTCATCGTGCCAACACATCTGTGGCCGTCCTTGTGGGCGTTTATCGCACACTGGTCTCCATTCTACCAGCGCTTTGCACCTTTGTCTTACTTCCTGGCGACGACGTGTCCTGCCCTCTCCCACTTCAGCTTTGCTATACGTTTGGTAACTGTATCTTTGCTCTCATGTCTTAGCCAGTCGTTTCTTCTTCGGCCCAAAGGAGAAACGACTGGCTGTAGAGAACCTACTGATAGAATTTTGTAGTCGGGCCTCAGGTATTGTAAAATGATTGTTAACTGATACTGTATTGCTCAGGAAGTTGATCAAATATAGGATATTATCTTTCTAAACCATATTGTTGTATATGATGAAAGAAAGATGAAGTTTTAGTTAGTTCGTTTATTTTTAATTAGAAATATTTTGCAAATAATGAGAATTTTACTAAGAAATTGAAAATCTCTTAGCTTTTAGCTTTATACTATGAGACCTTTAAATAAATAACTTGTTTAACCACACTTCTTTAAAGTCGTCTGGACAAATGCCTCCCCCAAGGATCTCCACAACGACCGGTTTTGTGCTGCTCGCATGCAGCTTCCCGCGACCTTTACTACATGCTATCTTACTAAGACTTAGCTAAATGTGTGATGTTCAACCTCACCTGTTTCACCTATGTAATGTACCACATTTAATACAAATAAATAATTTGAATTTGAATTTGAATTTACCAGGTCGTAGGTCCACCTTGTTCATAAGAGTATTTCATCAACAGCTCATATTTCATATTTATTTATTTGCATATCACATACATCTCATTTTATGTCCCCACTGCCGACTGGCCGAGTGGCAGAGCGCTCGGCTCTATACCCGAAGGTCTTGGGTTCAATCCTCAGGTCGGTCAAAAATGTATTTCCGGATTTTTCGATGCATAGCCCGGGTTTGTGATCACCAACCCGCATTTGGCAAGCGTGGTGATTAAGCCATTACCCATCAATTGTAGCGATGACTTGATTTCAATGATGGAGGTCTTTGCCCAACAGTGGGACAGTTATAGGCTGTTTACTTTACTAGGCGGCCGTAGTGCGGATTGGTGGATACGATTTTTGGTATATTACAATTTGAATAGCCATAATTCAAACTATGTAACTAGATTGACACTCATGACTATTCATATGCTCCGGCGAGTGAGCTTACTTCAATAAATACATATTTTTTACTACTACACGTGTATTCCCGCGCGTGTTCGCGAATTTTATTTGAATACGGTGGTTATGCACGATATATTTATTTGCGAATGCGAAATTCTGCGGACTCTCTCATTTGTAAGCTTTACCTAGAAATACTACGAGTAGATCGTTCAACAAGTCCCGAGACTTACTTGGAGATGGCGCATATATTAAAAACTCTTTTGATTTTTAGAAAGTACTGGTCATCAAATGATATGTTTTAAATTTTTTTGAAAATCGAACAATTCAAATATTGATTTACAGATATTTAAGTGACGCTACTTTTTTGAATCCGAAAACAATGAAAAAAAAAACGAGTTTCGTGTGTTGATAAAAAATTGTTTTTAATGGGACAAACACCGTTCAAGCACAGCAATGGCTTATTAATTGTTATCCGGAATCTGCCCCATGTCTACCAACTACTTGTCAGTGGTATGCCGATTTCGTATGGACACAAAAGACGCTGAATGCTCTGGTCATCCAAATGAAGCAGTGACTGAACAAAACATCAACCAAGTCCTGAAAATCGTGAAGAAAGATCGAAAGGTAAAAGTGCGCGATATAGCTGAGATAGTGAAGATTTGAACTGGTAGCGTTTTCACTATTTTACATCAAAATTTGGCCATGAAAAGCTTTTACCAAATGGGAGCCGCGTCTGCTAACAATTGATCAAAAGCGACAACGTATTAATGATTCAGAATGTTGTTTGGCACTGTTTAATAGAAATAAAAAGGATTTTTTACGTCGGTATGTAACAATGGATGAAACATGGATTCGCCATTTTACTCCGGAATCCAAACGGCAGTCAGCAGAGTACACAATCTAGTCAACAATCTACGGGAAGGTTATGCCCTCTGTATTTTGGGATGTGCATGGAATACTCTTCATCGACTATCTTGATAGAGGGAAACATATAAATAACGAATATTACATGGATTTATTGGAGCAATTAAAGTTCGAAATCGCGGAAAAACAGCCTCAAATAAAAAAAAAAGTGATCTTTCACCAGAACAATGCGCCGTGCAAAGTTCATGATAACGATTGCCAAAATAAACGAATTGGGCTTCAAATTACTTCCTCATCCACCGTATTCTTCAAATCTGGCCCCCATTGTTTACTGGCTGCAGACTTAAAAAAAATGCTCCAGGGCTAGAAATTTGACTCAAATAGTGAAGTAATCGCAGCAACGAAGGCTTATTTTAAAGCCAAAGATAAATCTTTCTACACTCATGGAATAGAAAAGTTAGAAAAGCGTTGGAGAGACTGTATTGCAGTTGAAGGAGACTAGGTTGATGAATAAAAAATAATTTTATCAAAAAAACTTTAGTATTTATTTAGTATTTAGTGTCAGGACTTATTGAACCAAGTGTTACGTAAATATCACTTGAATCGTTGTAGATTACGTTCCCTAAGATATGGTGAGCGAAGCGATCTTAGAGCATTAAACCAAGAAGCGATGGCTGATTCATATGTCATACTCGTGAATGGGTGGGTGCCGCCTGTGGAGGCTGGTCTTCTTGATTGCATACTTGACTTATTTTTATTATTATTAACTATAGTTTAACTTTGTTTTTTTTAGACAGTTTTTGACTTTTATTAGCATTGTATGACATTATGAAAATTGTAGACTTACGAACTGATGGCATAATAACGTTCACACGAGCTATTTGTAGCTTAAATTAAATAAATCATTTTGAATTTTGAATTTCGAATTTTCATATATAGCTAATAGTTGTAAAACTACTTAAGTCCCAATTACTCATCTTTTAACCACCAAACCGGGTCCGATTTGGGACAAAGCTATAAAAAGAAGGACAAAGAACTATTATATACTTTTGAACTCTTGCGTTCCTTTTTAATCAAAGTTTATAAAGTTGGGTATAATGGTGTGTCTATGATGAAAAAAAACATAGGTCTCTTCTCACATGTATGCCATTGAGCCGAAGCCGAACCCAAAGATAACATAAACTCAACTATTATTTGCATACTAAATGATAACTACATTCAGTAATAATAGCGCTATGTACATCACCTTGTACAGGTATAACTCTTATAAGATATGATCGAAAAAGAGGATTGCAATAATGATAATACATATAAACCTTCCTCTTGAATCCTTCCTCTATCTATTAAAAAAACCGCATCTAAATCGGTTGCGTAGTTTTAAAGATCTAAGCATACATACATGCATACAGGTACAGCGGAAAGCGACTTTGTTTTATACTATGTAGTGATTACAACCAAAAAATTAAATAAAAGATTGCAACTTGGAGATCTTATCGGTAAAGCAGTTTCTTCCTCACAACCAGTCGGATGGGAAAAGCTAATAAAGTTAAATTTTAAAATTGGTGGTGCAACTATTTAAAAACTATTTAAACATACTAGATTTGAATAGAATTATGGAAACATATTAAGTAAGTTTAAGCTTACTGTTATTAAATGGAAATGGAAATGCGTCATCAAAATGCAAAATTCATATGTGCCAAAGATCGGGGTTAGCGGCATCCATTAACCGAACTAACGGATATAAATGGCTGAATCGATGCTCGAGTGCCATATGGGAGTTTCGCACGCTGCACCGTGAACGATCCGTCAGGGTTATGTCATGCTCGTCACCAAATGTCTCGGCTTTAGTATGACCTCACTATGGCCTTAGTGCATTGATTTTTTAATGGCTTAATGGGTGGTAAAGCGCGCCAGCAACATGTGACATGATTTCACACATTAAAGTTTCATAAGCGATTTTATTTTATTTTTCGCTTTTTAAAGCATACTGTCAAGGTTTCTACACGGGAAATCTGTAAGTTCGTCATACCAAAAGATCGCTTGGTGTCCTGCGCGTCCAATATAATAATATCTTCAGAATGCTGTTGGGGCTGCCGCGCTTCTGTAGCGCATCAGGGATGTATACGGATGACTTCCATGCCATCATTCGCAAAAAGACAGTATCCCTCATAAACAGATTGCGTGGCAGTGGCAGTAACAGCATTCTGCGGACGGTGACTGACCGGTACAACTTGTGATGCGTGATAGTTTTTATATTATATCAATATAGTCCAATTTTATTTTTTGATGATTTGTCTGTAAGCTTTTTGATTCTTCTAACCCAATATGATAGTCATAGTCATAGTCATAATTATTTATTGCATCATGTTGGTATGGTACAGATCTTACAATATTATAAATAGTCCCTTAACATGACCCTGTAAGGGTATTGCAACAATTTGGGGTTTTTTAATATACTTTTTTATACAACAAAAGTATTAATTCTAGGGTATTAATAAGTTAACAAAGGCAGAAACAACAAATTCATAAACAACAAATAAACAACAATAGATATGAACAATAATAATTACTTATCCAAAAAATTCCTTTAACGAATAAAAACATTGCTCTATCTAATGTTCCTTTATTTTTTTATTAAACTCTGTTTCTTTTTGTAAAACCTGGATGATCCATGTTAAGTCTGTTGATAAAAATAAACGCTTTTTGTTTTATTTATTTATTTATTTATTTATTTAATCGTTAGCTATTTAAACTGAATCACCTTCCAATACAATAGTTAGTAAATGAATTTTACGGGAAAAATGTGGTTAACTAATTTGGAATAACGATTATTTTTAATAATCTTTAGATATCAATGCATGTTTCAATCAATAGAAATATATGTAGGCGCTACCACTGATTACAAAGTTTTATAATAATAGTCTTTCATTCCAGGCAATGTTGGCCCATAAACAAATACCATAAAGTCTAACTATACATATTTAATTCAATAATTGTTAGTAATCTAATACCTACCTTTAAACGAGCAATTATTGTGTATATATATAATCGGAATCTCGGAAACGGCTCCAACGATTTTCATGTAATTTAGTATGTAGGGGGTTTCGAGGGCGATAAATCGATCTAGCTAGGTTCATTTTTAGAAAACATTATAAAAAAACGAACAAAGCTCGGTCATCCAGGTACTTACTGTAAAACTTAAACTATGCTAGTTACTGTGCCATTTTCTGGCGTATCGGTGGCGCTTTAGATAAGATAAGATAAATTTTTATTGCCATAAAATTGTGAAAAAATACATAGCAGGTGTACAAATACATACCCCCTGTGTTGTGCCGGGGATAAAGAATTGCACCACCCCATATCTTCCCGAGGGTGTCGTAAAAGCCGACTAAGGAATCATTCCAGAGGATGGGCAGCAGCATCTCTCTGAGGTTACTCTTAATCAACTGCGATCGCCAACCCGCCTGCCAAGCGTGGCGATTACAACAAATACCCCTCATGGAGATCCGTGGGGGAGGCCTTTGTCCAGCAGTGGACGTCTTTTGGCTGAGATGATGATGATGACATAGCAGGTGTTGAGCATAATAATGGGAACAAACAATTTACCCTAGTCGGGCATGCAATTTTTAGTAGGTAGGTACAATACATGCTTTAAATGCTTTAAAGCTTATGAAGACTGAGTAATTATTAACGGGATTCTTACAATGTTTATATATATGTGAGTACCCGATATTTCGGCACAGTTGCAAGCGCCGTGATCACGAAATTACTGTCGTAATATCGGATACTCACATATAATAAATATGGTAAGAATCCCGTTAATAATTAATCTAATGCAAGTGACCATGATAGTTTAATAAGTTATATTAAGACGACTGGTTATATGTTATATTTTTAGTTAGCCACCAGTTAAGTAAGCAGGCCGATATATTATGACTTTGTGTTTAAATAAATAAATTATTGTTTATATTTTATTACTAAAGTAATTTTAGTAAGTGCTTGCTGTTGACATGATGGCAATTACGAAACTTCAACTTATTTCAATTTCTAAAATGACAACAAATTGATAATTATAGGGAAATTATTGTATATGTATTCACACAGAAAACTTGCAGCTGTTAATGAGAATGGTTAATGAATAAGGATGAAAAATGACTTTTTATTTATAACAATTATTTTTGTAAAATTACTTGTCTTCGAAAAATAATCGCGCAGCATAAACGGTTTAATAGGCCAGTGGCACAAGAGAATAGACATAAACCACTGATAGACATTTTTTCCCTTAATCATTAAACATAGGGGTCAGCAACTGGCTTAAGACTTTAGCAACATGTCTTAAATTTCAATGAAAATTTATGTTATACTATGTGACGAAAAATTAATTGAACACTGGTGCACTAACTTATATATTTTTTAATTCAAAGAGGTTTTAACAAAAACTGAAATTGCATTAAAAACACTATTCCTTATATTTATTATACCTTATCGACTGTCAACTTTGAGCATGGGTCATTTAAAAATGTAGAGATCGAGGAATTCTTAATTTGACTATAAATCATTTTTTAACTACATAATCTTCCACACGCTAGAGAATAAAAAATTAACTTAGGGGATACAAGAACAATGCTAATATTAAAAGAATAAAGTTATTTGATCTCTAATAAAAATAGTTTTCCTTTAACGTTACCGGGTCGCAATCAATACGTTCCCTTTTCGAATAAAGCACCCAAAAGTCACTCAAAAAAGATTATTAACGTTGCTAAACTACTTATATTATTATTAGGTGCTTAGATACGTTCCTAACAAAGGTCATGTTCTGTGTTTTTAAGAAAAAATAATATTAGGAAATAGTAAAATGATAAATTGATACATACAGCGCTAAAGAAGTCCACCTTTCAAGACAGCTGTAGGAGTATTAGCCAGTTGGCTGCAACGTTTCGAGCTGGGGGCGTGGCGGTGTACAGGCGAAAAGAAAAAGTGTTCCGGACAATTTAGTTTATTGTTTTCATTGATAAGGTAGTGGTATTTCGATGGCGCAGAGGAGCTCGATGGCACAGTGGTTAACGCGCCCGGTCTGCGAGTGCTGAGGTTAAGCAACTTTAGCAAAGGTCGGTCATCGGATGGGTCGCCAAAAATGTATGATTTCGAGCTTCTCCGTGCTTCGGAAGGTACGTAAAGCCGTTGGTTCCGGCTGCATTAGCAGTCGTTAACAACCACCAATCCGCACTGGGTCCGCGTGGTGGTTTATGGCCTGCTCTCCCTATCCATCCATAGGGAAGGCTCGTGCCCCAGCAGTGGGGACATAAAAATGAGCTGATGATGATGATGTAGTGGCATCAGTAACCATAATCCATTATCTATCAACCAGGAACATATAAAATAGGGGTCAGCAACTGATATTAATCTTAAGCAACAATTGAATACAGACAGACCATCTGCTTCCCGGCTGTCATCACTATAATAAGTTAAAAAAAATGTTTCCCTCACTCACACCAATTATCTAGCCCCAAGAAAAGCTTCGGTAAGTGGTTAACTAATCAACGGATAAACATACTTAATATACTTAAATACATACTTATTTTATTACACACTAGGTGACCCGGCTGACTTCGTACCGCTTTGACGGTTTCCATGACAACAAAACAAACAAATAATTTTGTATTGGAAAATTAAATTGTCGTTTTTAGTATTTTGTTTAATATATTTTTTTAATATAGCCTATGTTACTCAGCGTTAGTGTAGCATTCTAATGCTGAAAAATCGGTCCAGTAGTTTTTGTGTTTATTCGTTACAAACATACAAACATACATACATACATACATACATACATACATACAAAAATACAAAGGTTTCCTCTTTATAATATTAGTATAGATAAGTATAGATAGGAAACACCCAGACCCGAAACAATTTAGAAAAGCAGGTATTTCTAAATTGTGGAAAAAAAAAGTGAAAATGAAAGTGAAAAATTGTGGAAAAATGGTGCCCGTATACCTAATTGTAAAAAAATGTTTTTTGTCATATATGCCTGGAAATGAGGTAACTTATTTTGACACCCTTCTTTGAGATAATTGGAAAATTCTGTACCTACTGCTCGAATACATGCGAGCAGCGGCCGGGCAATGTAAGTTTAAATATACATTTTCGGGAGCATTAAAAGTATACCCTATACGGTGGGCAAAGGCTTCCTTCATTGAAATCAAGTCATCACTACAATTGATGGGTAAAGACTTAATCACCACGATTGCCAAATGTGGATAGTTCCTGATTCGCCGGATTCCTGATTCACCGGATTCTTGTTTCGCCGGATTCTTGTTTCGTCGGATTCTTTTGTTGAAGGAAAACTATAGAAATATCGTGGCTTTACCTATCTATTAAATAGGTAAAGCCGCGATATTTATTATATATAGAGGATTTATTATATTTTTAATTGTGCATAGAAGAATTGTTTTGTCGTGAGTGAATATTATTATAATATGAATAGTATTAAAAGGAAAATCGTCATTTCTTTGAAAATATGAATCGAACCCATTTCTAAGTTTGTTGTTTTACATGTTTTCTTTACTTAAGTGATTTTATTGTTTATTAATATTTCCGACGAAACAAGAATCCGTCAAAACAAGAATCCGGCGATACAAGAATCCGGCGAATCAGGAATCCGGCGAATCAGGAACTAATCCCAAGGTTGGTGATCACAAACCCGGGCTATGCATAAAAAAAACCAAACACACTTAGCCCGATCCTGGAATTTAACCCGAGATCTTGCCACCTTTGCCACTCGGTGAGGCGAAACAATAGCATATGGGAAATGGGATCATAACCCACCACTCTGACCCAATGCGGATTGATGAACTTTAACCAACAATGAATAATGAATGATGAATAATAATAATATAACACGGAATAGGGATCCGCGGCCAAGCACATAAGTGGTTCACATCATAGGCCATAGGAAACAGTTCGTTGAATTAGATAATTATAATATTGAAACTTGTGAAATAAAAAATATGATTCATCTATCCCACATGGTAGCGTTCTGGGATGCTTGCTGTTTCTGATCTACACAAACAATCTGCAAATTTACAAAGTTAAAGACTATTATTAAATCAAAATTACTATACAGTTAATGAATACTTGAACGACAAGGAATTGAAGCAATATACCATTTAAAAACTTAATTATAATATTTATAAAATTAGACAATAATAATAAAATAATTTATAATACAATAATCTATTTACAATTGCATAATATATTTGTAACAATACTGTACAATAGTGAAAACATTAATGATAATATTGAATCTAATAAGCTATTTCTTAAATTTTATGCATAAATGGCGTCATCCTCTCCTTTAAATTGCTGTGCCCAACAGGATCCTAAATTGTGTCAATGCTACTAATATTATAAACGCGAAAGTTTGTAAGTATGGATGAATGGATCTTTGTTACTCTTTCACGTAAAAACTACTGAATGGATTTGGATGAAATTCGGCATACATATAGTTTATAACCTGGATTAACACATAGGATAATTTTTATCCCGATATTCCTACGGGAATCAATGGAAACTGTCAAAGTGGATGTTTGTTACTCTTTCACGTAAAAACTACTGAATGGATTTGAATGAAATTCGGCATACAGATAGTTTATAACCTGGATTAACACATAGGATTAGATAGACGGGAACGAATGGAAACTGTCAAAGTGGTACAAGTCCGCCGGGTCCACTAGTAATTTTAATACATTAACAACTATGTACCATTCTGGATGCAAATAAATTGAAATTGAAAATAACGGCTTCAGTTGCCTTCTGAAGCGCGTAGAACCGCATTTTTTTTTATACTTCACACATCCGGTTACCTATCCTTGCGATAGTTGCGTTAAATTTTACTTAGAATAAATATAAATATAATAAATATTTTTTAATTTTTAATTTTTTAATTTTTTTTAATTTTTTTTTTTAGATTTTACTTCAACAAAGGAAACGCCTCGGCGGCCTAGTGGCAAAGCGCTCGGCCCGATAACCAAGGCCCCGGGTTCAATTCCCAGGTCGGGCAAAGTGTGTTTCGGATTTTTCGGGTTTGTAATCATTAACCCGCACTTGGCAAGCGTGGTGAGTAAGCCTATACCCATCAATTGTAGTGATGATTTGATTCAATAATGGAGGCCTGTGCCCAGCAGTGGGCAGTATATAGGCTATTTACTACTACTAAACGGAAGTGACAGTAAGCCTTAAAAAAACCTTGATTAAGGTAGATCCAACCCCTCGCCCGTCTGTACTGTTCCGCCTTTGATGTTCCGCATATGATTTACCACACCACCCTTTGTGGTACACCAGAATAGTCAAAGAAACGTCACAAATCAAAACGCCCCGCCCCGTGCCTCTCGCTTGTTATTTTCATACTTAAGTAGATACTGCTCGTGTCATGGTAAAAAAAATAGAGCAAGGCCTGACCGCAGTATGCAACGAATGTGCATTTCTGTTTTTTTTATAAAAATTCAAAATAAAAACTCAAATATTGAAACGCGTTTTTTGGTAAGCTATGTAAGTTTAATAATGAATGAAATAAACTGCAATTTAGCTGAAATTGAGTATGTTAAAGTAGTAGTGCGTGATTTATGTATTAGCACAGAGTAGTGTATATGTAGCTTAGATTTAAACACACTGAAGGTCTTCGCGTTCTTTATAAATATACTAATGGCCGCTTCAGACTATAACCGAGGCCCTGGTTTCAAATCCCAGAACTGGAAAAATGTGTTTCGATTTGTTCGATGCAGAGCCTAGGAGTGGGAAGCCTCTGTCCCTCCTTGAATGTGGGCGCGGATCACAACCGTGTGAACCCTACATAATGCGAAAAGGCGACCAGGTAGACCAAGACGAAGATGGCATGGCGACCTTGATGGGTTTATGAAGGAATGGCTTGATATTGCAGGGGACCGGAAGGTGTGGAAAAAGTGTGAGGAGGCCTTTGCCTAGGAGTGGGGCAGCTATGACTGATATAATAATATAATCATAATAATAGCCTTAGCTATAGTATTGTGATCACCAACGCGCATTTGCAAGCGAGTGAATAAGCCAACATCCATCATATGCAGCGGTGACTTAATTTCAATAATGAAAGCCTTTGCCTAGCAGTAAGTATTACAAGCAGCTGGCTAATTACTTTACTTTCTCAATAAAACCCCTTTACAGAGACCCTGTACCTTTTTCCTTAATTAAAACTTTAAGCATTTTGGCTCAGCTGTTATTCGGACCTATAAAAATTACTGTTTTGTCCTGTCACAATTTATACTCGTACAATTGAACAACAATAAACGATGTTCACGTCATAAGACACCTAAAAATAAGTTTCATCATCATTGTCAGCTCATTTTGTCCCCACTGCTGGGGCACGAGCCTTCCCTATGGAGGGTTAAGGAGAACGGGTCATAAACCACCAACGCGGGTTCAGTGCGGATTGGTGGAAAAAGGTAACAAAAATAAGTTTATAATTACTTAATTAAACAAGCTTACCTGAAGTGAAGCTTTTTTTATAATTATAGGAGTACACACAATGCGTAGCTTGTGCAAACAACTGTAACTTATAATTTACTATAATTCTTATCTGTTCATTAAATAGGTGAATTTGTCAAAAAGTTGAGTGATGATATGTAGATGTGATTTAATTTCGTCATGATCAAGTACTTTTTTTTTAAAGTGAATAAAGAAAGATATCACAGCATGAGTATAATTTTGCCGCAGATATACTGAGGTTACTTGTAATACCTGTCACGTAATGCTACGGAGTAATGTAACTCAGGTGCAGATGTTACGTGATGCTATGTCGCGCTACGTGGTGCTACGACGCGCTGCGTCCAGCTACACAAGGCTCAGAACCGGTTCGGAAATTACCGACTTATAAAAGTTATGCTCCGAGGTGCTACGTGATGTAACGTCGCACTACGTGGTGCTACGTCCCCCTGCGTGTCCAGTTACGCAAAGCTAAGAACCGATTTGGAAATTACCGGTTTATAGAGGTTTTGCTATGAGGTGCTACGTGATGCTACGTCGCACTACGTGGTGCTGCGTCGCGGTGCATGTCCTGTTACGCAAGACTCGGAACCAGTTTGGTAACTCCCGGTTAATAAAGGTTTTATTACGAGGTGCTACGTGACGCTGTGTCGCCCTACGTGGTGCTACGTCGCGCTGCGTGTCTAGTTACGCAAAACTCGGAATCGGTTGGAAATAACCGGTTAATCTTAATGGGATTTGACGAATACGAAATAAATAAACCGGTTTTTTCGCGTGCGTATATATAAATGTAAAACTAGATATAAAAACCGTAAGAACGAACGTCAACATAAACTATATTGAAGAACGTTCAAAATATAGTTTCTTTAGAAGAAATATTCCGTTCATGATTGCATCCAACAAAACCGGTTAAAAAATTTAACCGGTTTCCGTGCCCTGCTTTACTATAAATAAAAGCAACATTTTCTGCAAAATTCTTTTACAGCCTAAAGGCAGGATTTGCCGATGCAAATCCTGCCTTTAGGCTGTTAACTCAACACGTCGCTTCGCTACGATTAGCGAAGCGACGTGTTGAGAACCAAATGCTGCTTACAACTCGAGTGCTTTAAATAAATAAGAGGTAAACATTTGTATAAATTCAAACCTTCAGAATCAGATTCCGTACTGAGAAGCTTCAAAATTAAAATTTGTTCGCAAAATTGTTGTTGGCAAAATTTGTATTAAACAGGATGAGAAACACGAATGAAATTGTAATTTCTTCATCATTCTTAGGAGTGAAGCTTTCAGAAAAGCTCTGCAAGGCTTTGAATCGTTTGTAAGTTGTTACAAAGCGTAATACTCCTATATAAGGATAGCAATAACAACGATTAGTTACTTTTCTAATAGGTCTTTTTTTACAAGAGAAATTTCTTTTGACATTTGCCTTCAATTTTTGTGCTTGATACAGCTAGGTCAGCAAGTTAAAACTTTTCTTTAATCGTCTTTGACTATGGTTTTTCCGTGCTTCGGAAGGCACGTAAAGCCGTTGGTTCCGGCTGCATTAGAAGTCGTTAACAACCACCGATCCGCAATGGGCCCGCGTGGTGGCTTATGGCCTGTTCTCCCTATCCATCCACAGATAAGGCTCATGCCCCAGCAGTGGGAACATAAAAATGGTGATGAAAATAATGGTTTAAAGCACTCCAAGTATCATTACATTACTTTCTACAGAAATAGAAAAAATTGAACTTATGTCTTTCATTCTGACATTTTGTAGCTGCCACTGAAGAAACAAATAGGTAGCTTGAAATTATATGTTTCAGCGGGAACCTACTAATCTACTTTGCATATTAAATTCAACTTTTCAAACACTTAATTCTTGGACGGACAGAGGGGTTAAAACCGATGAATACTTTACGACCATCTGTAATAAGTTCTAAGTAATGTTGGGAATGCGACAGTGTGTTAGTTTGTCCTTCCTTTATGTTACAATGGAGCAACGGTTCGACGTGATTTTTGCATAGATATAGTTTGAGTGCTACAGTTTGCGTTTACCGTTTTGACCACCACAGTCGGCTTTAAACGACACGTGATAGCGTGCCCTGTACGCCAACGACGGCAAAGACAATACCTTTAGTTAAAAAAACACAAAAATAAAGATATTTGAAAATGTTGGATTTCTTGTTCCTGTTGCAAGTTTTTACTTTGAATTGAATGCTTGGCGTACAGAACAGGGTGACGCATTTTGGCTGTGGCAGTCAAAAGGTTAGCCAAAAACTTAGGTGTAAGCTATAGAAACTTGCGACAGACCATAACACAAACTGCCTTTATGGTCTGGTATTAAGATCATCGACTCTGACCCAGAGAGTGCGATTCAGAGCAATTATATAAATACTGCTGTGAGCTAATATTAGCTATTGTTTTTATATTAACTTTCGTGTGGTTGGTTATCTTATTTAGGAAGTGTTAGTAGCATTATTTATTATTATTCTCTTTATTTACTTATTTTCTTAAAACTAGATTTTCACAATATTTTAATATAAAAACAATAAAACATTCATCATCATCATCATCATCAACAGCTCATATTATGTCCCCACTGATGGGGCACGAGCCTAACCTATGGATGGATAGGGAGAACGGGCCACAAAACGCCACGCGAGCCCAGTGTGGATTGGTGGTTGTTAACGACTGCTAATGCAGCCGGAGCGAAAAGCTTTCACTTAGTAAAAAAACACCACCACTGCACCAGTTGTCCTCGCGTCTGGACTCCATTTCCACTTAACATCAGGTGGAATGGAGTCATTTGCCGTGCTAATTTAAAAAAAAACGAAATTGAAACTGCGGACAGAAACTAGTTTAACAGAAAAAGGTCACAGTTAATGTAACGACTCGTTTGATGCTTCGCAGTAAATTCAAGTTTATTAAAAAAACCACAACGTAAGCCGAACAATGTTTATTTAATTTAAATCTATTCAAGACGCTCTTAGACTTAACATATACAACAATAATATTGTACAATAATATTGTTGTTCGAGGATTACCTTAACTAACACTTGTTTATTTTAGTTAAGTACTGTTATGTTGTTGTTATCTTTGGAGAAGCGAACTTCAGTTAAATATTTGTAATACACGCAGACTTGATTTTAGCGTTCATTTAGGCCTGTAGAATGCCAATCCCACTTCTTCCGTGGGTGTCGTAAAAGAGATAGACATGATGGTGGAGACTAACGGAATCATCGTAACGTAATATTTTCGATGCGAGCATCACGGTCACAGTGAGGCGAGTCGCTCGCTGCGAGCTCCGCGCTGTTATTGGCCCGTATCATTTTCGATGCGAGCATTCTCACGGTCACAGTGAGGCGAGTCGCTTGCTGCGAGCTCCGCTCTGTTATCGGCCAGTCAGCAATATATTTATTTATTTATTTGAAGGACAACCAATAAATGACCCAAAGGCTGGCTTTTTCCTTGGCCAGAGACTAAGCATTGCCATTCATCGTGGAGTACGGAGTCTCTTGGGTACTTTACCAGTCGACTGCGATGCGGAGGAATTTTTTGACGCCGTATTTTAGTTTTGTATTAGTTTTAGTTACTTTAGGTTATTATAATCTCAGATTTTAATTTTGTAATTTTTGTAATCAAACATGAAAGATAAAACAAACACAAATACAAGCAATAACTAGGTAGAACATATTGTTTCGTATCGCTGCCACGGCATGCAAAGTGGATTACATTTTTTTAATAAATATTGTAATATTTAGCTTCAAACTATAAACACTACCATAATCAATAATGTAATAATTTGCCGTAAGCTTGCTTTCATAATGAAGCTTGCCGCGAATGGTGTGTTACGATTACGTTACGATATTCGCACCGGTCAGTCTCCACCACACGTCTTCTTGGCGGGAAAAGTGAAGAGTCATGTGTGCAGCTTTGTTATAATCATATGTGTTATCGAATATTAATGAGACATAATGGTGGATTATTAACCGTTTAGTTTTCGGGAGCTCGGACGCGCAATGGTAGGTACTCGCACCCGGTCTGCGATTGATGTCGTTAAGCAACTTTCGCGAAGGCCGGTCACCGGATGGGTGACCAAAAACATCATCTCGAATTCCTCCGTGGTTTGGAAGGCATTTAAAGTCGTTAGTTTTGGCTGCATTAGTGACCGGCCTTCGCGAAAATTGTTTAACCTCAGCACTCGCAGACGGGGCGCGTTAACCACCGCGCCATCGAGCTTTTCATACATAGAGAGATCCCATATATAAAGTTCCACATCTTTACTCTGTATAAAGGCTCTTAAGGCATCAAGTCATTGTATTTCTTATGAATAATCCATGGAGTTCGCTTGTTCCGTATCTCAAGCTAGACGATGGTCAGCCCGTCTAAATATTGCATAGGCCGCGTTTATTTCAATTTGAAGTGCTCCAGCTTATGTCCTACTGACATGAAAATGTTCTCAACAGTGCATGGATTATCTGAAAAAAAATTAAACATGTTTCAATAAAAAAAAAACATTGTAGTTAGTCTTTCTATTCACTTTCAAAAGCAAGAAGAAGATAAAAATGAGGCTGTTTCTAAAATTATTAAGCCATGAGTATGTAAGTAGCAACTTTAAAAACGATAAAACTTTTAGTAAATCTGTCAAATATAAAACAATAAGAGCCTTGCTACATTTCTTTCAAATAAGGCTTTTAACCCTTTTACTAGTACAGCGTAATCTACTCGTACTTTCCATCTGTTTTTCAATCATATTGCAACAACATAAGGTTAAAATTAAGGTGCCATCTATAGTGCCACCACCAGTTAAATGCCGTCTATGTTACCACCACCCTTGATAGGGTCAAACGTTTAATATACAACCTGTCATTAAAGGCAATTTTCTATAAATGTTAATAACCCTTCAATTGGTACCTTCTACTACTGCTCACTTACTTATATCAACCCACTGGTCATCGTATCCTGCCTCAAGGCGCGCATCCCTCACTGCCTCCCTCAAAGCATGAGTCAGCACGACCGCAAGACAGAAGGCGGGTTCGCCAGTCGCTGGAACAAATTACCTCATTAACTTTATGTGAATCGGGAACAGTGCGTGATAGTTGTTGACAATATAGCATTATCCGGCTCGAAGGACCATTTCTGACACCCTACTTCGATTATAATTACGGTTTGAGTGCGGTGATTGTAATCTAACAGGCAAACCGCTTGAAGGTTTAGCAAATACAAAGAAATAAAGGAATTGTTGCCACCACTAAATTGTAACTGGGTTGTATTAAATTTTGATACTAAAGAGTGTAGTGTGTCGTGAGCACGCTCGTGTGAATGGTGAAGTTGAAAACAGTGGTACAAGTGTCGTGAGAAAATACTAAGACTGAGACAAAATAGATCGTTTTGTCTGCTGATAAATATCGCTGATATATGATAAAACTCAGTCTCTCCGTGATCATGACTCATGCAACCCCTCTCATGCAAATTAAAGCTTAGAAATATATTTGTAAAAGAAATAAATAATATTCGTAATGTTTGTTGAAATTTTACTATGCTCACCTTTTGATTGTAAAACTCCGTACGGGTTACTGCCGTTTCTTCTGAAATATACCCTAAAATCCGCTGGAATGTCCTTTATTCCAGGAGGCTTGTAGGTCCAAGTCCGATCAGTAAGAAGTTTTCCCGAGTCGGCATCGTAAATGGTTTTCTCTGATGTCCAGTAACCAAGTCCCATTACAAAGGCACCCTCTATCTAGAATATATAATGAACGTACTAGTTCAAATCAATTAGGCTTATTATATTTTCCTACAAAAACATTATATTACATTATAATTTCTCGATACCTGTGCTACATCTATTTCAGGACTTAAACTTCTTCCAGTATCTTCTAGTAAATCCACTCTCCGAATGTCATGGTTTCCAGTCAAGATATCAACTTCCAGCTCCATCACGGCTACTCCATAAATATCGTAAGGTTTAAAACCTTCTTTGCTAGTAAACATATACGACGCTTGCAGATCTATTCCAGAGATGTACGCCTCCTTGACAACTTTCTCCCAAACTGGCTCATCAAATTTTTCTCTTATTGGCTTAAGTCTTTCTAATAGGATTTCACAAGCTTTCATCGTTGCAAACGATACACATTCACTGCCAATACTAGCTCCAGTAGTCATTCCATTTGGTGAAGTAAAGCTAGCACTTGGCTTGACGCTTATCTTGTCTAAAGATACCCCTAGTTTATACGCACAAACCTGAGCTACCTTTGTATTAATTCCTTGTCCCATTTCTATGCCACCATGCGTAATAGCAACTGAACCGTCAGCATGGTAAATTGAAATGAGAGAGTTATATGGACCGATATAAAATATATCGTATGTCATCGGTATGAACTTTAATGCACGTTTTCTCCAACGGTTGTCATTGTTAAATTGGTATACATCTGCAAGTCGTTCGTCATAATTTGAATCTTTCTTTATTTGTTCTATTAGTTCAGGAATAGGATTGTTTTCTTTAGCCATGTTCAGCTTTCTAACTTCGAGCGGATCGTTGCCTGTATTGTATGCTATTCGGTCCATAATATATTCAATCATAGCTATACCTTCAGTTGATGCTGTAAATCCAAATATAGTAGTTATATATGTAAATATTTTATGTAAAAAAATCTATACTAATATCATAAAGAGGAAAGTTTTGTATTTTTGTTTGTATGTTTGCAAAGAATAAACTCAAAAACTACTGGACCGATTTCAAAAATTCTTTCACCATTAGAATGCTACATTAGCGCTGAGTAACATAGGTTATATTAAAAAAAGAAAGAAAAAATAATGCGGTACGAAGTCCGCCGTCAGTAAAATAAGCCTAGATTAATTACTTCTTCGAATACGTACAAGGAGCTCTACACCACGTGTTAGAGGGTGTGTCTGTGATTACACTATTGCCTTCAATATACCAACGCTTTGTATCATAGCAGTTGCCAAAGTGAGATACAGTCCCTTGACTTATTGTCTCATTTGGAGTACAACCGTTGTCTTGGTAGATTTTGTTTTTAAGATATTGTATTTCACCCTTTTTGTTGACACCAACCTAAGTAAGAAAGGACAACATATAAATGGAAATAATTGAATGAAATTTTATTTTTTGTATCCAACGCCTAATAAAATCCTAGCGAAATGTATTTAGGTACAACATAAGATAAACAGGAATCGTACCAATTTTGACAAGTTTTATTAAGGTTACAACTATCCACATCCCTATCCACAAAATATGTACACATGATATTTAAATCACCGTGTCTCATATTGTTCAGTCATTAAATATCTAAATAGGCTATATAGACGGTAAAAGCTATATAATTCATAAAGGGCAATCTAGGGCAATTTACATATCTTGTTCCAATATTTACCTCGAAGTTACAACTGGTCGGCAGACGTTTACCAATGATCTTCATATTGGTTTGCAAAGGTAATATGAATCTGCATGTTTTGCCTTGCAAATGGGTTACCAGTGCAGCAGCGCATGCAACTTGGCAAGAACGGGTGATTTTGCCCCCGTATCCACCGCCCACCCGACGTACAATAACGTTTATTCTGCAACATATCCAAGAACAAAACGTTAATATGAAATAAGCATTACTCGTTATACTTTCTGTGGTCTAGTAGTCAGAGTTGACTCAGACTCCTCTGCGTCACTGGGAGTTCTACATGTTATTGTACTCGGTTTGGTTTGTGTTAGAAATCTGCCTTGGATGCTGTCACTATCTTAATTTATAGCAATAATAATTCTAAATATTGATAATATTGTTTTGTTTCTACAGTAAAGTACAGTAGTTTCTCAGTTATTGACATTCGAGCAAAGTGTGGCATTTATCGGCACTTATTTACAAGCTGGCTACAAAGACCAACCGTTTCACGTAATAAAAAAATACAAAATTGTACTTATTACTTTCTAAATGAAATTCAACGGGTACTTACTTATTTACTGTCAATTTTAAACATTGTGCTATAGCCACATTTGCTAAATCCAACCATTGCGTAGCCGAATAAACTTCCATTCCATCTTCGGTTGGCTTTGCAACTGTCGTCTGCGGTTCCATATAAAAATGGTGTTGAGTTTCTAAATGGTATTCTCCATACACAATGCATTTTACATCACTACCAGTATCAGTTGGCTCAACTGTTACATTATTTGTAAATCGCTTATTTCTTTCGGGAGAGTTCAAAACATCTTGAACAGTTAAAATTGGTTGGTTATTATTCACGTGCGAATAATTTACTTTTACTAACTTCGCAGCCATGTTTGCAGTCTTTTCTCTATCTGCCACAATTATTCCGCACGGTTCTCCATAATATTTAACTGTATGAGAACACAAAATTTCTTCAACTGCTAGCATAAGTGGAACATTTAATGGTGTAAAAGAGTTGTCTCCTGGTATATCTCTATGCGTATAAAAAGCAGTCACTCCTGGTACTTTCTGAAAACAGAATAATATAATTACTATAGCATTATGATTCAGTCACTCACTTCTTTCACATTAGTTACTTATAACTAATACTTACTAAAGCTTCTTCGGCATCAAACCCACTTATAATGCTACCAGGTCTAACATCAGCAGTCACAAAAGAACCAAACACTTCTCCAATTTGTGTCGGAAGGTCGTTGGCAAAAGTAGCCTCGCCACTGCATTGCGCTTGAGCCTCTATTTTTGGAATTGGTTGATTAAGAGGCCAAATACTGCGATCAGTATCAAAAGTTTGCGTTCCATGTGATGTGTGCCTTTTAATGGCCTCTCCTCCGGAACGGAATCTTTTGTCTAGCTTGTCATTCGGGCAGAAATAAATTATAGCCTGAAATCATACAATTATTCCTTTAACTAATATATTTTGTACTTTCAGATTGTAAATCTGCAAATCAATAATGTAACGTACTTTGTAAAATAGAGCAACAGCAAGCATTTTTCTATAAGCTGCTGATGGTTCAGGCGGCATTTCGTCAGGACAAATCTCTTCATGTAATATTTTTAGAGCTGCTTTTAATGTTTTGTCACTAAATGGGTCTTTCCCTTCTAGCATAGCTTCTGTTTTGCTAGCATGTATAAAATTTTTATTGATACTACCAAAAACTAAAGTAGCTTTGTCTAGTACTTTGGAATTCTTTTTAAACCTAAATAAAAATCCGGCATTAACGACTGCATGAGCGTTTTGAGAACGAGGCATAATCTGAAAGTTTAGGTCATGATTAATAAATATGTACTGTTATTTTATCGAAAATAAAAAATGCAAAAAACCCTCTGTAATTTTTTTGTTGATGATATTAATGGATTTGATTAATTGTCTTCTCTTACCTTATAAGATTTAAAAGAGCAACAATGGGATAATGGAGGCAGCTGCACGCTAATTATAATTTTACCTTTCATATCCGATTTCAAAAAATCAGGTAGGGTAACGACAGACTGCTTTGTTGGAGCTTCAGCTAAAAAAATTATTGGACAATGTATATGACACGAAATAATTATTCGAAATCTCTCTTTAAACACCCAAACTCAGTGTTGTTCTGGAAATATTGACACGGGTTTCTGTGTGATCGTGCTAGGAAATATTCTTCTCAGCACGACCATCGTATCTCCTAGATCTAGTTGGTAGAAATTTTCAAAACAGTGGTAAATAGTAGTATAAAATCCTGACTATTTTTACCGTCTAAAGATATTAGAAAAACATCCAAGGTCGTGGCAGAAAGTACAACACAATTATATTACTAAAATACTTTCTTACCAACAGTAAGCATAGCGCCAACAGATTCAAAAAGTAGGAAAACATCTGATTGGAAATCGTTATTTGTGTATTTCATAAATAAGTTACCACCTATTGTTCCGATCTGCAAATAAAAATAACATATATATAAAGTTATTCCAAATTAAAAAAATCCATACTATTCATTATTGAAGAAAGCAAAAATCATCTCTTATATTTTATTATCCGTTTCGATGGAAACAATTTATTAATACCTACTTACATTTCTTACAGGTATATGAGCAACGAGATCCATATGCTCATGAAATTGTTTCAAATATGAAAAGTCCTCATTTGAGGACGACAGTTCCATAAAGAGTTCCATCATTTCCGAAAGTGGCATTCCAGCTCCTAATATGAGATTGACATCTAAAACGTGTCCTTTCAATTCTGCCACATTAAATATATCTATGACAGTCGGTGGGTATTCCGTAACGTGAAATACGCCTGAAAATAAAAATATTGAAATCATAGATGTTTTTGAATAAATATACTATAATTTCATATTTTTGGATTAAATTATTTACCTTGTCCGGTATTCCCTGCTATAAACTTGTAGTCACTGGAACGACTCATAACTTTAAAAACGTCATCTATACTATACGTTTTGTACCATTTATGACGGCCACAATCGACAACAATCATTTTATTATTATCTTTTTCCAAAATACACCAATCATCTTCTGCGGTTTTATTTGTTTTCTCGCATTCATTAGCTTTGTTGTGTGGACATTGCTTATTACAATGAACCCCACAAGGTTTAAAAAACCCTATATCTTCAATGTCGTGAAGTTTCTTCTTTAATTTATTATCAATGTCAGTGGCGAAGGATTTGAAAGCATCCGCGATCGGTCTGTACCCAGTGCACCTACATAAGTTACTTGCAAATGAGTTTTCTACGTCTCTCATTGTCATTTTCTTATTTTTTGATTCATAGACACTGCAATAGAGTTTTATAGTTAAAATTATGGCTTTTCTGTAACATTTATTTAGTTTTTTTTAAATAATTTTCATGCAAATTCATATTTCAATAATATAGTTTGAAAGTAATATAGTTAAAATAAAAATTTGCTAAAGGGCATTTGAGAGTTTTAATATTAACCTATACATGTTCATGATCCACCCTGGAGTGCAGTAGCCACATTGGGTGCCATTGAACTTAGCAAGCCGATTCTGGATCTCGTGGAAGCCTATGGTTCTATTCCCAATACCTTCAACTGTCATCACCTCCCAACCGTGACACGATAGTACAGAGACGAGACACTGAAAACACAAAATAAGTACTTACTAATGACATAAAATGCACAATTAGGTAATTTCTTCGATAGAAAAAAAAAATGAAAGCCATCTCTAAACAATATAGGTATATTATGATTAGCTTTTTCATTTACCTACTAAAGTATGTCGATGAAAATAAACCTATGCTTATTTATAATAAATATTTAAAAAGGCTGTCGTTTTATTTTTTAATAAAACATCTAGATTTAATTAAATAGCGTTTGAATTTCCTGACTTGAGTCAAGTGGATCACGCACTATTTGCATCCTTTTTGCTTGTATGCAGAGCGACAGAGAGCGCTGTCTCATAGTTGGCAGCGTTATTAAATGCTCAGAGTGAACCGTACCGAGTTGACGGAGAAGGTCTTGAGATCGTGCGCGGGCGGCATGGCGGCGCGCACTGAAACGACGCACGCTCCGCACCCGCCCTCGTGGCACATAGCCTTCGTGCCGCGCAGGTCCGCCACGCTGCGGATGTACTCGTTCAGGGACACGTTGGGCCCGTACTTACCGTCCGCTGTAACATACGCAGTTGACATTTAAGTTAATGAAAAAAATATATATTATATACTTTTTTCTAAGTTTGTCACAGCCTTTATTGTAAATGAGAATAGAACAGTCGTCGTTTTACAAATAGACTTATTTTAATTTTAGATATACTGATCTAAAATTAAAATGAAAATAAGTCTATAGGGTAGCGGCTCCAGTAATCGACACTTTTTTCTTTTAATCTTGTAGGGGTCAGCAACTAATTTCTTTTGACTTTAGCAAGATTTGAATTGAACTGAATATAGACCACCTGCTTCCTAGCTTTCATGTAATAAAATGTTAATGAAATTGTATGTTATAAAATAGCTGTTTAGGGACAAATTTCTGATCCCTCAGCAGGATAAAAAAAAAAAAATTTTTTACCTTCGTGTTGTATTCCGTTAATTTTGAAGATTATTTTCGACATTTTGGTGCGGCGGTGTAAAAAGTCTGAAAGTCATACAAAAAACGTGTAATAAAAAAAATGTGTTGAGTGTATTCGATAATAAAGGCAAGAAGAACTGGAAGTCGTAGCGGTTATGTCATTTGGGTTGCGATCTTACAACGTCAGCTCCCTAGACAAGTGACAAAACGCTAATAGAATAGAAATTAAATATAATGATTATTGTATGGGATTGATATAAACGTAATTTATACGTATTGTTAACTTATGTCAATACGGTACAATAAAATCATTCTATTTGATTTCTATTGTATTAGGTACTGTTTTGCCACTTGTCTAGGGGGGCTGGAACATTAGCTTAAACGAACGTTCACGTATTGGAGATAACATTTTGTATATATTTTTTGAACTCCTATTTCGAAAGGTATATAAATTTTTCGTAAATTTTTGTAAGGTTGTTAGAGGGTTCAAACCCGCTGGTGTAATTTTTTTCCACTCGTTTCTAAATTGTAAGTTACTTTACTCGTATTATTCTTTTTCAATTATCAAAAATATTTATTTTGGTGTCAGTTTTGTCAATGCTTATCATTTATCTTCATTTTATATCAATTTCATTTTCTGTTCAGTTTTGAATTAGAATTGTATTTTTTATTGTTATTATTTTTTATGCGCGACTTTAATGTTGCAAATAATGTTATATGTAGGTACAAAATTACATTTTTTACCCAATGTTTTAGAAAAATTTTCTGTTCTGTACTTTATTCAAATAAAATTAAAAATATATCAAAGAGCACGTGTTTGTGATAATCAACAACAACATAAAAAAATTAAAATAATCTTCGGTACAATGTTTTTTCTAATTGTATTTTTATGGGGAATTGAGATACGGCTCATCACGACCGCGTCTTTACTAATAATATTGTTTTTTAGAAAAATGTTTCTTACTAAGTTATGCCCGCAGTTTCGCCCGTCTAAAATTTGGTATGACAGAAAAGATTGGAACATTCTATTTGATGGGAATAAAATATTTTAGTTCAACGGCTTGAAGTGATCAAAATGTGACGGTTCAACGGCTCGAAGGAACCAGAATGTATCGGCTGCCGGGAAGGCAATGCCGATACAGCGACGTGGGACGTGGAAGGATTAAGAAGCTGAGGAGGGATGGATGATAAATAATGATGATATTTGGGACTTACTTGGCTGACGTTGACGGCGTAGCCACGACACGGCTGTCGTGGGGATGGAGCTGAGCTGGTAGAAGTCGCTTATTTCGCACACACTCACACACACGCGCACGCGCACTTTATGAAGGGGTGTACCGGCCGGTAGGCAATTTACGAGTAGTTCTAGAAGGTTCTTGAGCGGAGAGCTGATGGTGTAATTATATTTCTCTATGGCTGATCGAATCGTCTTATGCTGAATGACGCGACGTCACGGCCGAGAAAAATTTTCTCAATACATTTTGAACTATATGTATGTACAGACGGCGGCAGATCAACCTATCCAAACCTATCAAATTTCTCCAATGAATATTGATCCTTATGAGCAAACAATAAAGTTCAAAATTGATTGTAGAAATTTGACGGTTTTGGGTAGGTTGATCTGTCGCCGTGTGTACGTGGAATGTGGTTGAATATTTATTGAAGATTTTTCATTGACAGTTTTGGAAAGGTTATGTGCTGGCGTCTGTACCATAAAGATAATGTCATTAACGGCTCCCACCCACGACCGACTTTTAATTTAATTTTATTTTGTTGTATTTTTGCGTGTTGTGATTTTCCTTTTTTTTGTGTGTTTGTTTGTGATGGAAAGTGTCCTTTTATGATAGGGCATTTTCCAATATTTTTGACGCTGTAAGGGAGAAAAGAGCTTGACACTTGCTGAGTTTCTTGCCGGTTCTTCTCAGTACAAGGTCTCCCGCCCAGAGTAGACTTACGAACCGATGGCATAATGACGTTCATAAGAGCTATTTGTAGCCTAAACTAATAAATGATTTTGAATTTTGAATTTTGTAGGAACGATATTCGGACCGATTTATTCTCTAGGGTTTTAGTACCGATTTTGTTACTAACTTTTGTAGGACGTGTGCATCGCAACATAGAAATCCATACGCTTCATTTTCACCGACTAAAAATACGGTCACCGATTATCGGACGCGGGCGAGGGCTCTTACCTTGATCCATGTTGAACGTTTGAACAAACTACAAATATTTACTATAAAATATGCAAACGAAATAACCCATGAAATATATCAAGTCCAACGATTGTTACCGGTGGTGCTTTGGCAGCGACAGCAGTTTTAAGTGACAGAGGTGATCGAATTATTTCGACATTAGCTTACGAATTCAACTATTCGTTATGATGAGCTAGCGTGAATAAGTATGGTGTCTCGCCTAACGAGCTGTGACAACCACTAATAAGAAAATAACACAGTTTTGAGGGAAACATGGCATTATGCCGATTAGCTAAATGGGGCCAAAATTAGAATCCTGCCATGAAATTGTAATCAAGGTTTCGAACTTTTGAAATAAGTGTGTGTAGTAAATTTTGTAATATTTACTTATTAAGTAATAGTTCTAAGATCGTTCAATAGATGGCGCTGTTCTTGTTGTGTAACTTTCTGTCTCTGAATGAAGACGTTTGCATTATTGCTGACGTAATAAGTACCTAACCCGCCATACCATTACCATTCTAAATACCTTTATTATTGTTTTGAATTACACGTTGTTTTACTTATGAGTCTCTGTAGTTGCCATTTGATTACATATGTTACGATAAAGGTTAAAAATGTGGTTAGTATTAATAACCGGTAATTATTTATAATTCACTGCTCTCTTCGGTAAAAGTATATATATTTATATATATTCTTTATTGCACATAAACACAAATACAGAGAATAGTTTACAAACAATGGTGAGCAAAGGTGAACTTATCTCTAAAAGAGATCTCTTCCAGCCAACCTAAGGTGGAATGGGAGCATCATGTTTAAGAGGAAGCGACAAAAGTGCAAACAAAAATATCTCAACTATGAATAACATTATTATGTACATACATACAACACATATACTACGATATTCTTAAAACTACATAAACATACATAATAATACTACATAAATATGAACATATACCTACATATAATAATAATAGTAATAAATATAAATATAACATAGTGTCTATCATTGCTTCATTGCGATGACATAAGTGACAGAAAGTGATCCTTGACTTTCTTTTTAAAGGATGTAATGGACGAACTATTCTGGATGTCTGTAGGAAGCCTGTTCCATAGCTGCGCTGCTCTGACCGTAAATGAATTTAGGAGGAAGTTAGTATTGACAATAGGAATCTCAAGCGTCTTTGTTATACAGGCACGTCTTGAGCGGCAAGGTGGGGGCAGGAGTTGGAAACGGGAACGAAGGTAAGAAGGAGAATTAGGGTCATTAAGGATGTTATAGAGATTGGAAAGGATGTGCACATTACGGCGATGTCTGATCGGTAGTCATTTTAATTCAGTACGAAAGTGAGAAACATGGTCATACTTTCGTAGGCCAAAGATAAAACGTATGGCCAGATTTTGCAGACGTTCTAGTTTTAGCAGTTGCTCCTCAGTCACATCCAAGTAACAGACGTCGGCGTAGTCTAGTATGGGAAGAAGAAGGGATTGCGCGAGCATAATTTTGGTTTGAAAGGGAAGAAAGTATTGAAGCCGCTTGAGGGAGTGAAAACTAAAATGTAGGCGTTTACTAATTTCACTGATGTGAGCTGACCAGGACATGTTACAGTCCAACGTCAAACCAAGGTTCTTTACTTTGTCGGCGTACTTGATGGGAACGCTGTCGTAAAGAAGCGCAGGTATAGAACTCCAATCCAGCCTGCCTCTTAACCTACCGCTGCCCACAATCATGGCTTGTGATTTTGCAGGGTTAACAATAAGACCGAAGGATTCAGCCCATGCTTGGACAGCAGATAAGTCCTGATTTAGGGCTTGAATCGTTTCCACGATTTCCGAAAGCATGAAATGCCTGTAAATCTGGAGATCATCAGCGTAAAGATGGAAAGGAGAAGAAATAACAGATGAGATTTTATTAATAAAAACAGAGAAAAGAAGTGGTGACAGCACACCACCCTGAGGCACACCAGCAGACAAGCTAATCCAGTCCGAAGACACATCATGATGCTTCACACACTGCATACGGTCATAAAGGTATGAGCGAAACCACTCTAACACCGGTTCAGAAATGTTGACAGAGCGAAGATTGCCAAGAAGAAGGTCGAAGTCAACAGAGTTGAATGCACTGCTGAAGTCCAACAAGACCATTGCTGTGAGCTTGGTGCTATCCATAGCCCACCGAATATCCTCCGTTATATTCAACAGTGCTCCAACAGTGCTATGGGATGGTCGAAAGCCGGACTGGAAAGGACATAAGAGGGAGTTGGATGCAAGAAAGGAGTATAATTGCTTGTGTGTGACGGATTCTAAAACCTTAGACAGGATGGGAAGTATGGATATAGGACGATATTGGGAAAAAGCAGAAGGGTTTGGATTTTTAGGGAGGGGAATGACATATGCTTTCTTCCACGACACTGGAAAGACATTGCGGGTAAGTGAAAAGTTTATTATGAATGTGACTACTGGCGCAATGTCCTCCAGTACAGGAAGAATCATGTCCATACTGAGACCATCACTTCCCACGGCCTTAGTGGTGATGGAGGAAATACTCCTCTTGATGTCGTCCTCAGAGACTATGTTGAATGAAAAGGAGGGGCAATCAGGTGGAACAAGACTTAAAAGGAAAGCAAGAGAAGCAGACTTAGTAGCTTCATCTAAAATTAAGGGAGGAGTTGAAAAATAGCTGTTCAAAGCATCAAGATCCACTGAATTCTGGCAAGAGACAGTAGGTTTGCCTACGCCCAGGGTTTTCAAGAAGCTCCAAACATGTTTCTGACCAACACTTTCAATTTTCATATGGATATATTTCCGTTTAGCGTCCCTACACATTCTGTTACATATGTTGCGAAGTTTTTTGTAGGCTTGTAAGTTATCAGGAGTAGGAGTTTTTTTATTCTGACTTTTGGCTTTGTCACGTTTTGCCATTATCCTCCTAATAACCGGTGTAAGCCAAGGTGCAGGAATGTGCTTAATACGTACAGGTCGTACTGGCGCATGAATATCAAAAATGTTGGTCAATTTAACAGTAAGGTAGTTAGTCATGAAGTCGATATCATCCGACAAAAAAATTGGTGACCAATCCACACATCTCAGATCCTCTCTCAAGCGGTCCAAGTCCATATGCCAAAAGTTGCGCTGAAAAAGTACCTTTGATTTGATTTTGGGAGGACGAACTTTGAAAGTTAAGAAGATAAGGTCGTGGTAGGAAAATGGAGCAGTCATTTGCCCATGAGAAACAACAGAGTTAGGATTTGAAACAATCATCAGGTCGAGAAGAGAGGGCTTGCAATTTGGTGAGTAATGAGTAGGGGATGACATTTGAAGTACATGAAGATTAAGAGAAGACACTAGATTAGTCAAATTACGGGCTCTAGTATCATTTTTCAATAAACATGTATTAAGATCTCCCATGAGAATAACATGATCAAAGAGTGGGACAAGATTCTCAAGAGTGTACTCCAAGTTCTTAAAATAGTCAATTTGATCGTTGGGGCTGTACAGAGCTCCCAACAGAATCTTTTTGTGGTGAATAATAATTTCTAAAAAAATGTATTCAATAGAACATGTGTACTGAGACGGAGAGCAGCTGACAACAGTGGCAGGAATGTGACCACGGAGGTAAATAGTTTTATTACTTTTTTTTTACTAAATTAGAAACGATTTTATTAGGTCAGTATTTAGAAGTAATCTAATTTAACAAGGATATGCATGTATAGCGAGCCTTAGGTGTCCCCGCGCGATCAGAGCGAGCAATGCGAGCGTGCCGCGGCAGCGGCCGGCGAAGCGCACGTATTGAAATTTCTTTATTAATTGTTTGATAACTACAAGACTTTGCTATGAGGAGTTGATTTTGATGATTTTAAACTTGATTTAAACTTACATAATCATTACATAAAATGAGTGTAGAAAATAAATTTATATACTTAATAATAATAATATTTGTTTCAGACATTATACACCCCTTAAAACCAGACGCTTAGCGTTAATTACTTTAAGAGTGTGATTATTAATAATGACCGGTAAAATTATTAATAATTTTCAATTAACCACATTTACTTATACATGCGTAACATAATCAAAAGATCAGTTACTACTGATCTACAGTTTTTGCATACTACTGTGTGAAATGTATCTAAGCAGGCTCTCTTCGCTCGCTAGGCTCCCGCTGTACTTACTCCTTCTGTCAAACAAACCTTATACTAACTAAAAAAAATTAAGTCACTCCCCTGCTTATCACTCCCCCACTAGCTTTTGAATTTGCAATGTTAAATATTCTATTCATATTTTAAATTACACCATGCATACCTAAAGGATCCGATTCAGTAATTACTTTCAAATTTGAATGAAAAAAATGTAACGTGTTTTTAATTAAGGAATGTTTAAGTAAAGAAAATGTTATTTACTACAGACATAAGCTTGAGTGAGTGTTAAACAATTCTGTGATATAAAAAGTTTTAAGCTACTTTTTGCACTCCTGATTATTTTTTGTTAATATCCTTGACACTTCTATTTAAAAATAAACATGTGCCCACTGCATACATATTTTATTATAAGTCCCTCACCAATTCCAAATGAAGGATTGGTAGTGGACTTATAATTGGGCTTCGTTTTGGAAACTGTATAACACCCACAATTTAGTCAAATAATAAACAATTCAATATTCCCGGAAACCATTTTCCTTAGAAGATTTCCTAATAAACACTTGCTAGAAGAAAAAAAAGCTATAGCATTCAGTACTTACTTATAAATATTAAAAATATTTTAATGTTCCACTTCTAAGCTTCTGGCCCTCCCTCGTCAATAACAACAGCATGGTGAGATCAGGCCATAACCCCCCACTCTCCAATGTAGGTGGCGAGTTCAACTACAGCCATCTTGCGATGACAACTAGATCTAACGAGCTTTACTTCCAACGCATGGAGAAGCTCGAGATATTTTTAACGGTCACCAATCCTGTTACTTAGCAAAGCAAAAGTTGTTTATCTAACAAAATCGCAACCCGTAAGTGCCACTTCACCAGCAGCCTTTTAATTATTTAAACTATATTTTGTACATACGCCTGCAGATTACCACAAAGTGTCAAATTTCCTCGATAGATTTTGAATAAGTTTTACATTTAATAAAGAAATTTGTCAATTTTCGTTAGGTTGATGTGTAGGCGTCTGTACCTTACTCATAATATATTTATACTAGCTGTGCCCCGCGGATTTACCCGCGTTAATTAGCGAACAATCTATTAAAAAACTATTAAAAGAACATCACGCTATCTATGATCACAAAGAGTAAATATAGTAAAAAATTACACGGGAAACGGAACGCGTGGTGTTTGACCATTATTTTGTTGCATAGTTATTTTAAAACTATGATAGATAAATCTTTACATATTCGTTGAAATCAAATGCTGTCAAGGGCAATTTTGTTCAAAATTAAGTGCCTGTGATAAATAACTCATTTATTTGGATAAGGATTAATATCATGTTAATTAAAACACTTTCGCAAATAATGTATTATTTTAGAACTAATTTGATTACCATAAAAAAGGTTATAATGAGACAACCTTAAAAGCTAGACATATGCTGTTAAAGACTTTTATTTATAATATTTAAAGGGGAACAATTTCGTTATTCGTGATTTTTGCGTAACTTTCACCGTTTACGCAGCGCACGCAAGGAAAGCTCTGAAAAAAAATATTTTCCCGTTTTTGCAACATTTTACACTCCACTCCTATTCATAGCGTGATATGATATAGCTTAAAGCCTTTATCAATAAATGAACTATTCAACACAAGAATAATTTTTCAATTCGAACCAGTAGTTACTGAGATTAGCGCGTTCAACCAAACAAACAAACAGACTCTTCAGCTTTATAATATTAATAGTATAGACTATTTTTGAACACATACTTACCAATCCGAAAATTAAATCCTTTTTGTTGTCTCAAGCAGAATTTTTGCTAAGAGAATGCTAACACGCTTATGTGGTCGGCTTTATAAGGTACTGACTGTCACGATGAGTTTTACAATCACACTGACCGTCGAAACGTGACTACCGTACGATTTGTACACGTAACTATCGTCTGTTATTGGGTTATTCTTTTCTGGAGGAAATTTGCAACGCGGCAACGGGCACCTTTGAACCTGAAATGGCGAGGGGAGCGTGGTTGTTTAGTTTAGTTTTTTTTTAAATTATTATTGGCAAACAATTTATTTGTATTACAAAATAAATAGTTGTAACGCAAAATTATTATTTGGTCAGCAGAATTATACAATTAATCGGTCAGCATAAGAAATCCTTAGGTTAGGTTAAGTTATTTTTTTTCCAGTCACTGAAGGGGGGAGCGGCGTAAGACTGCTGTTCGGAATGATATAAGTTGCAGACTGATTTAGAAATATTTGCGACCATAAGTTGTTTTAGCCAACCGATTACATTTCTTTGCTATCAAAAATACGAATACTTTGCTAACCATTTAAATAATACTCATTATTATTTACTGAATTGATGCAATAAGTTATTTTGAATGAAATATTCACTTACATGTTTCAATAATTTATTTATCATAAGAACATTGCACATATGTACTTTGAAATTTGAAATACAAGTGTAGTGTTTTCAGGTGCATTGTGTTTTACATATTCGCTATACTGTAAATTAAACAAAGCATACAATTTTTGACATATCTCTTGCATCTATGAGTGAGGAAAATAATCTAAATGCTATTGATAGGTTATTCCATATAACATCTGTTTTTTTCTGGTTACGGGTAAGTAGGTCATCATCATCATCATCATCAGCTCATTTAATGTCCCCACTGCTGGGGCACGAGCCTTCCCTATGGATGGATAGGGAGAACGGGTCATAAACCACCACGCGGGCCCAGTGCGGAATGGTGATTGTTAACGACTGCTAATGCAGCTGGGACCAACGGCTTTACGTGCCTTCCGAAACACGGAGGAGCTCGAGATGATAAATTTTTGGTCACCCATCCGATGACCGGCCTCTGCGAAAGTTGCTTAACCTCAGCACTCGCAGACCGGGCGCGTTAACACTGCGCCATCGAGCTCCTCATGTAGGTACACGCCTTTATCTCACCTGATGATAAGTGATGATAAGGCCGAGTTTGGAAGCGCACTTCACTCGGAATTCTTAATTACCGAGGCACTGGCTATCTTATACACCATAATGCTACAAACATTGATGTTATGGCGACATATTAAGATAAGATGGTGGTAGCAAGCTAGGCGGACAAACAAGCCCTACCACCAATCAAACTGAGTACTCAAACATGCAACTCCTTCTGGGAATCGAACCCAGGATATCCAGATATCCCAGAGACCCAGGTCTGAGACCGGTGGTCTACACCACTAGACCCCAAAGGCGATCTGTTATAAATTCTCAGTCTTAAATTGATACGTAAGTTATTTTATCCGCACGTAGTTTCGCAGTACTAGACGTAGGCCTCTCCTATGTCACTCAACTGAGCGCGAAATCAGCCTTCCTCGTACAGCTGCTTCTAGCAATCCTGGGAATGTTGCCACTCCACATACCATGTTCTAAATGCAAATGGCGGACGGCTATACAAATTTCTTTCTCTTACGATACAGTAATGATACGGTAAATTTTAAAATGGTAAAACAATATTGGAAGTGACGATAGAAAACTACCATAAATAACACTGTTTGAGTGCCTTACAAATAAACAAAGAATAAGGTCCGTCTAGTAGTCTTTTTTAAACGGTTTTATTTAGTTTGCCCTGTTTATTTATTTATTTGTTTGGGTCAAATCTAGTAATTAAAATTTGACCCCCGTCCTGTTGACAGATTGATCTATAATTTCGTACACACCTTTAGTTCTGATGACAATATAATTCAATACATTTGGTATCATTGTAAATTCAAGATGGCTGCCGCTACATAATGGCGGGTTACATAATATATTTTATCACTGTTACCTCAATATGGGTATCAAATGAAAGGGCTTGATTAGTAGAAAAGTTCTTTATGAAAATTAAATAAAAATCCAATATGGCCGCCAACAAAATGGCAGGTTAATTTTTTTTCTTTTCACAACCCCTCAATATGGGAATCAAATAAAAGGTCTTGACTAGTAGAATAAATTACACTTTGAAAAAAGCTAAAACTTGGAAATAAAAAAATGAGTAAAAATTTTTTTTTGTTAAACGCATTTATTGAAAATAAAGATTTAAAAAAACATATAGACAACGTTTAGTACATTGTCTATATTTTTTTTTTCACGCAACCGAAAGCTTTTTATTACAAACATGCAAAATATTATAAATGTTATTGTCGCACAAGGAATGGCCGGTATCGATTAAATGTTTTGCGAAATGTGACCTATATCTATATACATATTATATTATAAATTTTTTTGTAACATAGATTTCCGCAAAATAACGCCTGATTCCATTAATTAACAGAATAACTATTCGGACCTTATTTTTTGTTTATTTGTACGGCACTATATCTTTAATTTCTTCTTGTTACTTGTAGTATGTATAACATATATAAACTTCTTAGTTATAACATTTCATCATCATCATAATCAGCCCACATCAGACCACTGTTGGACATTTGCCAGGCCTTATAACATTTAAACAATATAAATATTTAAAAATATGATAATTGTAGTCTATCTATATAAAATCAACGACAACTTACTTACATTTTTCTTACATTTAAAAGTATGTTTTGTTTATTTGTCCTTACATTACGGTAAATGAAACAACGGATCACCAAGACAGGTAACGAGTCTATACTACTTTAATATACCCGGCAATGACTAATAATAATATGTAGGTATTATTAGTCCATGGTCCTGATTTACCACAGTGTTCACCGGAGTATAGACTCTTCTGGCAGACCAAATATCACGCCTGCAAAACCGTTAAACGGATATCTCATTTTATTAAGATGTTAAAAAGCTATAATAAGTTTGTAGTATACGAACATGCCTTCGCTAGAGAACAACCATCCATCCATTTCATACGCGAGGATATTGAAATTAAAAAAACATCCTAATTTACCACCGGCCTGGGATTCCATCATCACAAAATATTAAATCCTAGCCCCGACAACATACTGCCAAACCAAAAGATACTGTAAGCTCTTTCTGCGTAAAACGAAACGCACGTGATTAAATTAAAATGAGGGTATACAAGCTACCAACTAATTATGAGACAACCAACACCTCAGTCTCCCTGTGACCACGGACCCTGCAAAGGGTTCGAAACGTCAGGATAAACATTTATTAAAACTAATGTATAAAATAAACGCGAGTAGATCCGTAAAAGTAGTTTTCATTTATTCAAGATGTTACAGAATAACCCTGCGCTTTGTAACAGAATCTTTGAAACAAAATTATGTTGTTAGGTTCGGTTTTTTAAGTACATACTTTAAAGAAGTTTTTACACACACATTCACATTGAATTATAAACTGTGTGATTCAGCATTATTGCACAATCAATTTGCAGTCAGTACTGTAGACGTAGGTATGTCGTGTCTTATGGAAGGTCAAGGCAAATTACAAATTACGGTCTTAGAAAAAGAAAACCGGTGGTAAATAACAACCAACGATTGAACACATTGTTTTTAAGTTACAAGTTACAAGATACAAGTGGTTAATGTAGAGAAAAATAATATTTATTTACAAAACTTACTATGCTAACAGCGATAACAGAGAAGTAACTTACATGCTAAAGGAATACAAACATACTTATAATATATTGTACTGGTCTGTGATTGGTCTCCGTCTCAATGAGGTCATCGCTAGGTGCGAACTTTTGTGCATCCCCACCATAGTATGAATTTCATTTCTAACGTCTATGTCCAAACATACAGTATGTGAATAGTATGTACAAACTTTGAAATGCTTTTTATGATAAGTGTTACAATTAAATATCTGGGCAGCACCATAACATCGAAGTGCCTTCTTGAGGATGAGATCTACAGCAGAATCAGAGCATCTGCTGCTGGCTTGGCAGGCTTATATAATATATGTATATTGGCAAGCCTATTAAAGTTGCTGTATACTCGTACATGGCGATTGTTCTGCCAAATCTCATGTATGCCTCTGAAACATGGGTTTTATACCGCAACCATATCCGTGCAGCCATATGTCCCGAATGCCTGATGACAGCGATGACAGCGAAGCGCATCTTTTATACTGACCTGCAAAGTGGCAAGCGGAAACAAGGCGGCTACTAAGGTGTTTGAGTATGAATGGAGGCGAAAAGATGAGCTCGATACTTTGCGGGACGAGCTTAGGGCCCGACCCTATATCGCCTTGAGGAGCTCGGTAACGGAGTAGTTAATGCGCCCGGTCTGCAAGTGCTGAGGTTAAGCAACTTTCGCAAAGGCCGGTCATCGGATGGGTTACCAAAAATTTATCATCTCTAGCTCCTCCGTGCTTCGGAAGGCACGTAAAGCCGTTGGCCCCGGTTGCATTAGCAGTCGTTAACAACCACCAATCCGCACTGGGTCCGCGTGGTGGTTTATAGCCCGTTCTTTCTATCCATCTATAGGAAGGCTTGTGCCCCAGCAGTGGGGACATATAATGAGCTGATGATAATAATGATGATCTGTCGCCTATCACTATATAAATGTCGGAGGGGTGGTGATTTGCAGAGAATGTGGTCGCACATTCAAGGCAAAAATTGGCTATGTCAGTCACCTGAGCCCATGATCGTCGCCTTCCTTAGATCCCATATCGCTGTGACCAAATACGGTCGGATTATTATTATTATAGATAATTCAATCAGTTTAAAAAAAATATCATTTTAAATGCAATTAATCTATACTTCTATACTAATAATTCTATAACAGTTACCTGAAATAAATGATTTATTATTATTTCCTTTATTTATTTTCTTTCTTAAAACTAGATTTTTCAATATTTTAATATAAAAACAATAAAACATTATAAAAACCTAATCCTAGAGTACCACCAGCAGCGGGGCAGGGCCCAAGCTACCGGTGGTCAAGGCTGCAGAGTGAGGAACCTCCTGACAATACGTGCCGTGTCCAGGAGTGTTGCCTTCTGTATCTGACCCTTAATCCAGCCATCCAGCGAAAGTCTCTTGAGATGCTTCGCTATAAGGCCGTTTGCAGATACGACTATGGGGACAATGATCGTCGAATCCACATCCCACATAGCGGTCATCTCGTGAGCCAGGTCAAGGTTTTAGTAAGCTTGCCCTTCTCGGCTTTCACAAGGTTCTCGTCATGCGGAATGGTGATATCGATGAGCATTGCCTGGCGCGTCAATCGATCTGTCAACACAATATCAGGCTTATTTGCAATAACAGTCCTGTCCGTGATAACAGATCGATCCCAGTAGAGCGTTATTATTATTAATATTATAAAGCTGAAAAGTTTGTTTGTTTGGTTGAACGCGCTAATCTCAGGAAACACTGGTTCGAATTGAAAAATTGTGTTTGTGTTGAATAGTCCATTTATTGAGGAAGCCTATAGGCTATATTACATCACGCTATGACTAATAGGAGTGGAGCAGCAATGAAAAATGTTTCAAAAATAGGAAAATATTTTCCAGAAAAAAATCCAGAAAGCTAGTACGCTTGGTTTTATGAAATTACGTTACGAGTCTAACGGAGCTAAGGAGATTGGATCTCAATTTCTCGCATTCAACTCGAGCATATAATCCGTTCAGAACGACGACGTCCATCTGGCTTGTATTACGTAGAAGGAAATAAGGTCCTAGCATTTAAAAAAAATTCAGGCTAGTTTTCATTTTTACTTTTCCTAACACAAAAAATTTTATATTTTTAAGAGCGGTCTCTCTGTCGGCACATGAGTAACGTCGGCCCCTTTGAATGAAACTACGGGCACGTGTAAGCGGCGTAGGCATTGCGGCCTCTCTGTTTCGGCTCCTTTGAATTGAAACTACCGAAGTGCGTAAGGGGTGTTTTATTTTACTTTTCAATCGAAATGTCTTTTGGCGTTTTTCTTGAAAACTAGCGTAATAAAAATGTAAGGGTTTTCCATAAAAATAGTTTATTTATGTTGTTGAATTTTTCCTTAAAATATTTGCGGTTGATAAAATGTGACCTTATATAGCGTACTATAACCATCTCAACGCCTTGGTGAACGAGTGGCAAAGCGCTTGGCTCGATATTCGAAGGTCTCGGGTTCAATTCCCAGGTCGGGAAAGTGTTTTTTCGATGCATAGCCCGGGTGTGTGATAGCTAACCAGCATTTGGAAAGCGTGGTGATTAAGCCATTAGGTACTCATAAATTGTAGTGAAGACTTGATTTCAATGATGGAGGCCTTTGCCCAGCATTGGGACAGTCAAAGGCTATTTACTTATCATCTCAAATGTTCTAGAAAGCTCTACACTTTTAGTAAGACCACTCTTACAGCCCTACGACCCCTAGAACTATTGAAATTAGGCTTATTCAACCACCGCAGCCTAAGGACCCACCAAGGTTCGCGCCGCACATTAAGAGGGTGCAGCGCGGACGCAAAACTGCGAGTTTCAAGTTTCTTTATGATAACTAGAGAGCGGCGCGTGGCAGTGGTGTGACAACAACGGTCATTAATATCTGTACAAAGTAGGCTGGTGATTTAATTAGAGCAATGTTTACTTTCGTAAAATCATGGGCGTTTGGGTAAAAAATAATAAAAGTCTTAATATTTTCATATTCATATATTTTAATTGAAAAATAAGACAACAGTGGCCTGCGGAATATCAATACAAACATTTTGATGTCGGATCATGTTTTCATTTGTGCAATATTTACAAAGTTTCTGAAGAAATAAGTTTTTAGATATCATTACTTTTACGTATTGTTTATGCAGTTTCTGGGTATTTGTTACAAATACCAAGACAACCATGGCCCTGTGAAAGAATCAAGCTAACCTACTCTAGTCCTTTTAATGTATATGACCTATTCATCGCCTAGCACCAGTCACTTAAAAACACGTAAATTTTCGAATATCCGCGCGACACCCCCTTAATCAGATTACGCTGTAAAAGCTGTTAACAGTTAAAAGGTATTATTAACATAATACCTGTTGATTTGCTCCTGCCCACTGTTTACTGATCACACCCATGGAACGTCAAATGAATGGTTATACCACTATAATATGTACAATGTTGCAATAACACTTAAAATGTACCTTTACACAGTAATATGGGAGTAAACGTTTGGTTACTTACCTATAGCTGTGGTAGAGCTTTATAGTAACGACGGGCAACCAGATAGGGTATGTATGTAAAAAACCTATATGTATAATAATGGTTAAATTAAGTATAAAATTTTACTGCGCAAATTTTGTTGCGATTACAATTTGAAAAAAGTGTTTAAAAAATACACGAGCCGTATTCGAACCCGCACCACGTGACATGCTGGATTGGGTGCACTACGGACTATGCTATCGTGGCTCTGTCTAACCTGTTAAAGCTTGCCTGATTCTTTACTGATCTTTAATATCTGTAGTTGATGACGTAGTTGTCGACATTGAATACCTCTTTGGGCGCACAAAGCACATGAGTAGAAGCATTGAGCCACGATAGCATAGTCAGTAGTGCACCTGACCCGGCATGTCATGGGGTGTGGGTTCGAATCCCGCTTGTAGATATTTTCTTAACATCTTTTTCAAATTGTAATTTGTTCGCAACCTTTGCATAAAACTATAAAAAGATATAGCATAATTCTTATGTACCATCACAGACACAGTAATAAATGTATTCTGTTCTATTATTTATTTACAACAGTCTGTTTGAGAAATGCATGCGCAAACAAACTAACTCACTCAGGAAACCATCTCTGGTTGGACAAGAACCTAGTTTTCATTTAAGTAATTGCCACTTGGCTGAACCGTTTGGTATTTATGTAGATGTAGATCTAGGTATACTAGAGAATATGTCTAGTATACCTAGCCCAATTCCCCATTTGATTTTAAATTAATAATTAAATTAAAATAATAATAATAATAATAATTCTTCGCGTCTGGACTCCATTTCCACTTAACATTAGGTGGGAGGGATGGAGTCATTTGCCGAGCTATCTATAAAAAAATTAAAAATAAAGTACAAGCATGTTTGGCTTTATTGTCGGCTGGGTAATCGAAATTGATTATTAATATTATTATGCTTTTGAAATTTTGTAATTTAATTTAATTTGAATTTTATTTCATGTGACTTAGTGTAATTTTATTTGATTTATTTGTATTGAATTTTATTTTATTTAATTGATTGTAATTTTATTTGTTTAATTTTATTTTATTGAGTGTAATTTAATTTTAATATTTTTGTATTTTTATATTAATTGTGTTAATGACCCAAGTTGGTTGAAATAAATTTATTCATTGATTCATTAATTCATTAAATCTTTTTTGCATCATAAAATGTAAGTCTATGTACCTAATCATACTTAAGATTACTACCACTCATATACCTGTTATGTATAAAACTGGTGACTGGGAGAGGTTTTAAAAAAAACCGTGTTTACAGATTTCGCGGATTTACAAGTTGGTATAAATGGCAATGATGGGCGATATATTATACAGCAATAAATGTACTAAAACTGATATTGATTGTGTTAAAAAAATATCAATTAATCGGGCATTACTTTATATAAGTTAAATGCATATTAAACATTATATTACATAACTTTTCAAACTATCACGATTCCTATGCCATTAGACGTTCATTCATTCACTCATTCATTACTATAACATTAGAGTAACTAAAGCTATTAACAAACAGGGCAAAAAACAACAAAAAAAGCATTATTACAACAATACGTTAATAATTGATAATTTAGATGTAAATTTCGTTAGAAATCTCTTTTTCAATTTAATTTGTAATGCTCTATTTCGTGGCCAACTGCATTAAAAATGTTTTCGACTGTACAGGGATTTGCTGAAAACAGAAAATGGAATTAAGTTTAGTAAGTTCAGGTAAGTATAAAAAAATTAGACATCGATATACCAAAATTTTTCAATACAGCATTTTTCCAATTTGGAAAAGAGTTGTAAAAACTTTTCACGAACGGGATTTGAACCCGCACTACCCCCTGCTATGTCTGAACATAGCAGGGGGTCGACCGCCTAACTCTCTCGCTTTTGATCGCTTTGAAGGCGAGGCGAGGAGCAGGCGTCATCTTGTCATTTCGAAAGCAATATGAAAGCAATATCAAAAGCTATAGCTTTCGATATTATTCGATATTATATTTCGATATAATATTAGAAAGCGAGGCGAGGGCCTCGCTTTCAAAGCGATCGAAAGCGAGAATGTTAGGCGGTTGGGGGGCAGGTCAGGTGCACTTCCAATTATACCCGATCCGATCCGAACCCCTCGGAGAATCTAGTAAGGCACGGGGACACGCACTAGTGCGTGAAGCCGTTCCGTCTTGAAAACTTCCGCAGGTGATTCGTTTCACACGGCTTGATGAACCCTTTAAGTTTCTCGCTGCCCCCAAAAAAGCCCCTGAAACTGAAAATGCCGTCTGAGGCAATCAGCAAACTCTATCCAAAAAAATAACTTCAATTATGCTGTCGTTCAAACTTATCAACACTATCTAGTTATACTTAGGTACTTTGTAAGCCTTGGGAGTCATTTAATGTCAAAAATTACATTATGAATATCTGATCTTAATATTGTATATATATTGTAAACTTAATATCATAAAGAGGAAAGCTTTGTATTTTTGTATGTATGTATGTATCTTTGCAACGAATAAACTCAAAAACTACTGGACCGATTTAAAAAATTCTTTCACCATTAGAATGCTACATCAGCGCTCAGCAACATAGACTAGATTTAAAATAAAAAAATGCGGTACAAAGACCGCCGGGTCAGCTAGTTATTTATAAATACGGGTAAGCAACTATAATTTTACGTAAACTAAGTAAAAAACTACAATTTGGAAATAAAAAAAATGTTTACCCATTTCTACCCACTGGTCACCATATCCTGCATCCAATCGGGCAGCCCTCACCGTATCACGAATGGCGTGAATTATAACAGTAGCCAAACACAGCGCGGGTTCACCGGTAGCTGAAACAAATAAATATAATACTGATAAACTAAAGCTGATGAGAAGCTCGATGGCGCAATGCTTAACGCTTTCGGTCTGTGATTGCTGAAGTTAAGCAACTTTGCAAAGACCGGCGTTAAGTTGTTGGTCCCGGCAGCATTAGCAGTCGTTAACAACAACCAATCCGCACTGAGCCTTGTGTTATATGGCCTCTTCTCCCTATCCATCCAAAGGGAAGGCTCGTGCCCAAGCAGTAGGTTCATAAAACTGAGCAGATGATGATGAAAGCTAGTTTTTACTAATTTTAACCACCTTTACAAAACTGGTGGTTAGACCACACCGGTCTTAAACCTAGAGGATTACTGTACTCAGTCGGTTGTTGGCCTTTCACTAGGATCTTTTATTTTTGAACTTCAAAAATGCTTGAAATAGCATACCCGCAGGTTTGCCGCAACCCGCACGCTATGTAGGTCTTCCCCATGTCGCGCTCTGCCTAACTCCAGGAATTGTGACGAGAGTCATACTGACTGAAGAACGCTGTACCATTCCTGAGCATGTGAGGTGGCTTGGGACTATGAATAGCAAGCATCGAGTACCAGCCCGCCAAGATGGAGGCTACCTCCATCTTGTCTTAGTCTGCCATCATAACTATTAAGGAAGAGAATACTATAAAAGGAGGACTTCTGGCCGAAGGCTGTAGCGTATAGGCGCTTTTGAGGGAGGCTGCCTGTTGCTACCAAAAATAAATAATACTAACATAGCTAATAAGTTATCTGTTAACAAAACTGTATTATTTCTGTATAATATGTTAGTCTGTAAGGTATGTGTCTATACATCTGCATTACCTGGCAACAAATGAATAAATAAATAAACAACTATGTAATTGGACTTTTGTTGTGTTCCGACAGAGCTGAGACTTCTTCAGTTATTAAGTGTTCGATATCTGCTCTTGAATTGAGGGTGGATTGATAAATCACCACTGAACTCGACTCGACGGCTGGCCGCTCGTACTGCGGCAGGTAGCCATTGCGCGTTGAGCTGGACGGACGTTCTCTCCTCTCAATTTTGACCGTGTCGAAACCTCATCGTTAGACGTTCTAACATCCGTAATGTGTGTGTGTGGACTCACTGCCGTATAGTGTGCTTCTTCCGAGACCTATTGAACCTAGTTTAGCCGTGCTAACCCTGAAAATCCACCTGGACTCTCTGTGGCGTGCCGTGTACGCCTGGAGCCGAGCATCTTCCACCTGGTCGAATAGAGGTAGGTGGTGTTCAATTAGCCTTCTTGGAGGCAGCAGGAACGAACGTTTTCCACCCTCATACACTGTACATACATCTATTCAAATTCACAAAAACCTGCCAGTAAAATTTCTCTTTAAAAGACTGTAAAAACTGCACTTTAAGGTATGCGCTTCCACTGACATCGACCTCATCATTTTAAGGCGAAAAGCACAACGGCAATTTCTATTGCAATGTGCAGAAGTGCTTGATCGTGCTTGATCGCGAAGATCGTGAAGAAATAATAATTCAACAAAAAACATTGTAATGTTATTCAGTCTTGCGTCATAACTTGTAGTTCATTTAATAGCTGTGTTGACGAGGGAGCTTTCCCCGATCTCATGAAACTCAACTAAGTTCTTCCACTTTTCTAATCCGGTACTAAAGTAACTTTTCTGTTTTGGTTTTTGTAGGTTATCACGAAATAGCTTAGGCTTATCTTTAGCTTAGTTTTTGAATAACTTATTATTAGATCAATTTAGATAATATTTCGCATAATATCTATTCATAATAAACAATGAGGCTTTAAAGTCTATAACAAATCAAATATAGCTCTGCTAAATTCCGGAATGCTCTTAGAATACTCTTACTTTGTGATCTCTCTAAGGATTCTGACAGTGTTGAATATACCATTTTGATAAAGCTAAAACACAATGGAGTGCGCACTGGTGGCTTGAAATTGATTCAATCATATCTCTCAGCTGCTGTTTCCATGAATGGACTTTTGAATTTGTGATTACTTCCTTTGTGTTTGTTTGTCTTAGGTTCGACCTATCATTCTTTTGGCTTATAGTTAACTTAGCTGTTGAATTCTAATAACGAAACAAATGTTGTCTGCCTTACCTACTAAATGTAATTTATCTGTACTGTTTGAGAGTAATGAAAAAAAATCACATATACAAATGAAACTAAAACAAAGAACACAGATTTATTGAATGTCAAAAATTCACCACCTGAATCAGCAAACTTTGTTAACGATTTTTTTGCAAGTATTGGGAAACAACTTGCCCAACAGATTCAACCTATTCAATTGTGTACTTTCAGTGACCCAATTAATACACAACCTACACTGATAAATTCATTTGTTCTTTTAAACGCAGATTGTGAAGAAGTTGATAGTATCTTGATGAGCCTCAAATCTAATAGTGCCCCAGGCTGGGATGAGGTCCCTACCAAGTATTTAAAATTCATTAGAAATGATATAGTTCCTATCATAACCCACCTTGCCAACCTTTGCTTTGCCAAAGGCGTTTTCCCTGCTTCACTTAAAAAATCCATCATTACTCCAGTTCACAAGGGTGGGGATAGAACAGATGTTAATAACTACAGGCCTATATCTATACTACCTAGTATTTCAAAAATATTGGAAAAATTATTAAACAATCGCCTACTTAACTTTTTAAATAAATATGACATTCTGGCTCCTTCACAATATGGCTTTAGGAAAGGTATATCCACAGAAGATGCCGTAACTGCTTTAAGCACTTTAGTAACAGAACACATCGATAAAAAGAAGAAATGTCTAACTGTGTTTCTGGATATCAAAAAAGCTTTTGACACAGTTTCCGTCCCTATCCTTGTGAACAAACTGCAAAACATTGGAATTCGGGGTATGCCATTAGCTCTGTTTGAACATTATCTTTCTGATAGAAAACAAAGAGTGAAACTGGAACAGTATTCTAGTGAAGATGCAGAGATAACATACGGCGTACCTCAGGGCAGTGTATTAGGTCCTACTTTATTCCTTATATATATCAATGATTTGTGTAAGTTAAAAATCAATAACGCCAACATTTTCTCGTACGCCGATGATACCGCTGTTGTCTTCTCTTCTAACTCCTGGGAAACTGTAAGAAATAGTGCTGAATCAGGAATGGCTCAAATATCTACTTGGTTGAAAAATAATTTACTATCACTAAACACTACCAAAACCAAATACACATGTTACAGTATCTATGACAATAATCAGCCCACTGACAACTTTAGTGTAAAGATTCACAACTGTAATGACACTAATAATATCAACTGTACTTGTCCACTTATTGAAAAAGTCACCTTCTACAAATATTTAGGTGTCGTTCTGGATCAGAGGCTTTCTTGGTATCCCCATCTTGACCAACTGGCTGGAAGAGTGAGGAAATTGATATGGATCTTCCGTTCACTAAGACATGTGGTCCCAAGGGATGACAAATCTAATATGGATCGAGATTTTCATTGTAATCTCTTGAATAGATTATACATTGCGTTAGTTGAATCGATCTTGACGTACTGCATTCCTATTTGGGGAGGTGCGGCAAAAACTAAGTTTATAGAAATTGAGCGCACGCAGCGGGCGCTGTTAAAAACAATGTATTTCAAACGCTTTAGGTATCCTACTGACCAACTTTACATTGAATGTGGTTTACTCTCAGTAAGGAAACTATTTATAATACGTATAGTTTTGAAAAAGCACAAGAATTTACCGTACGTTGCAAATAAAAAAATAAGTAGAAGAAAATGTAATGTAGCTATAATTCCATTAACAACCACAAAGTTTGCTACTTCGCAGTATAATAGTCTTTCGGCCAGAATTTACAATAAAATAAATAAGGAATTAGACATTTTTTCCAAACATTATAAAGAATGTAAAAAGCAGGTACGTGCATGGTTACAATCGCTTGATTACGATACGACAGAGCTGTTTTTACAACAAATAAAATAATGCCTTATATTGGTATATGTTTTTCCTGTTATATAATATAATATATATATCTTCTTATATGTATATACTTATACGCATACACAAACACATACACACACAGACCCACACACACACTCATACACACACACACACACCCACACACACAGACAATTAACTTTAAAAATCTCTTTTTAAGTTTGTAACAAATTATTTTAAGTACATACAAGTTGTTAATCGTAAATTATTAGTTTCCTAACTTTAACTATAAGCAAAATAATGTAAGGAATGGAAGAGCGGAGTCCCCTGGAACAGGTAATCTTTTGCTTAAAAGGAGACTCCGGCCACTAACTACTGTAACGCAAAACTTTTTATCGAAATAAATTTATTATTATTATTATTATTATTATAATGAAACGTTTTAATGCTAAATATTACTTCTTCATCAGTTAGGGATTATAGCGTTTCCGTTTTATGTTTTAATAACTTCAAATTAGGCGTTGTAATATAAATTAATTCATTGAAATTTGTACTTTTCAGATAGAGACATAGCTATATAATTAGTTACCTGACCCGGATTATGAGAAAGAGAAGATATAGATGCCGATAGTGAACACTTGTCAACAATATTTCTAAAGTATATGTTTATTTACGATAACGTTTGCGCAAGATAATAAAAATAAAATGGCAAATTTAGTTGTTTTTTAAATATTACAACTTAAGTACCTTTAGACTGTAAAACACCAAATTCATTGTTGCCATTTCTCCGGAAATATATTCTCATATCGGCTGGTATATCTTTGATTCCAGGAGGCTTGTACGTCCACGTACGATCAGTTAGAAGTTGCCCGGTAGTACTGTCATATATCAATTGCTCTGACGTCCAATAGCCCAACCCCATGACGAAGGCACCTTCAATCTACGAACAGGAATGTATGGTAAGTCTTTGGAATTGCATGCAGTAGTAAACCCCTCCTCATATCACAAATTCTATTTGTACCGGTAGACGTGGACAGCAGTAATAAGAACATGTAAATGAGGCTTGGTAGTGCAAATTGCACTTTCAGTATCAGTAAAATCCGAAAAAATAGAGAGGCCATCGCTATTCTAATAGCCTGATCTCCTCATAATTTTGGCTGTTGATAATTTGACCAAATTGAATTATGTTATGTAGAAAATTGAGAAAAACTATATTTAACCTGTCCAACGTCGATTTCAGGACTTAAGCTACGACCCGTGTCTTCCAGTAAGTCCACTCTTCGAACTTCATGGTTTCCAGTCAAAATGTCAACTTCTACTTCCAGAGAGCAAACAGCATAGATATCATATGGTTTAAGCTCGGTATTAGATACGGTGTAAGTATAAGAAGCTTGTAAATCGATTCCTGAATTATACGCCGTTTCTATGATTTCTTCGAAAGATGCATTACCCATTTGTCTTTTGATTGGTTCTAGTCTATTAATAAGCAAATCACAAGCTTTAATTGTTGCCAACGCAACACATTCACTGCCAATGCTACCACCAGTTACCATTGCATTCGGTGCAGTTGCACTTGTACTTGGTTTGACATTAATCTTTTCTAGAGGTATTCCAAGCGAGTAAGCGCACACTTGTGCTACCTTCGTATTGAGACCTTGGCCCATTTCAATTCCACCATGTGTAATGGAAACAGTGCCGTCGGCATGATAAATTGAAACTGTAGAATTAAAACCTGCAAAATATTGTAAGTCGTATGTAAGGGGCAGTAGTTTTAAACTTCTTTTCCTCCATCTGTTTTGATCATTGAACACCGTGATTTCTGCTGATCTATTTACAAAATTGCATTGATTTTTTAATTGTTCTACCATTTCTGGAATCGGATTGGTTTTAGCTATATTTAGCATTCTTATTTCCATGGTCTCTTTTTGTAAACTGAATGCTATTTTTTCCATAATGTATTCAACCATTGCTGTACCTTCTGTAGAACCTGTAAAATTAAAATAAGTTCATCATTTCTACGTCATCTGATGATTTAATCTTCTTATTTCTTCTTGCTGTTGTTAAGTTTAATATGTTGACTTACTTGGAGCTCTACAATAAGTATTTGAAGGCATATCCGTTAGTACACTATTCCCTTCAATGTACCATCTTTTTGTATCATAGCAATTTTTAAAATGAACAAGCGTCCCTGAAGTCGTGTTGTCATTAATAGAGCTACCAACATCTTGATAATAAACGTTGTTCAAATACTGTATTTCACCCTCGCTGCTGACACCTACCTGCCAAGCAATATAAATCTATACAAACAAGTAACAACATTAAACAAATGGACAACTAATAATTTCGTTTTCTAATCTTTCTCCTTTATAAAAAATACGAGATCCCACTTACCACTTACCACATATAAAATATCTTTAAATATGTACAAGAAACTGTAAAGGTGACTAACTTGAAATTTTGCAAGCAGGTTTCTAATAGAGTTAGGTACGTATATACATTCCCAAAAAACGTTTTTTTTTTACCTTTGATATTACGCGATACAGATATTTATCAAATGGTGACATACGCGTAAAGGTATTTAAGAGATCGAATGTATCCCAACCCAACCTGCCGAAAGTTCTTTAAAATAGCCCGCGAAGCTAACGTGCAAAGTCCCTTTAAATTAGTTCAACCAACTCGCATTGATCAGTGTAGCGACTTATAAAACTACCACCTCATACGCTTTTGTCTAAATGGTTCTGATACATTATACATAGGACACTTAAAGGCTGTTGACTAACTTATTAATTCTTACCTCAAATTTGCAGGTTGTCGGCAGTCTCTTTCCCAAAATCTGCATATTAGTTTCTAAGGGTAATATAAATCTGCAGGGCTTCCCTTGAAGATGACACACCAATGATGCAGCACAAGCTATCTGTGTAGCTCTGGAAATTTTGCCTCCATACGCTCCGCCTAGTCGACGTACAATTACGTTCACACTAAAAGATTTATCCATTAGTGTAAGTATGTATTTTGATATTTTGCAATATACTTTTATATTGAAATAGCAATTTACTCATGAATTAGATTCTATTGATGGTTTCGTGTTTTTTTTTTAATTGTTTAATTGATAATTTCAAAATTGGACAATTGGTACTAACCTGCTTACGGACACATTAAGGCATTCCGCTATAGCAGTGCTGGTCAAATCGAGCCATTGTGTCGAAGAAAATACGTCCATACCATTTTCAGTAGGTTTGGCGACACAGGTCTGTAATTCCATATGAAAATGGTATTGACCACCTATTGAAAATTCACCACTAATCGTGCTATGTACATTATTTCCTTTATCCTGCGGTTCAATTTTTCCATCTGTATGTACTCTTTGTGCGCTTTCACTAGACTTTATTACGTCAGATATCGTAACTAAAGCCTTAGCTGTACTTACACTTTTGTAATTTATTTTCACCAGTTTAGCTGCCTTTATGGCTGTTATTTCTCTCTTAGCAACTATAATACCTGCAGCTTGACCAAAGAACTTGACGCGGTCTGTGCATTAAATTTCTTCTTCAACGTCCATTAAAGGAAATTTCTTTGGAATAAATGAATTTACACCAGGTATATCTTTTGCTGAGTAGAAAGCAACCACTCCGGAAAGTTTCTAAAAAGAAAACCATTTTATCACGTAGTGTATTTAGAAGATGCTATTTGTATATACTCGTATGATTAAAATAGTTTTATTATCGACTTACAAAAGCCTCTGAAGTATCAAAATCTTCAATAATACTGCCAGGTAGAGAATTGGCGGTAACGAATGCACCATAAACATCATTAACTCCTATTGGAAGATCGTTGGCAAATGTTGCTACTCCACTACACTGAGCCATACCCTCTATTTTAGGGATGGGTTTATTTAAGGGCCATATGCTTCTATCCGTATCAAATGTTTGCGTGCCTTTAGAAGTACTTCTTTTGAAAACTTCTCCACCGGATTTATACTTTGGATCAATTTTGTCCGGAGGACTCAATGAGAGTATGGCCTGAAAAAAAGAATGTGATGAACAAACATGTTGTACTCTGCAGTAAAAAATTATAACAGAAAAGAGAAAAATAAAACTCAACTTTATAAAACAGTGCTAAAGCTAACTTTTTTCTGAAACCAGGAGATGGCTCACAATTTTTTTCTTCTGGAACCAATTCTTCATCAAGACTTTTCAACGCTGCCTGTAACGTTTCATTTGTATAAAGATCCTTTTCATTTAACAATTTTTCAGTTTTAGAAGCATGTATAAAATTAAGAGATATATTTCCATAAATTATTTTTGCTTCTTTGATTATGCTGGTATTGTGTTGAAATTTGAATAAGTAACCTGCATTTATTATTGCGTGAGCGTTTTGAGATCGTGGCATTATCTGCAACAGTCGAGTAAATAATAACGGCAATTGTTTTTTTATTTTATAATATTAAAATTAAAAAAGTTTGCAATTATATTACCTTATAAGTTTTAAGTACAACGTTTTTTGACAACGGCGGAAGAGTTACGCTTAATATAACCTTTCCTTTCATATCTACATTTAAATATTCTGGTAGTGTCATTTTTGTCTGATTCGTTTCACTTTCAGCTGAAAAATCAAAAATATTAGTAGTTTAGACATCGATTAATTCATTGATTAAGTTTAGAGCTTTTTTATTAGCAAAGTATTCAAAAACGTTTTACATGCATGTGTGCAAGTTTAGTACGTATTTTGAGTCGTGTAATTGCATTACATGATTTATTTAGCTGCTAGGGATACAATTGTATGTTTTATCGCATGTAATAATTCAAAATATTTTTGGAGTCCGTTCTATAGACTAAAAACAACACATGTTCGCTTAAAAACAGGAAAATCCTAGTTTAGTGTTTAGTTATAACATTGTAAAATTGTGATTGTTTATTCAAGATGATTTATTATGTTTTATTTCTAATGTTAGAAGCTTATTAGAAGGTAAGTCAACATTCTTACCAATACTTATCATAGCTCCAACTGTCTCAAAAAGCAAGAAAACGTCAGATTGAAACTCTTTGTTAGAATATTTCAAAAACAAATTCCCAGCAATAGTCCCAATCTGAAATCAAAATACGTGCCTATATTTTTTATCTTCAAAATTATAAATATTTGTTGATGAAAGCGACATCGTACTCGAATCGAGATTATACTACGCGTAAACGACATCAAGTTTTACATCAAAATATCTTTCATAAATATTACACTCTTTCTGTCTGTCCCCGTGTTTGCATTGTGTCTATACTACTGAGTTGCATCTTGACATAGCTTTGGTTTAATTTTGTAACGAGCAAAAGTTGTGCCGACTTAGCACTGCTGCAGTAGAGTTAAATCCCAAATCTTGTTGGTACAATTTGTCAGTATCGATAAATTTAACTTTGCCCGGCACTGTCACCAATCTTGAACCAGCGCCCGTTGACCATGCCAAAAAGTTTAATTTATTTGCTAACTTTTTCCAGCACTGGGCAAACACCAAAAAATTTTGAGCATGGTTGACTGTGCTAACTTACGTGTGCCAACTTATTAAGAGCTCAAGATGGACCAATAAATGACAAAATATAGCTCTTTCATCACCGTAATATTATCAAAATCCCACTGGGCTCAGATATGGATATAGATATGGTCTAAACCTGGCCCAATGCTAGTTGGTGGGTAGCGGATAGTTCAATTCTATATATAAATAAATATTTGTTTAAAAAGGTTGGGTCATAATCATCATCATCATCTCAGCCAAAAGACATCTACTGTTGGACAAAGGCCTCCCCTAAGAAACAAAAATGTTGGTTATTTTGATAAAACCTTTTTACGTACATTTCTAACTGGTACATGAGCAACTAAGTCCATGTGATCATATAACTGTTGCAGATATGAAAATTCTTCAGCTTCAGTAGATAACTTTTGGAAGACATTCATCATTTCACTCAGTGGCATACCAGTACCAAGGACTATATTGACATCTATGGTATACCCTTTCAACTCCGGTACATCAAAAATGTCAATTACATTTTTTGGGTATTCTGTTACGTGATATACTCCTGTAATACAAAAATACTTTAAGTGCGATGCTGTCTAAGAACATCATACATCTTAAGGTGGGTATCCAATATGTTCACCTACGCAACTACTATAAATTCCGCGCTCCTGCAACTGCTTCTGGATGGATGGATGAAATGGATACGTATCAAACGTACTTCATGTTTGCGATCCATTACCAGAAGCGCTAACATAGTGGATTTCCTTTACATTAGATACACAAGCTGTATTTCCGCCAAAGCTTTGCGAGGTAGAGTAGCGGTGCGTGAAGTAAATATCCACCAATACGATCTCTTTACTTACCACAGCCTGGCTGAGACAAGGAGAAAATCGTTATCCTACTGGTGGTTATTTGCCGCACACACCGCACAGCTGGTGGAAACGGGAAGTAGGTGACAGACGCAGACGGGCACGTGATGACGCCGCGGAATTATTATCGAATACCGCAACGTACAGAATCGAATTGGCATACTTATAGGATGTGATATGCCAATTCGATTCTGTACGTTGCGGTATTCGATTATAATTCCCCGGCGAAGTGCAATTAAGTTGTGTTTTACCATAAAAATAGGTTTGGTAATAAAATGATCAAATAATTTTAACGCAACTTTAGTTGCGAACAAATTACAAAACACAAATGTTGAAAAAAATTGTTTGTTAGTGACGGTAGTTGTTGACATTGCCTTTGTCTTTCAAAGTAAAAAGTGTTGAATAATTTCGGTGGGCTGCTCAGAACCACGATAGCTCAATTGAAAGAGCACCTGACCCGGTATGTCAGAAGGGTGCAGGTTCAAATCCTGCTCGTGGAAATTTTTTCAACATTTGTGTTTTTGTAGGTAATGTCATTAAACTAAAACCTGAAATAGATGCTTCTTTTATAGTCTTTTTCTATTTCTGGTAGCGTTAATGATATTTTATTTAGTTTTCCAAATATTAAACACAATTTTTTATGTAAATATGTACCTATTTCCCAGTGCAGTTATTGATTCTATCTCGAGATCTGGAGCAGTAATTTAATAGGTGAGATTTAAACGGTTCTCGTTGGAGCGAAGCGAGCCAGCGAAGCTTGCAAATGCCTGCCTGCCTAATGAGGATAAGTGGCACTTTAAATATTAATATATGTAGTATCAATAAATAACGGAATAACATCATTAAGATGCAGTAAGATGCATTATCTCTATTAGTATGTTCTGCCTTCATTTTTCGTCTATTAACCAGTTACATACATAGAAAAACTTATTAGTGTAACTTGTTTCTATTTTCTTCAGTTTGAATGCAGGCATTACTTAAATGATTGTTTGTTAAAAGAGGGGTTGTTGTTTTAGTTCTCTTATTTAAAGTAATTATCGCAAAAAAAAATATAATGCTTAATAGAAATTTATTTTTAAAGTTTAGAATAAAAGTTAGAATAGAGTTAGAATTAAAGTTATGTCAAACATTACCTTGTCCTGAAAAAAGACAAAGTGTTAAAAAATTCCACGAGCGGGATTCGAACCTGCACCCCATGACATGCCGAGTCAGGTGTAGTTGTCGACATTGAATAAGGCTCCTTTGGCTTACAAAGTAAAAGTAGATAGTGTAGATTAATTTCGGCGAGTTGGATTGAGCCACGATAGCATAGTTGGTATTGCACCTGACCCGGCATGTCATGGGGTGCGAGTTCGAATCCCGCTCGTGGAATATTTTCAACACTTTGTCTTTTTTCAAATTGTAATTTGTTTGCAACTATATTTGCGTAAAATTATATGTAAATAATCATTACCTTGTCCTGTGTTTCCGGCAACTAATTTATAATCACCATTTGCCATAGCCGTGAAAACGTCTTTCAAGCTATAAGCTTTGTACCACGTGTGAGTTCCACAATCTATTACAATCATTTCTTTGCTAGGTTCACCAATTTCAAATAAACACCATTCTTTATCGGTTCCATCCAGTTCTTTCGGTTTTTTGTGTCGACATAATCTTTTGCATTCGACTCCACACTTTTTAATATTCGCCAGATCTTCCAAATCGATTATTTTATTTAATAGTTTCTCATCGGCGTCTGTGGCAAATGATTTGAAAGCGTCAACTATTGGTCTGTAACCTGTGCATCTGCAAATGTTGCTAGCAAATGAGTTCTCTATCTGTTCGGATGTAAGATTCTTGTCAGTTTTGGAAATACTGAAATGCAAACAATTTAAACTGTAATAATATACAAAATCTATTTATGAAGGTTTTTTTAGAAACATGATATCAAAATTTAAAACAGTCGTGTAATTAGTCATACAATAAAAGAGGAATTGTGATTGTATTAGTTAGTGGACATCAAGAACCCAGTCGATATCAATTTCATTTTACGACGGGTTGTTTCCTTCTCAATACACTTCCCTTCCACATCATGTGTTTGTCCAAGACTTCAGTCCATTGGGATTTATTATGACGGTACGACGGCTTACTACGGCGTCTCTTGCCATATAACCGTTTTCCAACTGCAATGACCGCCAGTTTTTTTTATATTTAGGGGTAAGCACCAGTGCCTTGATCTCACCTGATTTTAAGTGATGATAGGGCCATTTGGTGGAAGCGCACTTCACCCGGGATCCTCAATCAGCGAGGCACTGGCTATCTTATCTCAGCTGCCGGAACAGAACAATGCTACAAACATTGATGTTATGGTGACATATTTAGATAAGATGGTGGTAGCTAGCCAGGCGGACAAACAAGTCCTAAAAAGTTCTATAAGAAAGCCCCGTTCACTGGCTTTTAAGTTTGACAGCTCTTCGAATACATTTCCGACTTTAGTTTGTTTGCGGATCTTTTCGTTTCTGATGCGATCCCACAGAGATACTCCGCGTATAGTTCTATTTAATGCTTACATTAACATTATTTTACTGCTTTCGGAATAAAATTCCTGAATTCATTAATATCCAATGCGTTGTTGTCTGAGTATTAGATCTAAACTTATCTCGTAAAGGCTGATGTCTGTCATGGATTCGATATATTAATGATATTCTGACTATTTTGAAGATTTCGACCATTCTCAAAATTCGGAAGCCATTCAATCAGTTCAGCCACCACTAGTGTTGAGCATCGTCTACTGACTCGGTTCAAGAGCTAATATTAGGTTAAGATAATCTATATATGTAAAATTAATTGCTGTTCGTTTGAGTCGCTAAAACTCGAGAACGGCTGGACCGATTTGGCTAATTTTGATTTTGAAATATTTGTGGAAGTTCAGGGAAGGTTTAAACGGTGAGAAACATAAATAATATGTAACGGAAAATACTAAAAACGACAATTTAATTTTCCAATACAAAATGATTTGTTTGTTTTGTTGTCATGGAAACTGTCAAAGCGGTACGAAGTCCGCCGGGTCAGCTAGTCTAATAATATATTCTAAGATTAAAAGATTCAGAATTAAAAGCCAAATTACCTGTACATTTGCATTATCCAGCCAGGCGTACAGTAACCGCACTGAGTTCCGTTGAACGAGGCTAGTCTCGTTTGAATGTCGTGGTAGCCCGTAACCTTATTGCCGATTCCTTCGACTGTAGTTATTTCCCATCCTTGGCAAGAGAGAACTGACACGAGACACTAAAATCGATCCAAAAAAATTCAAACACATTTTGCTATTTGAAATTAAATACCTACATTTTAACGCCTTGGTGGCCGAGTGGCAGAGAGCTCGGTCCAATACCAGAAGGTTCCGGGTTCAATTCCCAGGTCGGGCAAAATGTATATCGGATTTTTCGATGCATAGCTCGGGTTTGTGATCACTAACCCGCATTTGGTAAGCGTGGGGATTAAGCCATTACCTATCAATTGTAGCGGTGACTTGATTTCAATAATGGAGGCCTTTGCTCAGCAGTGGGACGTTTATAGCATAACATAACAGCAGCACGAAGCTTTTTTAAACGTTGATCAAACTCGAATCTTCAATAGTAAATATTTTTTTTATTTTTTTAATATACGCAAAAAGGACGGCTATAAATAGAACATTCTTAGGTATTTCTTTATAAAAGAACATGTTTCAGTTTATGCTGTTCATCTTGTTCAATTATTTATAGTAAAAAAAGTTATAAAAACCTTCGATCAATTGATTGAAGATAAAAACTGATATGCCGATATTTTATGTGCTCATTTAAGGACACGTCTCAAGTAACTTTTTTTGTCGTGTATTATTTTTGAATCAAATAAACATTTTCTATTTCTATTTATCGCTCGGAATATCCTTTATTAAAAATAATGTTATTATACTTACAGAGTTTACAGAAAAAGTTTTCATCTCGTACTCAGGCGGTGACGAAGCGCGAACAGCAACGACGCAAACTCCGCAACCACCTTCGCGGCACATAACTTTGGTGCCAGGTAGACCCGCCACGTTGCGGATGTACTCGTTTAAGGACACGTCGGGCCCGTACATTCCGTCAACTGTAAATGTACTCATCATCACCACCAGCTCATTTTATGTCCCGGCTGCTTCATCCTTATGGATGTATAGGGAAAACGGGCCATAAACACTACGCGACTGATAATACAGCCGGGACCAACGGCTTTACGTGCTTTCCGAAGCACGGAGGAGCTCGAGATTATACATTCTTGTCACCCATCCGATGATCGGCCTTTGTGAAATTTGTTCCTTACTATTAACCTTATTATGTTCAAATAATTTTTAACGCAAATTTGTTGTGAACAAATTACAAAAACACAAATGTTGAAAAAAACTTTTTGGCTTTCAAAGTAAAAAGTGTTGAATAATTTCAGTGGGCTGGTTAAAACCATAGCTCAATTGGAAGAGCACCTGACCCGGAATGTCAGAAGGTTCAAATCCTGCTCGTGGAAATTTTTTCAACATTAGTGTTTTCGTTTTTGCTTAACCTTACTATTTACAGACTGGGCGCGTTAACCATCGAGCTCCTAATACAGGTCATGGTATGATACGGTCTAATGGACAGACAGTTAAACTTAAATATGCGTAAAATAAACGAGAGTAAAATTTGGAAAAAGTTATTCATAAAAAATATACTTTAATTACACTAGATATTGTTATTTGAGTATTTGGCCAGTAGGGTTTCAGGATGCCAAGTGCAACAGCGTCTCCTTGTGTCTTGCGAATTCTAGTTTTCGTTTATATGATGCGAATAGTAATTGAAATTGGCACTCGGCATCTTGAATAGTCACTTAAAATACAAAAATTCACTTACTTTTATGTTGAATGCCATTGATTTTGAAGGTGATCACCGCCATGTCTAGTCGTTGATAACCGAAGTAGTAAACTAAAGTTTAATCTGAAAATATAAATGTCGGCGACTGGCTGGTTCAAACCTTTTTTACTATTCAAATTTAGAGTGTATTCATTTTTCTAAGACTTTTTTTGACATGTTGTCAGTTGTCAGGTTATTTTCCATGAATAATTGTACTTTACTTATTAAATATTTACAAATACTACATGTTTCCATCAATTATTATACAGTCCACTACTCCATAATAATAAATGACTCAAAATGTGCAAAATGGTGGTAGGGTGATGGCGTCCGTGTTCGACACTTTCAGCTTAGTGTCCGACACAATTTTCATCGCAAATCTTTATATATGAGCTCGTCTGCGCGAATACCAGACACAATAGAATTTTAATAGTTATCGGCCACCAGGACCGCCTAACTCACTCGCTTTCGATCGCTTTGAAGGCGAGGCGAGGAGGAGGCGTCATCTTGTCATTTCGAAAGCTATATATAATATCGAATAATATCGAAAGCTATAAATGCTATAGCTTTCGATATTATTCGATATTATATTTCGATATTATATTAGAAGGAGAGGCGAGGGCCTCTCCTTCAAAGCGATCGAAAGCGAGAGAGTTAGGCGGTTGGGGGGCTGGTGGTCGATGGACGCTCAAGGGGATTCTGTGCGTGTATATGAAATTGAACTCCTTCTAAACGGCTGGACGGATTTGAATGAAATTTTCTGCGTGAACACACGCAGAAAACTTCATCCAAAGCCAAAAAAGTGGATTCGAGAATGGTTTAGATTTACAATTGGTTCCGGTAGGTGGCGCTTTTATAGAGGTCCATCATGGGATACGGGTGTTCTTAAGCGGACGAATGATTCGTTTGTTTTGTTGTCATGGAAACTGTCAAAGCGGTACGAAGTCAAAACGAATATTTTGCCAGCTATACATAATAATTAGATTTTATAAGTGTAAACAGAAAATTGAGTTCCAAGTATTATTATTGTTCCATTATTTTTGCATTAACTGACGCTTGGATTGAGTATGGCCGACGCAGACATAACTATTCCGAAATAAATATTTTTTTATTAATTATTAATGAATGGATTGCAGAATTATTTTATATTTATTTTAACAGAACAAGTAATTGTTAGGCAAATCCTTAACTTTGAGCAAAGTTGTATTTTTATCCCTAGCTGGCCTGGGACGTGAAAATGACGTATCAGCTGCCTAATTTCCGGTGAATATCGTAGAGCCGATTAAGGACAAAGGTTCCAAGATGCTCGCTAATCAGGCGATCAGCTAGCATTCCATCACTGATGTTATCTGTTCCACCTCGGACTCGGAGCGTTCCTTTGTTTATGCTGAATGTAACGCCGACGTTACATTCAGCATAAACCGAGTCACTAACGGCGAGTTTACTCTAAATTGGTGATTTTGATGCTCTGAGTACCCCGTGAGAGGTGAGAGTATGTATATTGTATTTTAAATGTTTTTTTTATAATATCGACAATTATTTTTTAGGACCACATAACTTATTAACAACAAACACAGCCGCTACTGCGACACGCGGCTCGGTGTGCATGCTTGCTATGCTTGCTTACTACGCTTGCTTGCTACGCTTACTTACTTCACTGGCTCTACGATTGTTTTGTTAGATTGATCGCTACGCTTATTTACTACGCTCAAGTTTGTATCTTTTGTTAGTGTACTGCCAGATTTCGTAAATAAAAGATTACAAAAAAATCACTTGTTTGAAACTTACTTGAACAGAATACAACTCCGACCGCGGATATGGTCCGCTGGTACTAGATATGACCGTCCTCTGCAACTAAAGCAAAACAAATTCAAGGTGATAAAAATGGTACCTACTCAAGTATTGTAGCAATAATCATTATAATTATCCTATTTTGATGATTACGCAAACGACAATTTGGTACATCCTGCTTTTATTACCAACTGTAGTGTACTGCATGAGGTTAATCATATATAATTCAACACTCATTTTGGTTGTAAGGAGGAAGTAGGGAGGGAGGGAGTATGAGGAATTCCTCAGGTGCCTGAAGTGCGCTTTAATTTTTGGCCTTATCTTTACTTACTATCAAAGAAATAAAGGCCAAGCTTACCTATTGTGTGGAATAATGCGTTCTGCCTAAAATAAGCTTTCCTGGGAGGATTTTAGAACCGGTGATTAATTCTTAAGCGATGATATCAATTACGAGTGCTACTTTTTCTCTTATTCGAAGTCACTGGTTATTTTCTTGTTGTAATATTGTTTTTGTTGTAAAGAATGCAACAAATATTAGACTTCATAGTGTAATTCATGTCTCTTTTAGGTTTAAGATCGTGACATTCAAAAATCCCTCGTCTGTTCTAGTAGTTCTACATGGGAATGTTGTTTGTCCCTTTGACTCTCGTAAGTTGATAGATTTTCTTTACAAAAACTTACGTACCTGATACCAGATTTTTTTAATCAACATTGGAATTTGAATCAATCGTGCACTCTTGTATGGAATGTTGTGCGATACGATCAATATTGCAACATATACATGGTGTAGCGGAACAAAATATAGGTTCATGACAATTTGCGAGAGATAACCATCGCGATGTTGCTCAATCATGTGGTGCTACTGAAACTTTGAACTTGATTTTTGTATTTTTTATTTTGCCTATTATGGTTTTTGTTACACATTGTGTAACATCTTTCCGCTCGCTTTTTATATAGGTAAGCAGTTTGTGGGAGTGAATTTGTGAAATGGGACGGAAGTATGTGTAAAAGTGTAACAGGAAGTCGGGGAAGCGCGCAAGCGCGTGCTATTTTGTAAATTGTGTTGCAGCAATGGAGAGACAAAATTTAACTGTTGATAATGATAATGATTTGAACATGAGACTTATTCTTTAAAGAAAGATTTAAACTAAGAGAGATCTGATCTTTAATATATTATTATGTAAAAATAATAAGATCAAATGTTAATTACGTAGTTGTCGACATTAAATAGGGATTCTTTGGTTTACAGAGTAAGAGTAGATAGTGTTGATTTAATTCGGCGGGTTGGATATAGCCACGATAGCATAGTTTGTAGTGCACCTGACCCGGCAAGTCATTTTCTCGGTCATAATAACGATAACAGGTAGAAACTTGAAATATTTTATAGATGATGGTACGGAACCCTTCGTGCGCGAGTTCGACTCGCACTTGGCCGGTTTTTAACTTTATATAATAATATGTTTTTAGTAGCGGAGTCCCCAGTTTCGTGGTTTTATTTTACTAATTACATTGCGTCGCGTCGTCCTTTCGAGATTACCGCTTTTGCACGAGCATGGAGAGTAAAATGACAGCATGTAAGTTTCACTATTATTAAAACATGGGTGTTTTTTTTAAATTATATTTGTCTATTTATTTATTGTCGCTCGTCTTATGCACTTTACTAAACAAATACTTATACAACATAATTGTCAAAAATTCAAATTTTGTAAATATATAAACTAACTAGCATGTCACTTGATATTTTGACTCTTTTTATCCCTTTGACGTTAGATGGCGTTATTTATAAGGCTATTTTCTACGCAAAAGACTTGTGGTGTCATTACGTAGAAAATTGCCTTAAAAACGGTCACTTCGACTAGAAATCTTAAACATAATATTTACTTATGTATATAACACTTATTATTTTTATTTTGTGGTGTAAAGTTAAGTGATTAGCCTAAACATTGTCCCACTATTGGGCAAAAGTGTACACATCACAACCTGTCAATTTCTCGATGTCTCGAGTTGTATTTTTACACGACTGCCAAAAAAAGGAGTTTTATGTTTTCAGGGTTCATGTATTTATGTATGTGATGTTTCTTTATTCCACCATAACTTCTAAACGACTGAACCGATTTAGATATTTATGAGGTATCGTTATAATCCTTGTATCGTTCCGACTAACATAGGCACTAGCCTATGTTAATCGGATGGCTATTTTTACTAAAAAATTTGGAAATTCAACCCCTATGTAGGTAAAATAGGGGATGAAATTTTGTATGATGAAAATTTGTCATTATTGGAGCTCTAACTCCAACTAGAACTTGATGTTTAGCATGATATCTGTAGAGGTTAATTTTTGTTTCCTCTTGTATAAAAATGCATACAAATTAAATTACCTAGCATGACATATTTTATTAAAAATAAAAACTTAAAATTAAAAAACACGACTGCCATGACAAAAAAGGCAAAAAAAAAAGAACTAAAAGGCAAAAAACAAAATGTCATGTATAAATAAGAAAGTATTCAGCAAAGCGGTCCCCCGACTGCCATGAAAATTTCAGTTTTATTAATCAAGCAGTTTTGATTTTTTATATATAGTCAGTGAGTGAATGAGTGACATTTCACTTTATAAATACAGATATATATAATATGATGATGATGAATACCCATCAATTATATAAATTACTTGATTAGAGGCCTTTGCTCTAAAGTGGAACAGTATAAAGTAGGTTAAGCTGCTTATTATAATCATGGTTCTCCAAGTTACATACAAGTATATACTTTAAATTATGAGTAACTGTTTGCCCACTGCAAGACAAAGACCTCCTTTGGTTCTCTATCTCCTTATTAGGTTGTTTCTGTTTTGTTTGATTAGGAAGTAAAACTAAAAGCTACAAGTAAATTAAGCTAAGTCGTTACACACAAATTGAAGAAGAACAAGATAACCATTTATTAAGAATACACACATACATACATACGTACCTAAGACACATGCAATCTTTTTGCTTAACTTAATGAGCAGTGATCGGAATAGGTATGGCTAATTCACCTAAAGTTTGAAGAACGGACAAAAATAATGGAGACTTTCTTATGACAATATTTTTTTCGGAACAACTGTCCGGGTTTCCGGACATTGCATAAGAACATTAAAAAATAATATTATTAACACAGTAATTGATTTTATTACTTATTTTGTATCCTGGAATTGCCAAAAATCAGTAGACGCGTTTTTTATTGTTTTCAAAAATGAAAGACAATCTCGTCGTTATATATTGGTTTCAACTTATTTTTTGCGCGTGTCTAAATCTATTCTTTTCTCGCTCATGTCAGAGCGAATGAGCTAATGAGCGAATGAGGCAAACATACACACAAGAGAAAAAATAAGATGAAGTGTGAAGTTAATGGGCGCTGTTGTTAAGTTGTTCACGACATAGTATGCAAGTACTATAATGGTTGTCAATTTGTCATTTGCAATGCAATAGTACAAAGGTGTTTGAGTGACGCTTTCCGGTGTTTACCAGCACGGCATGCCAAATCATGATTACTGCTGTGCAATTTTTCTTAAAACCTATGTCATCAATTCTGACGTTATAATTTCAATTGCCTTTTAAGCGGTATTTGCATTTAACTGGTTTTACATTCATTGTAAAATTTGTATAAAACTAGTGGACCGCTAGCAACTCCGTCCGCTTGAGTGAAAACCCGTATCTCGTCGATAACTTTGTCCTGACAATAACGAACACAACAAACAATAAATCAGCCAAATTGTTCTCAAATGATGCTAAGACATACGTGTGGCAATTGATTTTTATTAATATAGATGAACTGTTTCTAAAAGTTAAAATTGTATGAACCATTACTTGCTAATTTCGCTGGCTCAGCGACCCGATGTGAGGCGAAGGTCTCTGACGTTAAAGTACGTCATTTTGTTTGGTCTTGTGCTAGTTCCGACCATTCAGAGATGGTTCATGTGGTTTCTCCTTCTTTTTCTCTAATATGAACCATTATTGGTTCTTTTTTTACGGGTGGAAATTCCCTCCGTCCGTTGCTAGGACCCGGGAGGTGTGTGGGGTTTGACGGTGGTCTGTTTACCCTTTTTTTATACAGTGGAATTCTCGTCTTCCGAGTACTACTACGCCCGGAGAGCCGACCCAATAAAAACATACGGCACGACACAAACACACGGCCGACGGGCCGGTAGAACGGATTCGTATTCGGCCACAAAATAAGAAGATCGCCAGAAGTGAGCTTAAGAGATAGATAGATTTATTACAAAAACCACAGACACACACATACATTAAACAATGATACCTACCATAAATATATTTTTTTTTTAAATCTTCAAAATAAGCCTACATTATGTGGCATGCGTGTGTGGTGCAGCAGTGCAAAAAAGTCGTAGCTCAGCAGTACATTTGCCCGGGAGCAAAACACTGACATTCAGCCAGAACCACTTGGACTGCGGAGACAGTAATACCAGCTCCCCCATCAGCTTTGACTTTTCAGAACCAATTGCTAGTACCTACATAATGTCTTAAATCAATTAGGTTTTGCACATTTGTCGATTTGCGATATTGTCTTGCTTAGCGACTGTAAACCAAAAAAATCACCATCAAAATGTTATTTATATATACCGTGCTCGAGCAACGCACACATCGACACTCTCACAGACACGTAATCACGGGTCACATACGAACAGTTAATTAATTAGCATTAATTAGCAGTTAATTAGCAAACAATCTATAGCCTATAGCCTTCCTCAATAAATGGACTATTCAACACAAAAATAATTTTTCTATTCGATACAGTAGTTCCTGAGATTAGCGCGTTCAACCAAACAAACAATCTCTTCAGCTTTACAAAATTAGTATAGAAAAATTGTGTAATGACGTTGACAGTAATAATAATTTTTTAAGTTTAATTTTAAGCAGTTTGACTTACTTGTTATTTATGGCCTTTGTTTGTAAATATAAAAAAAATTGTTTATCGGTGTGTTTTAGTTAGATCCTAACTCCAGGACATCAATCAAAGAAATATGAAAAAATCGGCATTATGTTTTATTTAAATGAAATTATTTGATGTTTAAGTATTTTATATCTCATTTTTATATAAAGTTTAGGTGCTATTGGTACTACTATAGCATCTAATGATGTATTTTGGATAGGATTGTAACCATTTGTTATTCATCTTATACTTACATATTACCTAATTTAATTTCTGTAATAAACAAAATAATATTGTTTGCAAGTCAATTTGGGTTTTGTAGTCAACAAATAATAGAAACGGGTTCTACTAAATTCCCACGGGAGCGCGGGATACGAGTCTTCACGCGGCATTCTCATTTATATTCTGTGTTGTTTATTTGTTTTTTTTCTGTTATTCTTATTCGTATTTGTTTTCGTTTTGTTGTCATCGTTAACTGTAATTGGTTTTTATTGGTTGTAATCAGAAATTACTAAACAATAAATAACAATTCAAACTAGTGTTTACTTATGATGGAGTTACATACTTTTGAATCAAGTGTAACGTTGATCGTAGCTCTATAGCTACGATATTTAAGCAACTATTTGCTAAAGTAGCTGCTAAAATGGGTATTCTTAGCGTTCTAGGCGTCTCTAGTGTTTCTTTTTTCTTTTTCTTCATTACCTCTAGAATCATACCATAGAGCTACGCTAGGCATAGCTACATATTCATAGATATACATATGAAAGACAACTTTAGGAAATCAATGTTACACTTGATTCAAAAGTACCTCCGTTCTATCGTAAATAAGTTTTTTTTTGATGTGTAACATCTTTCCGCTCGCCTTCTATATTTACAATTTGTGAGAGTGATTTCGTAGAAAAGGGACGGAAGTACCGTAACAATGTGATCCGTAACAGTCACCAGTGATCGACACTTTAAGCTCAATGTCCGTTGTAGGTAGTAATATTTGTGGGAGTGATTTCGTAGAAATGTGATCGTAACAGTGTGATCACAATTTATAGATTGTTTGTGATTATGATATTTGAGGTGCTGACATTAGAATATATTTTCTCGAAACTGTTCACATGTTCTTTACTGAGTTCATAATTTTTATTTTTTTTCATTTTGTTGATGGCTTCGTGCGATTAGCACATTTAGCCAGTGTCAAAGTAATTTTTCTAACAAGTAATACATAAATAAACAATATTTCTTTTCTGTACGATGATGATGAATGATAATAGAAATGAGAAATGATATACCACCCAACCCCTCGAGTATCTCAGTAAAGATGTGGGGCTTTACTAAGTCCTCGGGCGGACTTCTTGAGAGAATTTGAAAAGTGACGTTGCACTGTTTTGTTTCATTTGCCAACACTCATGCACACTCACGAACACTTAACGGTTAATAGTCCACCATTATTTCACATTAATATTCGACATAATACAAATTTTAGAAAATAAAACAAAACCGCAAAAATGACTCTTCACTTTCCCGCCAAGAACCGAGTTCATAAATTTCGGGGCAGATAGGATGTGTCAGTGTGACATGTCTTCTAATGAGTATTTACTGCATTCTCTTTAGGATTTAAAAAAAAATACGTCATTGTTAATTTCTACATTCTAATTTATATTGTAATATAGATTAATAAATGTAAATTTACTGATGATATGCCTCAATAAAGTGCAGTTCATTGATAAAAAATCCAAATATGTCAAATGTTACACATCATATGCGACTACTGTAAGGCTCGTTTTTTTAAAAATTATCTAGGGGTAAGCACTAGGCTTTCACCTCACCTGATGTTAAGTGATGATAAGGCCGAAGGTGGAAGCGCACTTCACCTGGAATCCTCAACTACTGAGGCACTGGCTATCCTATCTCTAGCTGCCGGAACACAACAATGCTACATTGATGTTATGGCGACATATTTAGATAAGACGGTGGTCGCTAAACATTCGGACAAATAAGCCCTACCACCAACCAAACCGAGTACACAATAATGTACCTCCGCTGGGAATCGAACCCGGGACCTCTGGGTCTAAAACCGGTGATCTTAAGTACTAAACCACACAGGCGGTGAACTTCGTAAGATACTATAGTATATGCATAAAAATAATTATGTTTAATACTAATATTAAAAATATTTTTCCTCATTTAACTTTCAGTGTCGAGCCATGACGTCATCAATATCTACAGCGTGGTTATTATAATGTTTATAATACAAGCTGTATATTCCGTCACAACTCCTCACAAAGACGCCAAATTCAGTTTAAGCTCAATTATGGAGGCGGCACTGCCAGCGATACATCCTATTATAGCTGCGGGATCAAATAAGTGTGAGTATCCTGTTTAGCATCAGCCTTTATACATTGTGATATTCCATCATCATCATCATCATCATCATCATCATCATCAGCTCCAGCTCATCTTTTGTCCCCACTGCTGGGGTACAAGCCTTCCCTATAGATGGATAGGAAGAACGGGCCATAAACCACCACGCAGGCCAAGTGCGGGTTGGTGGTAGTTAACGACTGCTAAAGCAGTCGGGATCAATGGATTTACGTGGGTGACACTTTAAAACGCTACAAATCCGACTCCACGTAGTCTTGTCTGTCCTACCCCTAGAGTGTAATTTAGAAGCGCGTAGGCGCGGAGGGGCGAGGCGGCCCGCGAGCTGAGGAGCAGGTGGTTTTAACTTCGGCCAGCCTCAGCCGCGTCGGCGAGCGAAAACCATCTGCGACGATAAGCTCGCGTGGGACCGCTGGAGCCCCGCAGCGCCGGAGCCGTGACAGAAACCATGCCTGCTGCATGTTGCATGCTTACTTGCATGGTTCATGCTTGCTTGCATGCTGTTAGCTTGCTTGCCTGCTGCTTGCTTGCTTGCATGCTTGCTTGCTTGCATGCTGCTTGCATGCTGCTTATATGTTTTTTGAAATTATGGTAAACAAGTATTATTCCTTAAGAATATATGGATTTCGTCAGTTTATGTCTAAAAACGTTATGCGTTTGACCTCAGCACTCGCGCCATCGAGCTATCCTATACAAAATTAAAAGTTAATTTTTTTAACTAGCTTATGCAATATTAATGCAACTTTCTAGGCTTTAGAAAAATACAGAGATCTAAATTGTTACTCGTAGTAGAAACATTTTGAAAAAGTTTATTCAACTAATTGAGGTTAAGTTAGGTTAGGTTTATTCAACTAAGCGATGTAAAGTCCGTTATGGACAGATTTAGAAGTTTTTTTATAGGACGGCCTTCGAAGTTAGTATGGAATAGAAAATTGTATAGATCTATATTCTCTTTTGAACCTTCATAAGCAAACAGCTCCCTGGATGCTGCAGATGTCCATGGGTGGCGATGGCCATTAATTTCTCAACATTAGGTGTGTCGTCTATACGCGATGCCGTAGTTATTTTAAGACATTTATTCCTGTTAAATAATTTAAAAACACTTTTTTTTTAAAGTGGTTAAGTTAAAGTTAAAAATCAATCAAAGTGAGGAGCTCGATGGCGCAGTGGTTAACGCGCCCGGTCTGCGATTGCTGAGTTTAAGTAACTTTCGCAAAGGCCGGTCACCGGATGGGTGACCAAATATTATACATCTCTAGCTCCTCCGTGCTTTGGAAGATACGTAAAGCCGTTGGTCCCGGCTGCATTATCAGAAGTCGTTAACAACCACCAATCCGCACTGGGCCCGCGTGATGGTTTATGGCCCGTTCTTCATTCATAAGGAAGGCCCGTGGCCCAGCAGTGGGGACATAAAATGAGCTGATGATCAAATCGCATAAATATAGTTAAATTATATATAGAAATTTTATAGAATTAAATTATATAATATAGTTAAACTTTTTCTTAAATTATATCTGCCAACTTCGTAGACCTCTATTTTTCCTTAAGTGTATTAAGGTTCATATGAAAAGCCAATTTTCTGATAAAAAGCCAATTCTTTCATAAAATTGTTTCATAAGAAATGCCGTTCCTTATGAAACTTTCTATGCTAAGGAAATTACAGAGGCCAACGGAGTTGGTAGACAGACATTACTTAAAAAACACTTTTATTAAACAAATTTTAATGTGGTTATAAAAAAAAAATATCAGACTTTATAATCAATTTAATTTAATAAATGCTTTTCAATGTTATCTACTAAATAACAGTTTGATGCCAAGGTGCATAAAAACGGAAGAATGCGGAAAAATATGAAGAAGATGAAATATAATTAATTATATTAAATTATATATAAATAAATAAATAAACATAGTTAGGAAGTACTTGAAGTGTGTTAATAATAATTGCACGCCCGCCTACGACTTATTGTAGGACCGACAATTGGACTGATTTTTTCGCCAAAGTTTTAGGCGCCGCGCCCACGTCCGATAACGGTGACCGTTTTATTAGTCGGTGAAAATGAAACGTATGGAATTCTATGTTGCAACGCACACGTCTTCCAAAATGTCGGTCACAAAATCGGTGATAAAACTCGGTGAAATATTCGGTCCGATTGTCAGTCGGTCTTACAAAAAGTCGGTCGAGGGCAGCAGCGTAAATCACCTATTTTGTGACCGACTTTTTGTAGTACGTTACAACATAGAATACGTAAGAGAAAGAGCTTAATTATAACTAATCTTTAAACTGTAGGGAAGCATGTGGTACATCACGTCGGGGTCGCCACTGTAGGGAAGCCACTGGTAGTTGGAATGCCACTTTGAGGAAGGCCAAAGGGAAGATCTTCCTCTGAGCTGGGTGGTATAGCTCGGGGACCGAGGTCCAACGGATGTTAATTGGAGGTGCTATACGAGTAAATAGCGAAGGAGACGGTGAAACTTCGCTACTCATCATACTATTTTATCGTCGTAGTATGACGACGTCGTTGGTATGCGTTTGTGGCGCCATCTATTGACACGGTTGAGAAGGTGTTTCTACGTGTCGAGTAATGTGCGGCGCATGCGGTAGGTGACGCCGCCACATCACTCCCCCCCTGAGACCGGAGGTCGGTGTCAGTGAGTGTGCTCAGCAGTCAGTGCGTCAGAGCTTGCAATTGCCAGTGGAGAGTGCTGCTGCAGGATGCCTCTGTCTGCGGTGAGTCGAGACAGGTGATGATGACGGTGGGTCCGAGCTGCTGGTGTGCAGGGCTGCCACGCCGGAGTGATGTGGCCGACATTGATGCACCGGTCGTGAGCTGCGGAGACCAGGTCGGGATGATGCCGTCGAGTGTGCCGGAGGTCCAGGAAGCGTCGTCCAAGATGCTGCGGTGGAACCTTGTGGCTCGATTGCTGGCTTGCTGTGACTGCTGGCGAAGGTAGATGGTGGATGAGGAGTGATGGATGGGCGCAGCTGCGACGATGTTGAAGGTGTTTCTGTGCTCCGTAGGGGTCACTACTGTAGGGAAGCATGTGGTACATCACGTCGGGGTCGCCACTGTAGGGAAGCCACTGGTAGGTGGAATGCCACTTTGAGGAAGGGCAAACGGAAGATCTTCTTCCGAGCTGAATGGTATAGCTCGGAGACCGAGTCCTTTTTTTTTTTTCGAAGGTATAAAAGATAAGCTATATCAAAATTAAGCTAGTTTACAATCTGACTTCCGTAAGCATCGTCTTATCGCCTGAACGGTGACCTTTGAGTTGGAGTAGAAGCCGATGTCGATAACCTCCTTGGAGACAAGACTGTTGCTGACACCACGCCTGCTCATCACCGCACGCACGTCCAAGCCCCAGAAGTGGTGACCCTTGTAGGTCTCCAAGTAGTTCACGGCAGTAGCTCCAGACAAACTGGCTTCGTATTCAACCTCGATCTTGATTGAGCCTCTGGTCGCGTGGAGCTGAGCGATGACGGACTGCCCTGGCTGCAGCAAGATATCCATAGCAGTCGAGGAACCAACAGTAACTGACTCCGATTTCTCGGTGTTCTCACCCCAAGAGCTGGTATAAGAGAAGGATGTGGTGCCTCCAGCGTTAGCCACTTCGATGTCGAAACCGTAGTTGATCTCCTGACCGACAGTTAAGCTTCCACCCTTGTTCCAGGACGAGGAAACAGTGTTCTCAACACTCTGTGAGATCCCGACGTTGAAGGTAGCTGGTTTGGAGCTGTTATTCTCGAAGATGTGCTGCATAACAACAGTCGGTTGGGAGACGATGCCCAAGATCTTCGCCTTCTTCGGTATTAAAGTCCTGGTGACTTGGCTCCAGCCGTAGATTTCGTAAAGGTCGCCCCATGGCGTCGGGCTGCGTAAGTACGCGTCATCAGGCCTTTGCCCGAAGTATGCCCTGACAGCGTTCTTCAGACTGTTGTCGTTGAGGTTAAAGGTGCTCCTCTCGTCGTCGCTGATGATGCCGACGTCGTTGCCGGAGAGGCTGACTTGCAAGTTCGGGTTTTGGGGGTCGAACTTGCCGGAGAGCTTGACTTGGATTTTGGCAACGGCCAGAGCCGGCAGCAGGAGGAAGGCGAAGCGGGCAGCCATGATTATTTGTCTAGCAGCAGTAAGATCCGAAACCAAGTACTGCAACAGTATAAAGATTAACGAAACGCGCCACAAAACCGTTTTTCACTCTCTTGAAAATAATATGTTTAATATACAACTTCCATTTTGCGAGACGTTCTCGACATTTTTCTTATTATTATACTGTTATAATATATGTCATTTCATCAATAATGAGCAACGCTAGCGGCTCTTCCCATTTTATCTTTGCAGCATTTGATTTGAACCGCGCATAATTCTGTTATTTATCACAACAAATGTTGTTTGATTTTGCAAGAAACGGAATTGCGTATATAACTAAAGAAATGTTTTGATATTACATCACTGTGCGTGCATACGGCGTATGTGGAACATATGTTTTAATTATAAATATTAATAATTCATTATTTTCTTTTTCGTTGTTTTGCTTTAGAAATAATAGGTATTGCTTTTCTTTAAAGCGTTTATATAATTCCATAAAAAAAAAATTCTAAGCAATTAATAGATGAGTTATGACGACCAACACCTCAGTCTCCCTGTGACCACGAACCCTGCAAGGGGTTCGTAACGTCAGGATAAATATTTAATCAAATAAATGTGCATAATAAACGCAAGTAGATCCGTAAAAGTAGTTTTATTCAATGTGAAGTGTTCACGTAAATTTTAGAAAACTGTTATTAGTAAGTAGATACATAAAACTTTAGACCGAAAAAGAAAGAAGAAATGAAATAAAAAATACAAAAAAATTACGGTATTGTAAGTTGTCCACTATGAATTTTTTTAATTGCATTCAATTGACTAAACGTTTTTTTAATATTGTATCTTTGAACAAGTTAGGCTTGTTCGATGCATCTGAGGCCCGCCTACCTCCGGTGTCAGTGTGACGTGTTAATTTTGCGACACTCTGTATAAACTCCATTAAGCAACTTATGGCATCTATCTTTACAGAGGAAGAAGAGTGAAAGGACGGGGTTGCACAAAAGATCCCGATGGGTCGAAGTGTTACTGCAAGAGGGAAACCTCAGCAGGCCCCACTAAGATAAGATAAGATGGTACATGATATAATTATTAAATAAACACAATATTTTCAATCCGATCAAAATCGAGAGGTCTTAGATCTGTTCGACAAGCGATAGAAAAGCTTACAGTTTTCCTACCAAACGTCCACTCGACAAACGTTCATTCGATCAATTGTAGAAATATCAATTGTTATATCGACAAAATAAATTTTATAAAATGTTCAAAATAATTTTTAACGCAAATTTTGTTGCGAACAAATTACAAAAACACAAATGTTGAAAAAATTTCCACGAGCAGGATTTGAACCTGCACCCTTCTGACATACCGGGTCAGGTGCTCTTCCAATTGAACTATCGTGGTTCTAACCAGCCCGCCGATTGGAATTGGAAGAGCACCTGACCCGGTATGTCAGAAAGGCGCAGGTTCAAATCCTGCTCGTGGAAATTTTTTCAACATTTGTATTTTTGTAAAATATATTTTGGTCAGTTGTTTGTTCGATCAGTAATAAAAAGGCCAAATGTTTTGTCGACCTCGTGTTATATGGCGAAATGAATTTCGATATCCCGTGGTAAACTCGAAAGGTATGTAGTCAAACACAATCTCATTATAAATCTTCTGTGCGTGTGTATGTTTTTGAACTCATTCTATATGGCTGGACCGATTTAGATGATTTTTTTGTGTGTATTCAAACGGATTCGAGAATGGTTTAGATTTACAATTGGACCCGGTAGGTGGCGCTGCTATAGAGGTTCATCATACGATACGGATACGGGTGTTCTTAAGCGGACGCATGATTTGTTTGTTTTGTTGTCATGGAAACTGTCAAAGCGCACAGTGTGGGATTTGGTATCATTTTCGGCCACCTTAGTTTTATGTTTTCATTTGATTCGTTGTTATCAATTTGAGGATCAGGTAAAACTCCCAGAATTTTATCTTACATAATTTTGGAGATATTTGAGAACTCGAGAAAAATCCATAGAAACCTGAAAAACGTAATTTCTCAGTTTATATATGTTTTTAAAAGTTTCCTAAATATATGTTTTATTGAGATAATCTTTAAGCACCATTATCTTTCAATTAAAGTTGAAAATTACAGTCCTATACGACAATATAATAATTTTTCTCAAGTATTGAACCATATTTATTTCTCGATAATCACACAATATTAGCGATTTATTTTTATGAAAATCAATTAAGTATAATTAGAACTAACACCAAAAAAAAAACTGTATTAAAATAACGCATGATTGCCGATATTTATTTATTTTAATATTATAGGTAGGGTTGTCATCTAGTCATTCAATAGTGTTCAGTAAGTACTGCATACGCTTTAAGTGGATGTTGTTCGACCAAATTCTGGGACCAGCAATGACGGCAATACTGTTCGGACAGCATTATCAGATGGAAATCGCCAAACTTTTGCAAACATTTTAGACATTGACGAATTGCTAGTGGACGATTTTCACACAATTTTGGTTGCTCTTTCGAGTGGTTTGCCGATAGATGTTGCAAAATTTCGAGTGTTTTGTGCTTCCGTGGCTAAAAAATATGTAGAAAAATACAACTGGTGCTATATGTCAGTCACTGTACACAAAATACTCTTACATGGATGGCAAATCATTGAAGCGAGTCCTTTACCGATAGGAATGCTGTCCGAGCAGGCAGGTGAATCCAGAAATAAATCTGGCGATATGACCGAGAGCTTCACACAAGAAAATTAGATAGAAAAACCACAATCCTCGACCTCTTTCGCCGTGCTCTCGAGTCTTCGGACCCCTACCTAACGAACTAAAATCCCTAGAAAACCGTGCAAGTAAAAAAAAAGCGATTACCTATTCCACATAAAGTTTTGTCACTTTTGAAAACAACAGAACCAACACCCAAGACCAGCGTCAGGTTTTCCTATAAACTAGGAGGCCTGACATCATACTGAGCGGGGGCACCTGTTAGTGCCACTTATTTTTTTAATTTTTGATGTAATGATGTGTGTTGTGGCACTAATAAATGTTTTCCATTGTATTCTAGTCTATTCTATTCAACATTAGAGTCACTTATTAACGAAGACACAGATCTAATTCTTTGCACAGATGAAGTCCTCATTAATTCTGATGATGAATGAAAATACTTATAATATCACTAGCTGTGCCCAGCGGTTTCACCCGCGTTAATTAGCGACTGTTCCACTCCTATTAGTCATAGCGTGATGTAATATAGCCTATAGCCTTCCTCAATAAATGGACTATTCAACACAAAAAGAATTTTTCAATTCGAACCAGTAGTTCCTGAGATTAGCGCGTTCAAACAAACAAACAAACAAACAAACAAACTCTTCAGCTTTATAATATTAGTATAGATTTAACTTCCGTTCACACAGCTCATTTAAAATATTTATTTATTATTTACTAGTTGTCGACCGCGACTTCGTTCGCGAAGACTACACTATCACACCCGTTACCAGGATAAAAAGTCCTATATTCTAGTCCAGGTCATGGTCTGTCTATGTGCAAAGTTTCATCCAAATCCGTTCAGCCATTTTCACGTGATGCGCGCTCAAATACACAGACAAACCGATAAACAGACAAAAAATCTAAAAACTGTTGGAACGTTATCAATTCTAAGTATCCCCAGCCAATTTTTTTTCGAATATCTTCCATGTACAGACTTTCGACCCTCTTTAGCTTTATTATATGTATACATAGATTAATAATACACTTGTACGGTTAAATTATGCGAGAAATTATTTGGGAAGTGTTAATTTGTCAATATTTTTTTTATAAAACAAGGATAACCCCGAATTGTCAACCCTATTCCTATAGAAATCAGAAAAAAACTTAGAAGTGCCATAAATGCTGAATCATACAAGATTAGTGTTTGAAAATTTAAATTAATATGGGTACTCTTATGCTTAATGCAATACAGATGTAATAAATCGCTAATATTGTAAAATAATCCAATAAAATAAAAATAACTAAAAAAAAATAAAAAATACATAACTTTTTATGTAGTTAAGGTACAATGCTGAGTTTTTAATATATTATTAGAATTATTATTTAAAAGCCAATAAAAAAAATTTACGGCTCTATCAATTTTACTTTAGGAGATATAAAAGTAAACACGATTACTATAGGTTATTGACCTCACCTACAAAAAATTATAGCGTTAAAATTAAACATGATATTCATGTTTTAGTTTCATAGTAGGCTTTATCAAGATATAATGCAACATATAAAAACATAAAACGAAGGTGTCCAAAATTGATCAAAAATCCCACACTGTGAAGCGGTACGAAGTCCGACGGTCAGCTAGTATAATTATAAAAGCTTATCAGGTTATCTAATTGGATAGCAAGGAGGGAAAAAGCCAGACAGTTAGCAATTAAATTCTCTTCATCATTACCATCATCATTACCAGCTCATTTCTGACCCTCATTTTCCGACCCTACTGCTAGGGCACGAGCACGAGCACCATAAACCATCAAGCGAGCCCAGTGCAGTGCAGTGGTAGTTTAAGACTGCAAGTGCAGCCGGGACCAGCGTCGAGATGACACATTTTGGTCACCCATCCGATGACCGGCCTTTTTGAAAGTTGCTTTACCTTAGCAATCGCAGACCGGGCGTGTTAACCACTGCGCTATCCAGCTCAAGTTGACAAGCGCTTTTTAAATCAAATAGTTGGTTTGGCAAAGTGCTCAGCTACTTTCGCTTCTGACTGTACCTACGAGAATTGGAGAATGCAAAGACAATAACGAACGATAATTAAGTTTGTTTAGTTCATTATTTTTCGTAACGATACTTCATTTGCTTAAACCAACTTCGCTTTGACAGGTGCTAAAATGTCGATTAGCTTAATTAATCCTTCATTCTCGTTAACAGCCATTTTCATTTAGGCGTCTTCCAACTTCAAAGCCCTAATTCTTTGAAAATAATAACTATCCTATTGTTTTATTTTCAAAAATTTGTGTTATGTCGAATATTAATGTGAAATATGGGTGGATTATTAACCGTTAAGTGATCGTGAGCGTTCATGAGTGTTAGCAAATGAAACAAAAATTTTTTTTTCAAATTCTCGCAAGAAGTCCTCGTGAGGTCTTAGTAAAGGGTATATCATTTCTCACTTTTCATTTCTATATCATTCATCATCATCATACGAAGGAAATATTTTTTATTTATATGTACCTATTACTCGTAAGAAAAATTACTTTGACACTTGCTAAATGTGCTAATAGCACAAAGCCATCTAGCAAAAAACTGTCCTATCTTTTCCTACAAACTTTAAAAGCTCTAAAACGATGACTATTTAATAGTTAACTGGACTTTTTAATAAATATTGACATTTTTTTCATAATGTTTTCTAATAACTGCCACCATCTCTGTATCTTAAGCAAAGAAAGTATTTAAGTAATAAAATTAAATTATTGGTATGGACGAATTAGAGAATTTGTATTGGGTACTTATAAAACGGCTGTTGTTACGGTGAGTTGAGCATTTGTGTTGAGCAGGTTGAGCTGAAAGACAACAGTGGGCTCTGACTTATGTTATTGAGCTCATGTCAAAGTAAAACATTTCTGTACAATATAGGGCACCTCCGTGTTTCGGAAGGCACTTATTAAAGTCGTCTGTCTCAGCTGTATTAGCAGTCCTAGAGTTGTTCCGCTCTCGATCCGATCCAAACCCCTTGGGAATCTAGTAGGAAACGGGGACACGCACTATTGCGTGGTGACATTCCCTTTAAAATACCTCCGACGGTGTTTCGATCACACGGCTTAAGGAACCCTTTAAGTTTCTCGCCGCCCCCGTCACCGGACTTTTTTGGGGGCGCGCCCCGCAAAAAGTCCGGTGACGCTGAAAACCACCTAAGTCCATCAGCAAACCCTCCAAAAAACTTCTAGATTGGAGCTGATAATCTATTTATAAGTACCACAAACGAACTCAATGCTACATCGAAAAAATCTCGTACAATGAAAATATTCAAAAATAATCATCATCATCACCATCATCATCAGCTCATTTATGTCCCCACTGCTGGGGTGGGGCACGAGCCTTCCCTGTGGATGGATAGGGAGAGCGGACATAAACCACCACGCGGGCCCAGTGCGGATTGGTGGTTGTTAACGACTGCTAATGCAGCCGGGACCAACGGCTTAACATGCCTTCCGAAGCACGGAGGAGCTCGAGACGAGATGATACATTTTTGGTCGCCCATCCGATGACCGGCCTTCAGCACTCGCAGACCGGGCGCATTAACCACTGCGCCATCATAAAATCCTCCTCCGTAAAATAATATCCCTCAGTAAAATAATATCACCTCCTCCTAATAATACTCCTCAGTAAAAATAATGTCCCCAATGATGTCAAAAAGCTGACTGCCAGTAAATTCAAGGTAGGGTTGAGAAATGGCTGCTCGCTAATGCTTTTACGTCTTAAATGATTAATTTTCTTGAGACATCTCAAAAAAGAATAAGTTGTTACTTGATTAATGGCTGTTAGAATTAAAAATACTGACAATTGTAACATCTGTAATGTTATCTAAGTAAATGTAATTTAATTTAGACGCTTTGAGCTAGTATGATGGGTGGGCCTGGTCCCACATGTGCTGATATTTGTGGAGGACCTTATCATATGATGATGATTGTTTAGACCGATTTCAGTCATGGCGACCGCTTCAACCAAAGAGAGCTATGCTTGGGGTTTCTCTGCGTGATGATGAGAACAAAGATTACCGACATAGCCCGAAGAGTTGCTAAGCTGAAGTGGCAGTTGGCAAGGCACATTGCTAGCAGAACTAATAACCGCTTGGGCGGAACAGTTCTCGAGTGGCGACCGCGTACCAGAAAACCCAGTGTGGGTAGACCTCCAACAAGGTAGACCGAGGATCTGGTGAAGGTCGCGGGAAGCCGCTGGATACGAGCAGCACAAAACCGGTAGTTGTGGAAATCCTTGGGGTAGGCCTTTGTCCAGCATTGGACGTGTTTTGATTTCATAAGCTTAAGTTAAATTAAAACAGTGTTTTAATTAAATCTTTAAAATATTTTAATGTATACTACAATTAATAATCAACGGTGATAATCAATTCGAGCGTCCATGTAAACCATCCACAATATTACACTCACACGCACTTATACACATCGACACAACACAATCAGATTCACACCTATTCTATAAGTTATCATTCGACAAAATTTCATCAACTTACTTATTTTTTCTTTTTAGACTACCTACCTGCTTTCATGAATTATGTCAACATTTTAGTAACATAATATGTTTCTATAATTGGCTTATGTTTAAGTAACATCTTCTGTACCTTGTGTTTAGTTAAATGCTGTTGAAACATTGTTGAATAAATAAATAAATGTACCATTATTGTACCGACAGTCGTTTCGGCAAACGGTCTTTTAGCCAAGAGCCTCGATCAACACCTAGAGAGGCTCTCGCTAAAAGGTTTGGTCAAGGATCAGATGCAAAAGGCAGTACTCCTTGACACGGCACGTATTGTCAGGAGGTTCCTCACTCTGCAGCCTTAATCACCGATAGCTTAGGTGCCCCGCTGCCGGTGGCAACCTAGGTTAAGTTTTTTATAATATTTTATATTGTAAATATGTTTTTATATAAGATATTGTAAAAGAAATTTGTTTAATAAATTCTATATTCGAATATAATAAGAAATTTTATACGCTCAGGGTAGTAGACCATATCATTTGTAACTGTACTTTATATATTGTTACACTAACAGGAGAAGCGTTTTTTTTCTATTCTATTCTATGTGGTGTACGCTTTGTGTGGCGCATTTTATTCTACTATGTAACGCGTATTTAACAAATCTGCTTGGCTACCTTGTTTAAATTTCCTTTGACTTTGCGGATAGACAATATTGACAATTCAACAACAGGAAATTCAATTGTTGTCAGCCTGCCATTATTACAATGTTTATTGACTTTCCCTTACAATATAGTTACACAATTCTACGGGTATAGATCGCGCCATACTTCTAGTCCCCTCTGAAGTTGGCGCGATTCGCGTCGCAGTAGTAAAAAATAGGAGGCAGTAGGGCGAAGGCGGGGACGAGCGGTAGGGCCTGACTGTACAACTGCGCAACGAAGCAACTTCAGAAGGGACTAGAAGTTTGGCGCGATCTATACTAGTCCTTACCTGAGCTTTCAGTTAAGTCTTTGGAATTTTACAATTGAATGAAGACGTTTGATAACGGGGCAGCGAATTAGAACCAAGGTTATAGTAATAGGTATCTATGAAGCATATTCAATCTTAAAAGGTTTTTTTACTTTAGCTAATATTTAAGATGTCAATATGGCGTGACCTGGCTATCTAACTGGTGATAAATGTAAAGCCAAAGGTAAAAGCGCACTTCCTCCGACATCCTCAATTACTGAGGATCTGGCCATCTTATCTCTTATTGTCGGAAGCAAGTGCTACTAATATTATTACTATGACGACAGATTTAGATACGATGGTGGAAATTAACAAAACCAAGTACACATACTACACGAGGACAGACAGACACTTACACGAAGCGGTATTTCTTCATCTTCTTCTCTTCAAGAAACGAGCCTGTTCCTTTCTTAAAGGCCGGCAACGCGGCTGCGAAACCTCTGATTTTGCGGGTGTCCATGGGCGGCGGTGATTACTCTCCATCGGGTGACCCGCCTGCTCGTTTGCCTCCTTCTTTTACATAAAAAAAAATAACTTGTACCTTCGCTGGGAATCTAATCTGGAACATCACGTTATGAAACCGGTGCATAGAGGAAGGACCTGCCGTCTAAGTTCTAAAGTTTACTAGCTAATAACATACTTATTAAATGTATCACATATGGAAGTTGGAACCATAGCAAAAACTGATGGAGTTATATTTTCAGGCGAGGCGTTTAAAAGCTACTTCGGTCTAACATATGAGCAGATGGCCAGTAAGAACATCTCCTCCTTCTACGACTCCCTAAACATAGACCATATTACCAAGAACGGGAATATTAAATACAATTTAACAGAATCTAAAAGAATGGGCAGATTCCTAGGCAACACCAGGGGAATGGTTGTGTTGGTGCACGGGTTTCTTGAGAGCTCCGACGGGGTGATGGTCAAGGGAATAGCCCCTGCGTTGCTGAAGCAGCCGGGGTTGGTAACGCTGGCTCTGGACGGGAGGAAGCTGATCAACCTGGAGTACTTTCGGTCGTCGACGTATGCCAGGTTCATGGGAGAACAGCTGGGAGATTTTCTGACAGATCTCATTAGAGGTAAGCTTTTTAAGCTTTTTAATATTAATGTGAAATAATGGTGGCGATTTCCCCCGCTGGCTTAAAAAAAATGTAGATCCGCAGAAAAGTTTTCGCATGTATTTTATTCATGCTCTATCAGAGTCCATTTAGTTTAAACAAGCGTTAATTTTAGTTCAAACGAGCGCTAATTTTAGTTCAAACAAGTTTTAAGCAAAGCGTTTCATTGACGCCGTTAAACTTTACAAATCAACAGTTTTGTCCACTCCGAAGTTAGCTCCGATTAAACTAGGGTTGCGAGGATGTTAACGTTTAAAACGACGAATTTAATACGATAAAATATAATTTATTGTAGGTACATACTTAGATAGGTATTAGCAGTAGTACTCATTATGGACTTGCTTTATTATTAAAAGAAAATTTTATTTTTTATTTTTATTTTTAAGTACTAATTGCTGCACTTAAGCTGAATTAAATAATTATAAAATATAGTGAAAGAAATCGGTTGCAGTAACCATTGAATAAATCGCACTACTGCCGCTAAAAAGCAGCCAAATTCAAATTTGTAAAAAATTCAGAGCTTACGTCAGCCTTCCCGGTAGCATAATGGTCAGTGCAGCCGCCCGGATTGCGGCAGACCCAGGTTCGATTCCTGGCTGGGTCAGGTAGGTATTTAATTTTATCACTATATTTTATAATTATTTATAGAAGAATGTATTGAGAAATTAAAAATATTAAAGAATTCTTGACTAAATTGTAAAATAATCATTATTTATCAAAATCAGCATAAATAACAATATTGCCTATGGCGAAAGCCATAGTAAATATCTATAGCAAAAATGTACCGGCACACGTACCGAAACACACTTCCTATTAATAATGTAAATTTTGCACAAATATAAAATAAATATTGTTATGTTAAATTGACACTTCCCTACTAGATAAATGTACATGTCTTTGTTATAAATCTGTATATAAGCCTAGAATATTGTAAAGAAATCAGTCATTTATTCATACAACAAGTCTCGCCTTATTATTTGACTCACGATAATATAGCATCACGCTATATCGACAACGACTGTATCATTCTATCAGTGAAAAATTTATTGTGATTGGATCAGTATTTCCAGATTTTACCCTCTTCAAACAAATAAATTCACAAACTTTACCTCTTTATTAATAGAATAGATAGATATGTTTGAAAATCTATTAAAACCAAACGGCACAATTAACGTGAATGCAGCAACACATTGATTCTCAATTTACTCGTGATTGGCGCTCCGCCAATAACAGTAGAGGAAAACTAGGAGCCAACTACTCATTTTAACTTTCGTGAAGCAGTGTTAATAACTTCACGTTATACGCGTAATTTGGTTTTAAGCTCCGGTTTAGTATTAATAAAGTTATTTTTACTGTCAAAGTTACTTACGTACTCGCATAGAATTATGTTTATGTGGCACAGAATTTTACGTTTTAATTAAATTTGATGGTGTTGCCGTTAGAACGTCCTTTTGTTATGTTATATAGACTTGAATTAGCAGTAAAGAGGATGGATCCAGATGTGAGGACAATGCACGGGTTTTTATCACCATTTTTTTTAATTATTTATTATCAGCCAACTGTCAAGATAGTGTTGCATTTAGTCAGTATCTGCTCCACATGCCCTCCACAAGCTAAATCAATTAATCCTTCATTTTTTCTCAAAACTATAACAACAGTTTATGGAGGAAGTTATATTGTGTAACACAAATTTAATTATCCCAGAAGGTAAGTGTAATACTCGCACATATCGCGCTCTATCTCGAACCAGGGGCTCTATTTTTGATTTCTTCGCCTCGAGTCGAGCGCTTGGTTTCTGATTTTCGCTCGACATTTGACTTTCCATATTTTTTAATCGCTCGACCGCAACGAGTGCCCTCACCCATTCGTTGCAGTCGAGCGATACGAAGCTATTGATAGAATAACCGTCAAAATCAATACGTTGTGTCAATGTCATGTCACTCGTTTGTTTGTGTCATTGATAGTCGTTTCTATTAAAAAGCAAAGGTTTTTTTTAACAACCAACAGAAACATGGATATTACGTTCCGTTTTCATTGCGGTTGTTACAGGTTTTCTCTTCATTCTGCGTAGAACGGATAACATCCAACATTTCGTATTATGTTTGCAACACCGGAAAGGATTCAAAAATACGGAAAATCGGCGTCATGCGACTTGGAAAACGAGTGTGACTTAAGTCGCATACGACAACACAATGTCATACGTGCGATTCAAAAATAGATTCCCAGTCCGAGCGCAGCTGTTGCGAGATTTCGTGTCCGTGTAAGGTTGTCTATGTGTGCGTTGCTCAAACGTGTTTGTATGAAGCTTATCTACTGCAGTCTCCTTATTTTGTGTCTATAAGTCTAATATTATTATAAGACGACCTCCTTGGTCGAGTGGCTTGCACACCGGTTTCATGGTGTCGCCATCTCTGAGGTTCCGGGTTCGATCCCCGGTCGGGTCAATTTAGAAATTATTGTTCTTCTAAATTGTCTCGGGTGTGGGTGTAATAAGTATGTATTTAAATATATTAAGTATTTTCATCCGTTATATAAGTATTGTCTAGTAACCATTTAACGAGTTTAATAACGAAGCTTCTCTTGGGCTAGATAATTGGTGTGAGAGTAGGAAAGTTAAAAAAAATATATTTAGAAAGGTTACTTACATTCTCGTGATTGTATCAAGTCTACACTAAGGAATTACAATTTTCAACATATTAGTGGCTTATTTACAAGTTTGAACTCACTGCCCGACGAACTACATCCTATACCTACTATTAATCCTTACTAATATGATAAATGTGAATGTGAGTTTGTTTGTTACGCTTTCACGCAGAAACTACTCAACCGATCATCATGAAACTTTGTACACATAATAATATTCTCAAAGGTATTGGGAAGGATAAAGGATACTTTTTAATTTAAAAATATATATAAAATATTTTTCATCCCACCTCAGCGAGGAAATGACTAAATGCAAAAAGAACATTTACAATCACAAGATACTTTTATTTCAGTTTTGGTATTAACTACTACATTATGAAAGGTAAGTATTACAGAATAATCTTTAAATTATAACAAACAATATTTAGGTATAATTAAGAAAAATTTTAAGTAACGTTGCTACAGTTACTAAGTGTAATATTTTTGTTAGGTACTGTAATGTTGATGTTACTAACTTGTGTACCTACTGTAACACCCTGCTGGGTCGTTACTTAAGAAACGGGGGGTTGTATCGAATAATAATGCTTTATAGCTTTAAATATTTATATTACTTTCAACATGAAATAATAACAATCAATTCGTCGTCGCGACCCGTCACCGAGTCCGCGATGTTCTTCTTTTTTCTCTTCTACTATATTTTAATGCAGGCCACGGTGGCTGCCAGTAAGTATGCCCGAGCAAGGAGTCTCGGTTGCTACAGTACTGATAAATTGGGCACCATGGAGGTAGAAGCAAATAGGTTTAATGATGTTTTGAATTCACAAACTTAGTGCACTCGATGTTCTAAATTCTATTTACTTTATCCTCTAGGGGATAAAAACGGCTTTTGCACTCAGATATCGAAGAGCAAAAATACTCTTTCCGAGATGGGGGGATGAAAAATATTAATATTATTATAAAACGACAATTTTATTTTCCAATACAAATGATCTGTTTGTTTTGTTGTCATGGAAACTGTCAAAGCGGTACGAAGTCCGCCAGGTCAGCTAGTTAATCTATACTATTAATAAAGAGGTAAAGTTTGTGACTTTGTTTGTTTGTTTGCAGAGGGTAATCTCTGGAACTACTGGTCCAATACCAAAAAAAATTCACTGATAGAATGCTACATGCCTTGCGGGTAACACAGGCTACATTTTATTTTGATAAATGATAGTTATCAATTCGTAATCGCATAATTAGTAAATCAAATCGGAAGAAAAAGTGCCACTTGGCTTCTTTATCGGCGTACGCTGACCAAACGGTTAAGTATACATGAATGTGATGTACTACAAAAATATTAGTCATCCAATGATGAAAAAAAAAGTCAGCGACACGATATACCTAGCTTTTAAAATAAAGCCACAATAACGTTATTTATCACACTAATATTATAAAGAGGTAAAATTTTTAAAGGATTTGGGAGGTAATCACCAAAAAGAGTGATCTGATTCCTAAAATGTCTTCACCAATATTTTAAATGGACCTTCATCAGTATGTTACACTTCTAAATCTTAAAATTTCTATAAGAAGTCAGAAAGAAGAACTGCAACTTGGCTACTTTATCAGCGTGCGCTGACTAATCAGTTGAGTAATGTAGAGCAAACATTTTAGTCATGTTTAAAATATATACAACAAAAAGAAACATAACTCAATTAAACTTAAAAAAAATAGCAAATTAAAAACTAAATACCTATAAATAAAAGATGTCGTCCAACTGTGGGCTCATGGGAATGGTCCCAAGAATGCTGGCAACATTGCTCCTCTGGATTGCCAAGCCAATACGCTGACAGAGGTAGCTCCCAGCCTTCTTGTCACCGGAGGCCTCAATAAGGCGAGCACTTAGCTCTTTAACAAGCTGCCTTGCCTCCGGCCCCCATGGACCCATTGTTCCACCGCAAACGGAACAAATAAATAATTACGACCCAGGTTCGCGTCTTTGCCCAACTAACACATTAGTGAATATTGCAGTTTATCTTGTAACTCTCTGTGAGTTAGCTTCCCATAAAGCTTCTATATTGGTGGAAAATGCAGCATCTTGTTGCTCATGAGTGGAAAATATGAGTGCAACCTATAAAAACCATTCTAAGTGGCATATTTTTGATAATGCCACTTAAAGTTAAACAGTAGTTAATTTTGATACCTTTTTAAATCTCACAATGCTATAAGAGTTTCAAAATTCATTAACAGTGGTAAGATTGATCTAATAATAAATACCTTTTGTAGATCTGACAAGCGCAAAACAGTGGCAAGTATCATTGCTGTACAACCATTTCATTAGGAAGTAATATTCACTTTTGGACCACTTAAGTGTTTATATAAGACCCACTACAAGTTACAAACAAGGTCCAATTTTCCCCTAATTAAACTTGTGGCGAATGGCGAAACTTTAGTTTATAATAATCACTCATATGCTCCCAGATTAGACTATATGACGGTAAAACCACGGTAATAATATCGTGGTAAAACAGTGATTTTTATCACTTTGACCCGCAGAGAGGTATCAAACAGGTGGAAATTGGAACCAACAAACACATCTCGATGTCGCCATTTTTTCATTACGGCGTACTTAAGCCGACTGTTTATTTACATAATTGTGCAACTGTGCAATAGTTAGCGACTGATAGAATACATTAACAATTTATCCAGCAAATTATGAATAATACGAGATGATACGTACGTCTTTTTTTTTAAATTTAGTATATATAATATTAATATAGATTTTGTCAAAAGATTATTCTATTTACACACTTATTAATGGAATCATTAAATCAATGGCGCGCAAAAATATTGAAAGAAAACATATACATGTTTGACAGTAAAATAATGTTCCCACTTCATTCTAAGATGCACATAATGCTAAATATTTGAAATGAACATTACTTACATTAATTAAAATGATTGATGACATTTTTATAAAATGCATTGGGTCACAAAGTTCAACGCATAAAAATTAATATCAAATCCCAATACCGTATATGAACTGATCGAATTGAATGCATAATAACAACGACGAATTCGTTCACTCATTCACTCATTGTTCAGGTGGCAAAGAAGCTGCAATTTTCATTTTGAGGCATAATCAAATATGCTATAGACCTATTATGCGATGTGCCATCTGCGATATCTGCTGCTTTAGGGTTCTATAGCGCGCTATAGACCTTGACTTTAGCCACCACAGTTACAATTTTATACGCTATGGACCCTGTATGCCACAAGTTTGTGTTAGTTGGGTGTGCCGTTTGCGACTTTCAGCGCTTACCGCAGCAGCCCCCACATGAAGAGAAGTAGCGCGAACATGCGAGGGAGCCACGGTGTCACCACAGGTTGCATCCCACACCAACGGCCTGCCAAGCTTCCAGGGCCCAATGGTCATTCCGTCAGGTCTCTTGCCATCGTTGCGAGAGATACCAGCTGGCTCTAAGACAGCCGGTAAACATTAAAGCTGTTCAACATTAAAACTGTTGAATAAATTAATACATATATAATGAGCTCGCGTAAAGTCGTGAACATAACGACTTCCCAAGTATGATGAACGATAATTGATAAATTAACTAGATCATGCATGCACAACTAGCATTGTAGGATCGATAATTATACATACAATGCTAGTACCTATTGCATGTCTCATAATTATTATTTGAATCTTAAATTGGCATAGTATACAAAGTTAGTTAAAAATACTGAGAAACCCTGTAGGGACTGAATAAATTAACCGACTTGGTACATGTATGTCACAACTTTTTTCGGTAGAAGAACTGAGTTGCGAGACTTGGTTTTTTTACAAGTATATTTTTGATGGCATAGATTATATACTACACGATTGCTAAAAAATATGCTTGTTATTCGCATGTTTGTACTAAATGAACCTTATAAAAAATCCCAGTACTTTCTTGTTAATAACAAAGAACGTCGAATACAATTTGGTAAAGAAACCGGCCAGGTACAAACAGAACTGCCAAATTACTTTTGCTTACAAAATACGGAAAAAGTTTTTCTCTCGGCCTAATAATTACGTCTCCTCTCACAGTAGCCACCCAGTAATGTGTGAATTGACCTTAGCGTCCGCATTTCAGTTTGCTCGGTGAGCTGAACACATTAAGCCGTAAATCCCAGTTGGCTATCAGGCAGTCGTTAATACATATCTACCTGCATTACTATGCCGCATGGCGACAGTAAAAGCTGTTGGCTTTTTTCGATTTAAGTCTGCGGCGTTCGAAACAAACACTCGACAAGTATAAACTTATCCGAAGTGCGGGCACTTAACTAAGGAACTGTCTAATCTCTTCATCACTTATCTGAACAACTATAATTTTCATGAATTCCTGGCTGGGCCTTTAAGCTGTCGGTATGGTACTATGCCTTAATTTTTCTGGATCCTTCAAATTAGAACACAGCAATGTAAAGCGATGCTTATGGACGGCAGAAATAGGTAGGACAGACACAAAGTAGAACAAAACACCTTATACAACAAGAAAACAACATTTATTTCACTATTTGCAGATGGTCATGATCCGTCGAAAATTACCCTAATCGGACACAGTCTTGGCGCCCACATAGCGGGTATAGCTGGCAAGCGAATCCACCAGCTGACTGGGAAGCTGGTGGGAAGAATAGCCGGTCTCGACCCTGCCGGGCCCTGCTTCAGCAACATCAGCGCCGCCGCCAGACTGGACGCGGGGGATGCGGAGTACGTGGATGTCATACACACCAGCAGTGGAATCTTGGGACAGCTAGAGCCTGTAGGTAAACGACGCGATAGTCAACTTTGTAGGGATTTAACTGTTGCTTGCACCTATCTAGATTCAGCAGGTCAAGCTTCATCAGAGACCTGTAGGTAAACGACGCGATAGTCAGTTCTTTAGGGTTTTGCTGTTACTTGTACCTATCTGGCTTAAGCGACAGACGGCTAGAGCTACATCAGTCCCACCACCCGGAGGATGTTAACTACGTGGATATCATAGAAATCAGCAGCGGACTCTTGAGACACCTAGAGCCTGAAGGTAAACGACACGGCTTTCAATTATTTAGGAATTCTGCTGTTGCCTGCAGCTCTCTGGATCTGGAACTAGATTCAGCGGGTCGGGTGCCATCAGTGCCAAAGCTAAGGTGGAACGGGAAAACCTGATAATTTGTAAAACCTCCTCTGTATTCTAGTTAATGATCAGCGGTCTAATATTTAGAGATCAATGGTTCCATTCAATAGCAGGGGGTAATTATTACTGAGATGTAATTTACCAGTATAATATTTGGTAAGCAACAAAAATATGTTGTTGCCAACCGTCTTATATATTTCCTCGTCTGTCAATAACGTTTAACAATGGTTAAATCAATTGTTATATACCATAATATGGCGTTTGGGCAGATTAGAGGATATTATACTTATATTATCATGCATACTTACCATCTTATTATCTATGTCTGTTGCCATAACTACAGTGTTATTAGCACTGTTGTTTTCCTGTGTTCAGTGTTACTGTTGCGGATTCCGGGTGGCTGGCGCTGCTACCTTTGGCATTAGGTGCGATTAACTAACGCGTACCCGTTTATGAATAAAAGTTTATAAATGTTAAATAAACCATTGTTTTAACGTTAAAACCAGACCAGTGAGATACGCTGTGAACGTTTTGAAATATCGAAATAGATCGACAGAAATCGAAGCCCAAACGGTCAATTACCTATAATCCTGCAAATAGAGCATAATAAATAAGAGCTTTTTGTTTCCAATAATTATTTTAACTACCACGCTCTGAATTTATGATGTCCAAAGCACTTCCTCATGAATATCTATTTTTATTGCCATGTTTTAATAATTTATAAAGGCATATAGGAAAGGCGCTACGATAAGTTTTGGCTTCATAAAATATGTAGTTAGTGACCCTTTTTATATACTTTATTTTGGTAATACATAATTACTTGTACATATCATAATATTTTATTTTTCAATTGTTTGTTCAATGTTCCTTTATCTTTGTGCATACACGTGTCACTTTCAGGTACCGTAGTTAATAGCCTCTGACTGTCCTACTGCTGGGCAAAGGCCTTTATCATTGCAATCAAGTCATTACTATATTTTGCACCCGAGACTTTAGGATATCGGATCGAACGCTTTACCACTCAGCCAGCGAGGCGTCTCGGGTACAATATAGGTACTAGACATTTTTTGTTTGTATAAGTGTTCTCTACCATCTTATCTTATCTTGTCTTATCTATGTCGGGCCTGCTGAGGCTTCCCTCTCGCAGTAACACTTCGACCCATCGGAATCTTTTGTGCAACCCCATCCTTTCACTCTTCTTCCTCTGTAAAGATAGATGCCATAAGTTTGGCAACGTCTTTAAGAGCGAAGAGCCTGAAGTCCTCCGGTTTCGGATAGGAGCGACCCCAGGAGTCCCTATCTTTTCCTAGCCAGAGAGTCGCAGTCACACAGTAGGTGCCATACCTACACACATGCCATATCCATCGTGAGCTGCAACTTAAAAGAAAATACATGGAAGGACTATGCTTTTGAGAACCGAGAAAAAACACATTACACAATTGCTCAACCTGGAAATTGAAGCCAGGGGCTCCGGTTATTGAGCCACCGAGGCATTGTTAACGGCTTGATTACCTTGTAATCAAATTAAAAACCTTTAGGTCTCGAACTCCTCTGTGCTTCGGAGGTCACGTAAAGCCGTTGGTACCGGCTACGATAGCAGTCGTTAACAACTACCCGCACTGGGCCAGCTTGGCCAGATCGGACGCAGGGTGATGGCCTTAAAATCGGTCACCGTTATTGCTGCGTCTGTCATATCTAGTTGTAAGTGTAGTGACGTCTTATATTTTAAAAATGTTAACATGTAGGTACGTGTATCGTACATGCGGTTTTTCTAGACGACGACGACCGCTCCGCTGCCCGCACCCGCTCGCAGTTGAGTCGCAGCTTTATAAGCCAATGATAATATTAAATAGCCTCAAATAAGCTGCGTAGGCGTTGCCAAGACTTAAGACTGTAATAAACTGAAATAAACTTCCCGAGACTTATGTAAATAAACGCGATTAACATGTTTTAAGCTAACTTTGCATAAGCAACGGTTTTGTAACTTGAATAAAATGTATGTCGTCTGTTGTAGAAGATAATATGCAAAGAGTTTGTAAACGAGTACAATTACGGTTATATCTATCTTATCTTAGCTTAGTGGAACCTGCTGAGGTTTCCCTCTTGTCACTTCGACCCATCGGGATCTTTTGTGCAACCCCGTCCTTTCACTCTTCTTCCTCTATAAAGGTAGATGCTATAAGTTTGGCCACGTCCTTAAGAGCGAAGAGCCTTAAGTCCTCCGGTTTCGGATAAGCCGACCCCAGGAGTCCCATTCTTTTCCTAGCCAGAGAGTCGCAGTTACACAGTAGGTGCTGCATTGACTCCGTTTCCTCTCCACATGCCCACAACATACACAAGCTATTTTTTGATAGATGCATTCTGTGGAGCATTTGTTTTGTGGCATAGTGCCCTGTCAAGGCACCGATGGTTAATCGGGTCTGCCTTCTACTGCCTCCGCATATGAACTTACTCCGTCCTAAGGCGTTTTCACCTAGGAAGGATTTGGAGTGTTTCATACCCGGCTGCTCCTTTATTTTATAGCAAGTTTTTATGGATATGGGTATGCAAACATCTCTTTATTTTATAGCAAGTTCTTATGGATATGGGTTCTTTAATATAATTGAATAATTCTTATTAATTGGTCTATAAAACAAAATTATAAAATAGCATATGTTAATGACGGTAGTTGTTGACATTGAATGGGCGCCTTTGGCTTACAAAGTAAAAAGTGTTGAATAATTTCGGCGGGCTGGTTAGAACCACGATAACTCAATTGGAAGAGCACCTGACCCGGAATGTCAGAAGGGTGCGGGTTCAAATCCTGCTCGTGGAAATTTTTTCAACATTTGTGTTTTTGTAATTTGTTCGCAACAATATTTGCTTTAAAAATCATTTTGAACATTTTATAAAATAGCTTGCTTATTTCTTAACTGATCTTTAATATTTGTAAAAATATTATGATCGGATGTTAATGACGGTAGTTGTTGACATTGAATGGGCGCCTTTGGCTTACAAAGTAAAAAGTGTTGAATAATTTCGGCGGGCTGGTTAGAACCACGATAGCTCAATTGGAAGAGCACCTGACCCGGAATGTCAGAAGGGTGCAGGTTCAAATCCTGCTCGTGGAAAAAATTTTTTCAACATTTGTGTTTTTGTAATTTGTTCGCAACAAAATTTGCTTTAAAAATCATTTTGAACATTTCATTTATCTTGTTCTATTTTGCCTCGGAATGACCTCACTCCTTTTCTTCCAATACTGCGCATGTGACTTTACACAAACACAAATATCTCTGATATACACACACGCTAGTGGAAGTATGTTAAATTTTCTGAAAAGAGGCCTGCAGCTGTCGTCATAGTAAGCGTTACAGAAGTCTCGAACACACTTTTTTTTAATTTTGAAGGCTCTATCTATTTCGACTGAATTTCCCCATATGATCAAACCATAGCTTAGTACAGCGTGACGGTCAGAATAACGTTTACATAGAGAGTTACGGCGAAGTTCTACTCGGTGTAAGTTATTCCGAGTTTATTTGTAGAAATTTTTCTTATTCTTAGGTTTCGCTGAGAATAACTTTTATTTCGTGTTTATTTGTAAGGCGGTATGGGTCTTACAAATAAACAAAGAATAAGATTCGAATAGTTATTCCGTGTTTGTCTTTTTAACTCTAATTTGAAATGAAGTTTACATGATGGGAACAAAACACGGAGTAACACGATATGGTTGTGGTGTATGCCAAAGTCAACGCTATCAAGCCTAAGAAGTTACAAAGGAATAAGTGAATCTTAGTTCCGAATACCGTAGGACCGACCGCAGGCAATGTGTCTTCATATGCGGTGAGTCGTGACCCAGACACGCAATGTGTAATTTATGTAAATTCCCATGTTACTTGGAATTTGATTCAATTTCAGTGGCGGGATGAGGGTGTAACAACTGTGAAGACTTCCGCGGTTGACAACGTACAATGTACAAGCATGTTCATGGTTAGACCAAATTAGTTTGTTGTTTTTAACAAACTAGCACTTTGCCTGCATTTTTTCGTACATTTCTTTTTACCGAAATAAAATTTTGCCTATGTTACTGACTCTGTATCATTTTATGAGGGAAAGATTTTTTGAAATTGGACCAGTAGTTCCAGAGATTTCCTCCTCAAACAAACAAACTCACAAACTTTACCTCTTTATTTATACATGATATAACATAGATGTATAAAACTCCATCTTGTTGTTGTTGGTTTTAAAGTGTTCTAAAGTTTATGTAAATAGGATTCTTGGCTTCCACATTATAGACTTTATCAACAGTTTTATATATTTTTATTAATTTAACCATAAACTTGGTATTTTAAACGATTAAATTAAATACCATTAAAAAAAAACTTAAAGTACAGAAATATTAAATTTCATTGCAATATTATTATCTTGTCTTATCTTGGTGGGGCCTGCTGAAATTTCCATCTCTCTCAGTAGCACTTCGACCCATCGGGATCTCCTGTGCAACTTACTCTTCTTCCTCTGCAAAGATGTATGCCATAAGTTGCGATATTATAACTACATCAAATCTTTACAAGGACACAAGACAAACCTTCGACAACATCGAATTACCGCTCCATAGCCGGTTTTTTTTATTTGTGATGGAAAATGTCCTTTTATGATAGGGCATTTTCCAATATTTTTGACGATGTAAGGGAGAAAAGATCTGGACACTTGCTGAGTTTCTTGCCGGTTCTTCTCAGTACAAGATCTCCCGCCCAGAGTAGACTTACGAACCGATGGCATAATGACGTTCATAAGAGCTATTTGTAGCCTAAACTGAATAAATGATTTTGAATTTTGAATTTTTGAACTTCAGTTTTGTGCAAAGTAATGATATCTGATAGCACGGTGCATGGGGGATATAGCAGTCACACAGCGGCAGGGCGGGTCGAAACCGAAGTGAATCGAGTGAATCTTGTCACTAAACTCAATCAGGTACTGGACCTCATATCTAATTGGGGCTCCAATAATCTGGTTGATTTCAATGCCAAGAAAACAGGAATGTGCAGTACCGGCAAAAAAGTCACCATTCCTTCCTCTTTCAACTCCTCAGGGTACATCTCTAAGCCTGCAGAGCAGTATCAACATGCTCGTTATGACGATTCGCTGCAATCTGAACTAAAGGGACTACATCGAAGCCGTGATCAAAACAGCCTCACGAAAACTCGGTATTCTGAACAGAGTGCGGCGATTCTTTACGCCGGACCAGTTGTGGTTTTTGTACAAGACACAGGTACGGTCTTGCGAGGAGTATTGCTTCTTGTATCTGGAACGGTTCCGCAAAGTACCTTTTCGATGCCTTGGGCAGATTACAGCGTCGCGTTGAACGCATTATCGGCAATGCAGCAGTCGCAAATACTCTCGAATCTCTGCAATTGTGTAGAGATGTTGCGTCACTCAGCTTGTTTTACCGCTTATACCATGGCGAGTGCTCTGAAGAGCTCTTTGACCTCATCCCATCTTTTCCCTTCCGTCATAGGAGTACACGTGCTGCTCTTCGAAGTCACCGCTTCACTGTCTCAAATATCCCATCGCGCACAAAGTAATTTGGTAACTCGTTTCTTTGTCGCACCTCCAAAAGGTGGAATAGTCTACTAGCACACGTTTTCCTTCCTTCCTACGATATAGGGTCCTTCAAAAGAGGCGTGAAGAAGCACCTTGTGGGCCGGCAGAGTGAGGTTAACTGATGCTACGTTTCACGCTGCACCACTTATCTTCCCGTCTAGACTCCATTTCCACTTAACATCAGGTGGGATGGAGTCATTTGCCGAGCTATCTATAAAAAATAGAAAAAAGCCTTGTGTCCTCTTTCATGACACCATAATTTCCAGATCAGTGAAACAATAACGACAACTTTACTTTTATACAGTTGGTAAATAATTTGCTTTTAATTTATTCTAGGGCAGAAAGATTTTTACCCAGGCGGGGGAGTGACCCAACCAGGCTGCATACTGTCCACCTGCGACCACAGCAGGGCGTGGCAGCTCTTCGCAGAAAGCATCACAGCACCACATCTGTTTCCAGGTAAGCGTTTAAGCATTCTATTATTTATAAACATTGGGTGTATTTTAAAGTTGAAAATATGTAAATTTTTCATATCTACTTTGTGAACTACACTGATCTCAGACCCAGAGTTCCTGGGTTCGATTCCTGGTCCATATTGTTTTCACTTTCGCCTTTAAAGTATAAGCGCCTCGCGTTAAAGTATAAACAAAACTACATTTCAATGTTTTACATTTAGTCAACACTTCTTTAATAATTTATTTTTATTTATTTATTTATAGGAAGACCAACAGCTATGAAACAACTTAAAAATCTAAAATTAAAAATAGAAAGCCAATTATAGGTCCTCACTAATAAAAACAGAATTAATAACAATGTGACAGCACTACAAGAAAAACACACACTTAAATTTATTCATTAAACTACTCAAAAAATAACTGGCTCATGAGCCGTTTCGCTGATGCATCGCTTGTGTTAAAAAGATCAAAATTTAGTTTTTTAGATAAGGCATTGACGTTGTTCCTCGCACGACAGATATACGTGTTCTGCCTATAGTTGGAAGAGGAAGGGGGCAGATATAAAAGTGGGCTAAACCGAAGGAGCTTAGTAGGCGCTCTGAGAGTGATTTGTGACAGTAGGTATAATAAGCCTTTATAGTAAGCTTAAGCACAAAATAAGAAAACCCCAAAAGGGAAACTTAATAGCCACGCTCGAGTAACGCACACAGACAACCTCTCATGAATCTCGCAACAGCACAGCTGCGCTCGGGCTGGTTTGAGACGATCCGAAATTCCGTGTCCGTGCTATGTGTGCATTGCTCGAGTGCAGTATGTATTAGGGGTGAGCCGTCCGTAAGTGACAAGTGTCATATATTTTATTTAAAATGTCTTCGTCCATATTTATTTGATGCCGCGCGGCCATACTAATTTTGTATAGGGAATTTAACGTGTTAATTTAAAAAATAATAATTTAAAAAACCGCTCGATAAATCGAAAATGTGAGACGGACGATTTGTAGTTAAGACATTATTGATTGCTTAGACATAATTAGAGGTATAATAATTTAGATAAACTATATGATATCAACTAAACGCTGCCACTCGTTTTCATGATATTTGCTTAACTTTAAATGATATTGTAGAAAAAACTATAGTGTGTTATGAATTTATGGGTCGGACTAATTGTAAACACGTTCCCTTTGTTACTAAATATATGTTTTGTTTATGTAATACGATAGCTTTTTCATCATAATATATCAACTTAACCGTGACTATACTTTTGGCTTTTTTTGGTCGGCGCACCCTTAAAGCTTACCATCTGGGATCTCCATATTTTGTAATTTAGCTTGCAATAAGGCTTTGTATGAAACTCACCTTTTGCAGTCTCCTTATTTTGTGGCTAAAGTGAGACAAAGTAAAAAATATTATCACCTCCCTTTCTGAATAATCTCTTACACATGCTACGGGGATTATTCTCCAACTTCATTCTCGCAAATCATTTTATTATCTTTTGATATACAATATAGCGTTCCGCTTAATTTTGTCAAAACAAAGTAAGATGGGAGAGAAAGTTACGCTCGTTAGGTACGTGATCATGCTGAAGTTGGGAAAGACATGCTTTGCGAAGTTTGTGCATACGTTAAAGTTTTCCCAGAAGGTGTCACAGCAAGAACTTGAATGTCATATAAGTAAGAAAACATAATAAAAAAAGGAAATAATTTATTTGTATTACAAAATAAATAGACTAAATTAGAAATATTTGCTGACCATAAGTTGCTTTGTCGCCATAACATCAATGTTTATTTATAGCTTTGTTGGGTTCCGGCAGCTAGAATAAGATAGCCAGTGCCTCACTAGTTTAAGGATCCCGGGTGAAGTGTACTTCCATCGTTGGCTTTATCATCACTTAACATCAGGTGAGATCAAGGCACTGTGCTTACCCATAGATATTTTTTTTTTAAATTGCTGCCCAACTAGCTTTTTTGCTAACAAAAATACGAATACTTTGCTAACCGTTTAAATAACACCCATAAAAAAATGTTGATAGATAGATAGTGCCTTACAAATAAACAAAGAATAAGGTCTGAATAGTTATTCCGTGTTTTGTTCCTGTCTTGTAAACGTCATTTCAAATTAGAGTAAAAGAGACAAAACACGGAATAACTATTCGGGCCTTATTCTTTGTTTATTTGTAAGACCCCTAACGTCTTATCTAAATATATCGCCATAAATTCAATGTGTGTAGCATTGTTGTGTTCCGGTAGCTAGAGATAAGATAGCCAGTGCCTCAGTAGTTGAGCATCCCGGGTGAAGTGCGCTTCCACCATTGGCCTTTGTCATCACTCAACATCAGGTGAGATGAAGGCACTGTGCTTGCCCGGAAGATAGAAAAAGGAAACTAAAAAACTCGTCACTTTATCATAATCAATATTAGCTAACCCGGCGGACTTAATACCGCATTTTTTTTCTTTTTAATATAACCTATGTTACTCAGCGCTAATGTAGCGTTCTAATGGTGAAAGATTTTTTTTAATCGGTCTAGTAGTTTTGGGTTTATTCGTTGCAAACATAGGTAATAATAGTAATAATAATAGGTAAATACAAAAATACAAAGCTTTTCACACTGATTTTATAAATGCGAAAGTTTCTGTGTATGTGTGTATATTTGTTGCTTCTTCACGCTGCAACGGATGGATGGATTTTAATGAGATTCGGCATACAGACAGTTTATAACCTGAATTAACACATAGGATAGTTTTTATCCCGATATTCCCACGGGAACTAGAACGCGGGTGAAACTGCGGGCGGCCGCTAGTCTCTTTATGATATTAGTATAGATTCGTGACCATTAAATCCAGTGAGGTACAGTTACCTATATATCTTTATACCCTCCACCCATGGGAAATTTAACTTTTAGCTTACGCAGTCGGTGAATTTGGAAGTTGACTTACTTTCAGCAAAACCCTAAAAGTTTTAAATCATAGCCTCGATGTTTTACAGTACCTATCCCATAACACATGAGTAAATACATATAGTTACTCATGTGCCCATAATGTGCTTTTATAATATGCCCATCAATTGTAGCGATGTCTTCATTTAAATTATGGAATTTGTCCAGCAGTGGGAAAGAATGGAGGTAGTAATTTTTTTTTATATACGACTTGACCACTTTTTTGCTGGAGTGGTATGAGGTGGCTGATGATAGAGAAGAGTGGGGCGGCAGAGGGGAGGTCTTTGCCCAGAAGTGGAACACAAAATAGGCTAATAAAAAAATACAAAAATATAGGTATTTGACAACATCACATAAATTGTTCTGATCCGAAATAAGTAGCTAAAGCACTCGTATTACGGAAATCAGAATCAACGATACCACCAAGACCCGACACAATACCGAAAAGTTTGTTTTCGACATTGACCCGACCGGGACTTGAAGCCGAGACCTTAGAGTTAGCGCCGCCCGAAGTCCGGCGTGCAAGCCACTCGGCTACGGAGGTTGACTCGAGGATTATTTTATTACTTACTTTATAACTATAAAGTTAAAGTCAAAGTCAAATTTTTTTTATTCAAATAAACTTTAGAAAAGTGCCTTTGAATCGTCCAAACATTTTTTTACCTACTACCCATTCAAGACGTCTACTTTTTAGCTGAAAGTAGATTGATATGAACTTTTTTTTCAGCTCGAAAGTGTGGAAACTGGACTCTGTTTCGCGCCAGCCTCTGCTCGAAGAACGAAGTGGCCTACATGGGTATGAACTCCGAGAAAGGTAGTCCTGGAACCTACTTCCTGAACACGGGCTCGTCTGCTCCATACGGTCTAGGGCCGGCCGGCAGTGGATGATGGAAAATAATAAAGTGTAAAATTAAGTTTGTGTTTTTTTGCGTATAGTACAAAATTGTCTTCAATCAACATTGACATGCATAGCATAATTACAAAGAGGTTATCATAAAAGATAAAAATCATAAAAAATAATTTAAGTATTACAACCCTATTGAAAAAGAATATAAGCGGACTGTATTTAATTGCTTGGGTCGCCGGTAAATTAAATAAAATTGGTCTTGTTGAACGCACTACTTTATTCAGACATGGAGGCAATAAAAAGAGAAAGGGACAATGTTGTCAACAAAAAAAAACATTTTAAATATATAAAAAGGTTGCCAGCTATTGAAAATTAAAACTAAAAAATGTTGGTAATTCCAACATATTGCCCACTTAAGAAAACAATATTAGCTACCATACAGTTCATAACTTTGAATCATATAAACAAGGCAAATAGGTCTAATTTATTACTTTATAGGTAAGTATGTATTTGGGCAGGAATATAATTATATAAATTTTTTATTTACTTCTAGACATGAGTGTTCAAAACTGGTGTCATAACTTTAAACAAACAGCATAATTATTCTAACTTAAACTGTTACAAGCCTAAATTGATGTAAAGATTAATATTTTTGTTTTACAGCTTATAATGAGAAGCATGTATTTATTAAACAACTTAAACAAACTATACTTAATTTCTACTTATGTGCAGATTTTAGTACATGAACTATGCTGCAGAAATTAAAAAAAACTTAATTAATACAATCATCATCATTTACAGCTTAGAATGAGAAGCACGTATTTATTAAACAACTTAAACAAACTATACTTAATTTCTACTTATGTGCAGATTTTAGTACATGAACTATGCTGCAGAAATTAAAAAAAACTTAATTAATACAATCATCTAAAGGCAAAACACATATTTTTACAATAGAACGTTTATGAGTCCTACCATTAGCAGTCTTTACTTCGACAACTCTTACTTTGTTGTCCTTGCCAGGGAAAACCTGAATAACTCTGGCCATGGGCCAATACATAGGTGAAGTATCTTGCTCTTTTAATATTACTAATGAACCTACTTTAACATTTGGATAAGCAGTCCTCCACTTGACACGCGTTTGCAAAATATTTAGGTATTGCTTATTCCATACCTTCCAAAATGAGTTTTTAATATGAGTACAAATTCTCCAAAATTTTAAATTATTCGTGAGAGGTACATCAGGTTCAGGGTAAGTATTTAAAGCAGAACCTATAAGAAAATGACCAGGTGTAAGGCAAGCATAATCTTCTATATCATTAGACAATGGCATGAGCGGTCTACTATTCAAAATTGACTCGATTTGACACAAAACAGTATTTAGTTCTTCATAAGTTAGAACAGTTTTTTGAATTACTCTTTTCAAATGAAATTTCATACTTTTCACACTGGCTTCAGCTAAGCCTGCAAATGTAGGTGAATAGCAAGGTAAAAACTTAAAATGTATGCCACTTTGTGCAGAAAAGGTATGAATTTCCCTTTGATGTGACACTGAATTTTGTAATTTATACAACTCATTTAAATTACTACTTGCACACTTAAATGTGGATGCGTTATCACAATAAACATTAAGAGGCAAACCTCTTCGTGCAATAAATCTTTTTAAACATGCCAAAAAGGTTTCTGTTTTAAGATCTGAAGTTAATTCTAAGTGTATTGCCTTTGTGGCAAAGCAAACAAAGACACACACATATGCTTTGGTTTCTACTGACTTTCTGATTCTAGATTGTTTTATCATAATTGGTCCAGCAAAATCTAAACCAATATTTTTAAAAGGCCTACAGGGAACATTTACTCTATCAGGCGGTAACTGACCCATAAGTTGCTTAGCTGTATTGGCTTTTAATTTGAAACAAATGATACACTTATGTACAACCTTTTTGACTTGTTGCATACCTTTGGTTATCCAAAATCTTTGATTTATTGTTGACAGAACCAGTCTTTGCCCGGCATGAAGATTTCTTACATGTTCTCTTTGAATTATCAGTTGAGTAATACGGGAATCTCGCGGCAATATAACCGGATGTTTTTGAGAAAAAGGAATTTTTGCATGTTCTAAACGGCCACCTACTCGAACTAGGCCTCTGTCATCAATAAATGGATTTAATGATTTTAGATCGCTCTTAACAACATTATTACATTTAATATGATGAATATCATCTTTTAAGTACTTTTGTTGCTCATATTTAACAATTAATAATAATGAGTCTTTTAATTCTTGGCTACTAATATAACTTAATTTATTTTTGGTACCTTTAGACTTTGCATTATGAACAAAACGTAACATATAAGCTAATATGCGCTGCATTTTATTTAAGTCAGAATGCTTATCAAGAAAATCTAAACATAACAATCGTTCCTCGGAAACGGTACAGACCATAGCGTTCGGAAATGCTGAGTTGGCCTTCACCTCTGGTAAATTATCAAGAACTGGTAAGACAGGTAAACTACTTACTTCATACTCACTACTATGGAGGATACTTGGACCTGTCCACCATAAAGGACGGCTCTCCAGCTCGTTTGGTAAAACACCTCGACTTAGGCAATCTGCAGGATTACTTTCAGAGACAATATAAGACCAGCAAAATTGGTGCGTAAGCTCTAGAATAACCTTTACCCTGTTTGCAACATAAGTATTGAGCGTGTTAATATTGGTCTTAATCCATGCTAGAACAATTTGCGAATCCGAGTATAAACAGACATTATCAATATTTATTTTTAATCGCAAGGTATTGTGGATTCTTGCAACAAGCTTTGCAAGGAGAAGTGCGGCATTAAGTTCAAGCCTTGGCACTGTGAGTTGTTGTCGTAGTGGATTAACACGCGACTTTGAACAAAGCAAAGATATTTTGACGTCACCCATTGCATCAACAACACGCAGATAAACGCAACAGCCGTATGCGTTGCTTGACGCATCAGCAAAACCTATTATTTGAACAAGGTGCACATTGCCATAACTAACATAGCGTGGTATTGAAATGGGTGCCATGACATATAAGCTATTACAAAACTCAAACCATGCTTTTAACACCTCTTCACTTGGCTGCTCATCCCAGCCACTTTTTTCCTGCCAAAGCCGTTGCATTATGACCTTAGCACTTAAAATAATGGGTCCAGCTAAACCAAGCGGATCATAGAATTTTCCAATAAAGCTTAAAATATGACGCTTAGTAGAAGGTATGTTATTGTTAGTCATAGGGCTTGAAATCACGAAGGCATCCTTTTTTACATTAAAATTTACACCTAAGGTTTTAACAAACACATTATCTTTTTCTAATTCCACATCATCAAAGTGATGTTGTGATTTTGGAATTTCCTTTAATAATTCAGAACAATTAGAAACCCACTTATGTAGTTCAAAACCTCCAATTTCTAAAAGTTTGCAAAATTGATCTTTAGTTTGTATCAATAGCTCTGGACTACTTTGAGACACAAGAGCGTCATCGACATACATAGAATTTTCTATAATAAATGCAGCTAAAGGAAAATTTTTGCCATACCTAACAGCTAGCTCCTTTAAACAGCGAGTAGCTAAGTATGAAGAACTCTTAAGGCCGTAGGTAACGGTGTTTAGCTGTATGCATTGAATATTGTCCTTGGGGGTATCCCTCCAAAGGATATTTTGTAATGGTCTAAATTTAGGCTCCACCAAAATTTGTCTGAACATACTTTTTATGTCAGTTATGAAAATATATTCATCTATTCTAAATAACAACAAAACATCAACTAACTCTTTTTGGACTACTGGCCCGTTTAACAATATATTGTTCAGTGAAACCTTTTTACTGCCTTTCATAGACCCATCAAAAACTACTCTACACTTTGTAGTTCTTTTATCCAATCTTAATACTGGATGATGTCCAAGAAAAAACACAGCATCTTTATTGAGGTCATATTGACTGATATCAATGACAGAACCATGCCCTTGTTGAATGTAATCATGAACAAAGTCTTTATAAAGAGCATAAAGATTAGCATCTTTTAGCAAGCGACTTTCTAAATTAATAAATCTTTTATAAGCTAAATTAAATGAATGCCCAAGTGTTTGATTAATTGATTCCAATGGTAATTTTAGTGGTAATGCAACTTGAAGTTTGTTGGTTTCATTATCTAATTTAACTGTTTCACAAAATATTTGTTCGCATGCCTTTTGTTCAGGTACTTGTTCTGGAAAAATCTCAGGAACACTTTCAGTTTTCCAAAATAAAGACAGCGTATCGTTTAAGGTGTTGTCACAAGTTTTACAAAACAAAGATGTTACCTGCTGTGCATGTTCTGTGTTTGGCACTGAACCTGCTAATACACAACCAAATTGCGTATGTAGAATAGGCAATGTAGAATTACTGGAGCCCTTGAGCAACTGCTGCTGGTTGGTTGTTATACACTCAGGCTCAGGCTGTAGCAGGACCTTGAAAAACACATTAACACCCAATAAAATATGTATCACACTTGGCTCATTAAAGTTTTTATCAGCCAGTGTGATATTTGGGGGCAACACTAAATCCTTCAAAGAAAAGTAAGTTTGTGGCAGTTTAGATGTAATTTTATTCAAAATGAAACATGTGACATTTATATTAAAGTTATTTGCGAGTGAAAATAATTGTATATCAACACTTTTTGTTAAATTACTCTTGGCATTGCCTATACCAATTACTGGAGTATTTATTGGCTTTTGCTGTAATTTTAAAAGGTCAGCAAGTTCTTGGGTAATAAAAGATACCTGGGATCCACTATCAAGGAGAGCCTTGACATGGACCTCCGTACCGTTGCTCGCTATGAGCTTAACTCGAGCTGTAGGCAACAGTACTTGGTTTGTGTTAGCCTCCATAAACAATGTAACAGGAGACTGTGATTTGTCCTGGTGAAGTAAGGTATTATGCTTTTCTTTGCACACTTCACATTTAAAAAAGAATCTACATTTTCTATTGTTGTGGCTATTGAGACATACTTTACACAAATTATTCTTATTTACAAATTTGATTCTATCATCTGCTGACATAAGTTTAAATTTAGGACAAACAAATAATTTGTGTGGGGACTCACATAATTTGCAGGATGAAAGAAGGATGGAAGGCGACTGGACTTGCTCCTTGGTTCTAGCTCCAGCGTTTGTTGCTAGATGTGTATGAGCCTTAGGAACTCCAACACCGAGAGGCAAAACTGCCCTCTCAGCATTCTCGAACGCTAATGCCCTCTTCTCTAAAAAATCAATCAAACTGTTGACTGTGGGTTCCTTGGACCTAGTCAATTGGAACTCTCTATTGCACAATATATCTAATTTTTTTGTCAAAATGCAAAGTACTATAGGATCCCACTGCTGTACATTATGGTTCAAATTATTTAATGCTGCAATTTGCTGCTTTACAGTTGAAACAAAGGATCTTATGTTATATGCTGTAGATTTGGTCATAGGAGCAAGGTCTAACAATAAATTGATGTGCTCATTGGTAATTTTATATAAATTGTCGTAACGATCCCTTAGCTGTTTCCTTGCTTCGTCATAACTATTGCAAACTAAGGGTAAATTTCTTATTAAATCTAGGGGCTCGTCACGAACAAAATTCCTTAAATAAACTAGCTTTTGAACCTTTTCTAATTGTACATTGTTGTGAACCAAAGCATCAAATAAATCACAGAAAGATCTATAGTCAGAGTACTTACCGGTAAATATTGGTACAGAAATTTGTGGTAATTTATGTGTAACGTTGACATTCTTAGAAAGCTGCTGCGGCGAAGACGTCCCACCGACCTTGCCATCAGCTAACATTTTAGAAATCATGGCTATAGCTTCAATAAAGTTGTTCTCTACGACGCCATCATCGTCCGCTGATGGATCGAGGGCACAAATTTCCAAATTTAATTTTTCAAATTTATTGAACGCACAACATATCCGTTCTTTTTTAGCTTCAAGGATGTGCTGGTCAAGGTGAAGGACATTTTCGTCTAAATCTTTAAGATAGTTATAATGCTTTGTTAGCACGCCCTTAATGGCTGCTCGCTTTCTTTTGAGTGCGGGCAGTTCAGAGACTGATTTTTCAACCACACTTTCTTCACTTGACTCTGACATACTAACTGATTATGAAAGCACTTATTAAATAACACAATTAACAGAATGCTTCTTTTAAACTAAATTTAAAACTAAGGTCGACCAACACGTGAAAAAAATGGCGACCAAACGAAATAGGAACTTGCGACTCGCCGCACAATAGGTAGTAAAGCAGTTCGCTCGCGCCAGCAGCGCCCCAAGCGCGTAGATTTATCTCCAAGCGGCAAGCAGGCGGAAACTTGATGACTGCTTTACCGACGCAGGTAGGTAACGCCGCTCCCAGCGCCACGAGCGCGCAGATGTATCCCCTGGCGGTGAACACGGGAAGCTTAAACGGAAGCGCACTAGCACCACTGGCGTAGCAGAATCTTGAACTTGATCGAACCGACAAATATGGCGGTCGATATGCCGGAAACGCCAAAAAAACACGTTCGGCACGCTCGATCCAAAACGTGATCTTGAAGTCTTCTTTTTCAGCCCAATGTTGCCTCCAAATTGATGAATGAATTTTGTAGTAGCTTTAGTTCGTTCGGCAATAGAAGTTTGGTGGTTGTTGGCGTAGATCGTTCGCGCGGCGCGAAATTGAAGGCACACGCCACACGCGATTGTAAAACACTGCACAACTCCTACACAATACTTTTTGCACGAATAATAGTTCCAAGACTTTTACCTCGATGGACCATGAAAAAGAATTGTAAGCGGACTGTATTTAATTGATTGGGTCGCCGGTAAATTAAATAAAATTGGTCTTGTTGAACGCACTACTTTATTCAGACACGGAGGCAATAAAAAGAGAAAGGGACAATGTTGTCAACAAAAAAAAACATTTTAAATATATAAAAAGGTTGCCAGCTATTGAAAATTAAAACTAAAAAATGTTGGTAATTCCAACACCTATCTTTATCAGTGGGCAGGGCACATTGCTCGCAGGACTGATGGCCGCTGGGGCGGAGCAGTCCTCGAGTGGCGACCGCGTACCGGAAAGCGCAGTGTGGGCAGGCCTCCAACAAGGTGGACCGACGATCTGGTGAAGGTCGCGGGAAGCCGCTGGATGCGAGCAGGAGTAGGCAGCTCCTTGGGGGAGGCCTTTGTCCAGCAGTGGACGTCTTTTGGCTGAGATGATGATGATGAAACCTATCTTTTATTCTGTCTCTCTATCTTTTCAATTCTAAACTTTTAAAAAAGCAAAAAAGTAATTTAAATTTACCTATATCGTAGTGGCACCTGTGTTCAACACCTTAAGCCCAGTGCTCGACACAGTTTTTGGTCGCCAAAAATAACATAGATTTTCATTAAAATTTTACGGGTTGCAAAAGACTAAAATCAGTTAGTGATCCATTTTGATATGTAGGTAACATCTTTTCGCTCGCTTTCTATACAACCTGGAAAAAAAAAAGCAATAAAATTTGAGCAGCCTACATGTTTAGTGATAACTGTTTTTTTCACAAGTAATAGGTAGCTGAGAAATTTATATTTTTTAGACAAAAAGGGCGAGCGCGGGCGGCCTGAGAGAACGCCGCGGGGAGACGGCGGGGGCACAAGCGTGGCACGTGTTAAAGGTCACTCATCCGGCACTGCGCTTGCGCTTGTCAATCAATAGCAAAATAGGGTTGTTTATAATGTTAACATTACACTTAAGTAAAAAAAATATAATGGTGATATTGAAGCAGTGAAGTCTTTACAGGGTATATGTCGCACCCTTAAATATTATTTTATTTTTTTACAAATTGTATAAGCAATTTGTGGGAGTGATTTCGTGAAATGGGACGGAAGTACGTGTAACAGTGTAACAAGTGTGTAATTGGAAGTCGGGGAAGCTTGTGGAGGTGATTTCGTGAAATGTGTAACAGTGTAACTCTGTAACAGGAAGTCGGGGAAGCGCGCAATCGTGCGCCATTTTGTAATTTTAAAATCGATATTATGGACATGACATATTATTATTACATGTGACATATTGTGTCATTTGACTATCAAAGGTCATTTTGATATGTCAAATGTCTTCTAATGAGTATTTTTTGCATTTATTTTATAGTTATAAAATGATGTAATACCTGACCCATTTTTTTTCAGAATATAATGTTAAAATTGCTTATTAATACTTACTTCAAAATTAAAGCTATTTTTTTAAAACTTTTTTACGGGTAAGCACATGATCTCACCCGATGTTATGTGATGGTAAGGCTACTTGGTGGAAGCGCACTTTACCCGAAATCCTCAACTACCGAAGCATTGGCTATCTTAACTTAGGCTGCCGGATCACAACAATGCTTACAAACATTGATGTTAGTCAGTTAAAATATCTATTTTGGCCTCAAACAAAAACTTTCACGTGAGGCTCTATTCAAAGGGTTAAATACCTTTTGAGTTTTGAGTACTTTCAAATAACCCGAACATGTAATAATTAAAAGATGGGATGAGAGTGCTTCTAAATATGGATAAATTTGAATTAAACTGTACGAATACTTTCCTTTGTGGAATTATTTGACTAAGTTCCGTGCGGATCCATGGGCATTTTATGGCTTTAAATTAGACAGCGTTTGTTTATTACCAGCAGTCGGAATTAGGTAGAGTTATTTATGTACTTGCATCGAAATGTTGATATTAATATGGATCTTTCCGGGATTTCTAATGGACAATCCTGTGTGGCCAAAAATATTGCAAATAAATAATAATAAAAACCTCAGAGATAGATAAGACAAATAAAACAAAGATAATCAACAAACAATTTTTATTAGTATTTACATTAATTCACAATACAAATTATTAATAGTCTTAAGCAAATTCTCATACTTATACTTCGCCTTAAGTATTTTCGTTGTTGTTTTAACCTCACGAGTCTAGACTCGTGTAGTGACGAGTCTAGCACATAAGTCACAAATATCTTTTTATTTTTATTTTGCATAAGTCTATTCATAGAACAGTCATAAAGATAGAAATCTCACATAAGTCAAACAGAAGCGTATATCGCTTAAAAAATTGTTGTACTTTTTCACCTTCTTATTTATTTAAGGACTAATTTTGATTCTTGTAAAGTTGCCATTTTTAACTTATGTGCTTTATTAGTCTGCCGGTCGTAGAATTAATCTCGGGATTTGAGGCATATCCACTTTATTCTTTCGCTGTATGAAATCAGTGTAAGTGTACATATATGACTCTTCCTAATTCCGACCTCTGTTTATTATGTAGGTAATATTCGTTGAGTGTTAACTTTAGGAATTTCTAGTTAAAAATACGTCGATGAATATCGAAATTGTAAATTTTAATCAAGTTAAGGCTACAATCATTGATCCCTTATATATGTGTCGGTTCGTAAGTCTACTACGTACTCTACTCGTACATAATTTTAACGCAAATTTTGTTGCGAAACAAATTACAAAAACAAAAAAGTTGAAAAAAACAATAAATAACAAAATTTGCGTTAAAATTATATAAACAAAACAAAAACATTTTATAAATAGCTTGCCTACTTCTTAACTGATCTTTAGTATTTGTAAAAATATTATGATCGGATGTTAACGACGGTAGTTATTGACACTGAATGGGCGCCTTTGGCTTTCAAAGAAAAAAAGTAAATAGTGTTGAATAATTTTGGCGGGCTGGTTAGAACCACGATAGACAATTGGGAGAGCACCTGACCCGGTATTTCAAAAGGGTGCAAGTTCAAATCGTGCTCGTGGATTTTTTTTTTAAATTTGTGTTTTTTGTAATATAATTTAATGTTAAGGGCTTAACATTTCCCCTTTTTTTACAGCGTCAAAAATTTGGAAGCCTCATTACATATGAAAAACTTTAAAAATCAATAAACATAAAAAAATATGAAAATATAAAAATTACAACCACAATCAAAAACCGCCGTTTTTAAATAAAAGTCGGTATTGATAAATAAAGTTTAACGTAGACATTAATAAAAATAAGTTTGATATGTAAAATCAATGTTTAATTATACATATGCCATAATTCATGTTATTAGCAATGCTGGGTTAAGAGATAAGGTTCCTTTGGCTTACAAAGTAAATGTAGATAAGAAAGTGTTGAAAAACGGCGGGTTGGACAGAACCACGATAGCATAGTTGGTAGTGCACCTGACCCGGGTCAGGTCAACACCGGTGTTGTCAGGTCAAGTTATTTGACAATCCCGCCCGTGGAAACTTTATCAACACTTTTTCAAATACTGGGATATTTACCAATTTTCTACATTTTTTATTTACCAGTATTGCTTTAAATAAAGTAACTAGTTGTATCAGCCAGCCCTGTATAAGATCCCATTCAAATATTCAGACAGACACGCGCTACGCGCCACCTATTTCCATCACTGTCAGAAAAGGAAGATCATAAATAAATAAAGCCATTTTAATAGCAACATTCTTATGTTAAAATAACGACAATACCTACCCAATTCTGAAATGTAGCGGATTATGAAGACAGCCTGTGACGCGGTCGTCGCCGACGTCTTAGCAGATATTAAGGCTTTGTTCCCTAACTTCCATTTGATAATTCAGTAGAAGTAAAAGCAGGTTGCTTCCGTTGATACTTGTATTAGCCCTAGACATTCGTTTTAAGAGTTTTAACAGAATGAGATAGATATTCAAGTGAAATTAACGATATTGCAAGCTTAGAGCCTTTATCATCATCATCAGCCTAGACTAGTCTACTGCTGGGCATAGGTCTCTCCAAGTGTACGCCACAGAGCACGATCAGCGGCTACTCTCATCCAGCTCTTGCCAGCCATCTTGCGAAGATGGTCGCCCTAATCTATTTGTTTTTTTTTTTATAGCAAAGATATATTAATAAACTTTGAAGTTCCTTTTTTATTCAAACTAATGAGCGATTCCCCGTGTGGTGCCGGGGGTAAAGAATTGCACCACCCCATCTCTTCCCGTGGGTGTCGTAGAAGGCGACTATGGGACCATTCCAGAGGATGGCCAGCAGCGTCTCTCTGTGATTATTCTCACCTTACTGCGATCGCCAACCCGCCTGCCAAGCGTGGCGATTATGGCAAATTCCCCTCAAAATTAAATTATCCTTGAAGGAGGCCTTTGTCCAGCAGTGGACGTCTTTTTGGCTGAGATGATGATGATGATGATGATGATGAATGAGCGATTTAATGTTGACATCGAAAGGTTTCAAATCACAAAAATTCAGTTAATCCAACGTGTTTTTTTTTGTTTGTTTTCTGTTAACTATTTTAGTTCTCAGTATTTTCCTTGGTTTTCAGAAAAAAAAATTGGAACTAAAGTTTGTATTAGATACTACAGAAAATACGAGATAACTTGAAGCGAAAACATAACGACAACTGGTCCCATGTGATAACATATTTATTTTCGTGATGTGAATATATAAATTATGTACCTACTGCACTTTTATGTTTTTCGTTAAATATTTACCGTTACTAAAATCTCTACATCACGAATCTCCTTTGGTAATATTGCCGGTTCGTAAGCTCCTTACACCGCTCCTAGATAAACAACCTGTGAGTAAGTATACACTGTAGATACAAAGATAATGCTATCCTTTTAAGGCTTAAGGGATATCATTTTTTGTGAAGTAGAACGAAAAACTACTGTAAGAGAAAAAAGCGGCCAAGTGGGAGTCGGACTCGCCTATGAAGGGTTCCGTAGCAGTAATTACTTAGGCACCTATTACAGATTTATAATTAGAAAATAATGGTTCACGGTTTATGCATAAGGTTTATGTCTATGAAAGTAAATGTTTTTTTTTTGAGTTGATTGAATGAAAGGTAGGTAAAGGTAAAAGTAGGTTTACGATTTATGACGTATTAAAAAAAACTAATTACTAGATCTCGTTCAAACCAATTTTCGGTGGAAGTTTGCATGGTAATGTACATCATATATTTTTTTTAGTTTTATCATTCTCTTATTTTAGAAGTTACAGGGGGGACGACACACATTTTACCACTTTGGAAGTGTCTCTCGCGCAAACTATTCAATTTAGAAAAAAATTATATTAGAAATCTCAATATCATTTTTAAAGACCTATCCATAGATCATACACGTATGGCTTTGATGAAAAAAAAATTTTCAGTTCTAAGTATGGGGAACCCCCAAAATTTATTGTTTTTTTTCTGTTTTTGTGTAAAAATCTTAATGTTGTTCACATAATACATCTACTTACCAAGTTTCAACAGTATAGTTCTTATAGTTTCGGAAAAAAGTGGCTGCTACATACGGACGGACAGACAGACAGACAGACAGACAGACAGATATGACGAATCCATAAGGGTTCCGTTTTTTGCCATTAGGCTACGGAACCCTAAAAATCCCGCTCGCGTTTTCGTCCACTTGAATGAACACTCGTATACCGATGAAAACTTTTATTTTATTTATGCAAACCTGGTCCTGACCAGTACGAACAAAAGAAAAAATAAATGAGCCAAATCAGTCGATCCATTTCAAGTGATGCTATGACATAGGTGTAGCAATTGTTTAGATTTTAATAATTTGATACATTTTATTTTTATTTGTCATTTGGTTTATGGACGTAATGCGACGTAATATCTTCTATTAACCACCTTCCCGAAGACGCAGTATAGGCAGACGTCCAGCAAGGTGGACTGACGATCTGGTGAAGGTCGCGGGTAGCCGCTGGAAGCTAGCAACACAAAACCGGTCGTTGTGGAGCTCCTTGGGCCTTTGTCCAGCAGTGGGCGTCTATCGCATGAGATGATGATGATGAGCTATTATTCTGGTTTAATTAATTGTACCACATATTCTGCAGCACCGGAGATATTAGGTACAATCCGAAGCTGTCACTAAACACTAATGATTTTAGGTTAGGTTACAAACTACATGGAAAAAAGGGTGGTTTTAGTTTAAAAAAATAAAAAAAATATGGGGGGTGGGTTAGGTCACAAATTAATAAAATCATGAAGGGGGGGGTTCGCACTCCCCCCTATCCTGTGGGGTTCTACCCCTCCCCCTCCTCCCCCCCCCCCCTCAAAATTTCAACCCCCTATTCGATCGGGAATGGATCGAAGTCTTTCCCAATAACTTCCACAGGCGATCTCAAATATCAAATCAAATCAAATATGTTTTAATGAAATCATCTACCCGCGTTATTTAATGGCAGAATCTTTCCATGTGCTATTGTTCATGTTGATCCGAGTCCAGCTGTGGGACGTCTATAGGATCTCACAACAATACAGCTGTTGTTTTTTTTAAATTACTAAAGGAAACAATTTATTTGTATTACAAAATAAATATTTGGTCAGCAAAATTATTATTTGGTCAGCAGAATTATACAATCGCTCAGCATAAGAAACCTTACTGTTGGTTAGGTTAAGTTAAAAAAAAAATCCCGAGCGAAGCGCAGCGTAGCGAGGGCCGGTCACGGAAGGGGGGAGCGGCATAAAACTGCTGTTCAGAATGATATAAGTTGCAGACTGATTTAGAAATATTTGCTGACCATAAGTTGCTGCCCAACTAATGATATTAGGTCATTGTGCCCAACTAGCTTTTCTGCTGATCAACTAGCATTTTTTGCTAACAAAAATACGAATACTTTGCTAACCGTTTAAATAACACCCATTACTAAATAGGCATAACTAGGTACTAGCATAAGTATACGGCTTACCGAATTCGATTGATTTGATTTTTGCTCCTCTTTGAATTTTAATGTATAATTATAACCAAAGCTCTTAGTTTGCTATGATTTCATAGTAAAATAGTATTTATGTAGTTTTCTGAAGTTAACGCGAACACTACACATTGAAATAATTGGTTTCTCGTATATTTCTGTTTTAACCTTATATTGTATTATCTACTTTCATAATTGCCGGCTCTGTCACAATAAAAAAACGTTTACTTTACCACAACTATATTTTCCTTAAAAATAATTGTGAGTTTATACACTACTTATGTATATACTCTATTATATACTATACTATACTCCCTGATAATTTATTAATGCCACTAAAATACGAATGCATTTTTTAAATTATTGTGTTTGATATCTATGTGCTAAGTGAGATTTTCACCACATGTTTTGGACATCTCCACTACACATCTTTACAGATAAAAGAAATCCATTGCATTTAAGAACATCTGTAAGTCATCTGTAGATCAAAGTCATTCCACGTAAGGCCACAACGCGTTCCTTCTGTAAAGCCACCGTTCCACAAGCATCATGCAGGTAGCGCAGACGTAGGAGCCAGTCAGTATCATCAGCGGCGTGAAGATCTGGGACAGTTCCACCTCGTGGGCCACGGTCTGGCAGTTGAGCGGCTGGTACGCGTCGTACCAGGTCAGCCGGTGGAGGACTCCTGCCTCTTTGGCTCTGAGTGTACTGGGAAATAAAATGAAGTAAGTTTTTAGGCAAGTATACTACATCATAGCCTTCTCACTTATCATCAGATGAGATTGCGGTCTAATACTTAGCTATTAAGTCATCATCAGCTCATTTTATGTCCCCACTGCTGGGGCATGAGCCTTCCCTATGGACGAATAAGGACCATAAACCATCACGCGGGCCCAGTGCGGATTGGTGGTTGCTAACGACTGCAAATGCGGCCGAGACCAACGGCTTTACGTGCCTTCCGAAGCACGGAGGAGCTCGAAATGATACATTTTTATCACCCATCTAATGACCGGCCTTTGCGAAAGTTGCTTAACCTCAGCATTAAAGTAATGACTTGATTTCAATGATGGAGGCCTTTACACAGCAGTGGGACAATATATAGTCTGTTACTTACATACTGGTAGTCAAGAAGCCATTACTTTCTTGCTGTGGTTGGTATTCTTAAAAGAAACAACCTTCTGAACCAGCGCATAGAATAGCACCAATAGTCGAAAAGAAAGCAATTTAATATTAAACATGCATACCCGATCACTAACTGCTCCCTGAAGCGAAAATGTTTCGATGAGAACAAATACTTTCGTACTTGCGAGGAGAGATCAATTTCCTTGAGTTGGCATATTTCCTCGTTATTGAAAGCTGCAAACAAATACCAATTGAGTTTTGTGAAACTTTATAGACAAATGCGGTAACCTTTCTAACTGCGCACAGTTGGAAAGGGGTTTCCACGTTAGGGTTTCCACTGAAATTTTAAAAATGCTGCTTGAAACTTCATTTTGTTTAAATGAACTAAGGCATTGTAAAATAAATATGTAATGTTTGAAAAAAGATAAAGTGTTGAACGATGCCACTGAGCCAGGATAGCATAGTTGATAATGCACCTGACCCGGCATGTCATGGGGTGTTCGAATCCCGCTCGTGGAATATTTTTCAACATTGACTTTTTTTTGTGTAGTAGTTGTAGTTGTGTCTAACAATAAGACATCATCTTTCTTCCTTTCTAAGGGGCATATTTCTGGATCTGAGTTGTTTAAAGAAAAATCCATCCAAAATTATTCTGGATAGAGTATTACGATATAATTAGAGCTTCAGTGGTTGAAGATTCCGGGTGAGGTTTGCTTCCAGATTCAGCCTTATTATCACTTGACATAAAGGTGAGATTCATCGCCTTCAGGCGAGTGCTTACCCGAACCAGCACCCTCTGATATGGTTAAGTGCACTACCAAATTAGCTATCGTGGCTCTTTTCAACTCGTGCAAATTTATCAACACTATCTAGTTACTTACTCTTATTTTGTAAGCCAAAGGAGCCTTATTCAATGTCGACAACAATATTTGTGTAAAATTAAATGACCATAATTAACTTTATAGGTACAGAGGAATTTTCAAGTCTATCCGCCTTTAAAAGAAAGGTGATCAAATTTACTCATTTTTTTTATTTTCACACTTGACCTCACACAGTTCCAGTTAAAAAAAAACAGTGTATAACTGGCAATCTGGTATATTTTTTTTAAATGTATCCTACATTGCGAAAACGCTTGGTTTAATTGAATCAGGATCTTTAACTACTGAGTAACTGTTTATTCATCTAATCTCTATTGAATACTATTAAGAAAAAGCGTTTGCTGAAAGACCCTCTGTTGACCATTGATGAAGGATATAACGGTCCAATCGTTCTACATTCTAAAGATTGACTGTTGACGAAGGGTTTTTTCAGCGAACATATTCGTTTTTGTCAAATCGCCCGAAAGATGCTACGGTTTAGCAAAGCTGCGGTTACAACTGTTTCGGCATTTGATTCTGAAGTCGATCTAACCCGGAGATTCTTAGCAACCCCGATGTAGGATAACATGTATGGTATAATATTATACAGATTGTTTAGTAATACGTGTATAATAATCCCTTATAGCCTTGCAACCAAGTGAAAAGGACACCGTGCTAATATGCAAAACATAAAAATGCTAGATTTACTTTTTACCCGACTGCAAAGGAAGGATATTGTTTTTCGCGCCTATCTTGTCTATACAAATGAATTTTGTTTCATTATTTTTGTACATCATGTTATTGACATCATGTCATGTTATTTGACGACTAAGAATGTATTAACTAGGCCTTGGGTTGTCATTAAGGCTGGGGCCTAGTTGGCTACTTTGGCTTTTATTTTCTTATTGTTATTGATTATTATTGTTAATACTAGCTGACCCGGCATACGTCGTTTTGCCATAAAAAATTAAAAAAATTTTTAGGGGTGGACTACCCCTAACATTTAGGGGGATGAAAAATAGATGTTGGCCGATTCTCATAGATACCGGATGACCCGGCAAACGTTGTTTTGCCATAAAAAATAAAATAAAAATTTAGGGGTAGACTACCCCTAACATTTAGGGGGATGATAAATAGATGTTGGCCGATTCTCATAGATACCGGATGACCCGGCAAACGTTGTTTTGCCATAAAAAATAAAAATTAAAATTAGGGGTGGACTACCCCTAACATTTAGGGGGATGAAAAATAGATGTTGGCCGATTCTCATAGATACCGGATGACCCGGCAAACGTTGTTTTGCCATAAAAAATAAAATAAAAATTTAGGGGTAGACTACCCCTAACATTTAGGGGGATGAAAAATAGATGTTGGCCGATTCTCATAGATACCGGATGACCCGGCAAACGTTGTTTTGCCATAAAAAATAAAAATAAAAATTAGGGGTGGACTACCCCTAACATTTAGGGGGATGAAAAATAGATGTTGGCCGATTCTCATAGATACCGGATAAGCACAAAAAATTTCATCAAAATCGGTCAATCGGTTTCGGAGGAGTATGGCAACGAAAATTGTGACGCGAGAATTTTATATATTAGATGTACTTTTGTTTTTCATTTTTTTTTCATTGTAAATAATTTTTGTGGTAGTGAGTGCCAATAAATGTATTTTCTTTCTTTCTGTCTTTTCTTTCACTGCAATTTTTCTTTGTAAAAAACAATCTCAATATCTCAGCAATGTGGTGCTTTTTAGGCATCTTCACAGTTTACCGGGGCTCTCTGCACAGGATCCTGTCTGGCATACCACAGGACCCTGTCAGGATTATACAGGTATTATTAAACACCCTGTGTATACCTTGACTCTCTTGGGAACACCGAAGGCAAAAGATCGCGCGGTCGTTCACCAACAAGATGGATCGATCAAGTGAAAGTGTAGAATTTGGAAGAAGACGAGTTCTTCCAAATTCTACACGGTCGTAAGAGACGCGCTGGACAGAAACCGGTGGAGGCAGATAATCCGCTCCAGATGCAACCCTGATGCTGACCACGATCCTCAGACATGAGGGGCCGACCCCAGAGAGAGTATACCTTCATTAAAAAATCTTAACCGGAAAATGTTCTTTTCTATTTACACCTCTATTGTGTGGCTGATAAGGTTCTTACCTTTTTTCAACGGAGGATAAACTGAGATGTAATCGGAGAGCAACGCAGTCTGCTTCGATCTTAGTTCTGTGAGAGCTGTGCCGATATTAACGAACTTAGCGTTCCTCAACTTTGCTGTGATGAGATTGGTCATGTTGCTATTGATGCAATCGTAACAGGTGTACTGCAAATAATAATAAAACATTTACAATAACATAATTTGTTTTAAATAAAACAAAATATTTGACAAATTTCTTCAATGAATGTTCAACCATACGACATAGGAATAAAGTTCAATGTTTATTGAGAAAATGTGACAGATTGTGGTAGCTGACGTGCAGGCATCTGCACAAACATACAAATTCTATAAAGTTCTGTTTAACTACAATTTTAAATTTACAAAGTCAGGGTAATTTGGCATCAGACATCAAAAAATAATTCTATAGCAACAGTGTTCCACGGTTTTGAAGTAAAAACATTATGTGTTCTAAAAAAACGATAACCTTTATAACGGTTATGACAAAATAACGTTAATAGTTACCGCTGTTTGCGTAAAACGAATCGACGAGGCCTGGTATAAATGTTTTTAAGGCGCGCCTCCGATTGAAACCAAAATTAATTCACCCGTCAGTAATTGTTTTCGAACAATACACTGTGCGGTGCGTGCATATCGTTGTTACACCAACTGTTATTCCGATTTCCTGTCAAGTTGGGAGCTTCAAATAACAAAATTCTAAATTCCAAATTCAAAATCATTTATTCATTTTAGACTACAAAAGCTCTTGCACTTGTCAAAATGCCATCGCCGCCGGTTCGTAAGTCTCGAACGACGACACAGGGCGGGAGATTGTACTGAGAAGAACCGATCAGAAGGGCATTTCTTTCCTCCTTTACAGTGTCTAAATATTAAAAAAAGTAAAAAATAAATTTATTTAGCACAAAGTAATTCGGTTTTTGATTTAGGTAGTTAATCAGAAATGATTAAATAAGTATACAAAAAACAACTGTAAATAGTAAGAAATAATATTGAAATCATATTATTAATTACTTACCTAGATACAATTTTGTTTCATTTAAACTTTTATAATTGTTCCATTATCTCCACTTTTTTATTGTAAAAGCCCCACCCGACTTCAATAGACCTTCTTTAAAACTGATATGCGTATTTAGGTAATTAATAATATGATTTCAATATTATTTCTTGCTATTTGGAGCTGTTTTTTGTATACTTATTTAATCATTTCTGATCAACTAAATCAAAAAACCGAATTACTTAGTGCTAAGTAAATTTATTTTTTACTTTTTTTATTTTCCTTTTTGAAGTCAGTTTTTTTTTGTTAAAAAATATTTTATTTTACGATTTTTAGTGATGGATGCTAACAAGGATGCTTCTCGTATGAGGAAAAGACGGCCTAGTAGGAAGTGGTATTCCTATGTAAAACTTCCATATTAATTACGTATGATTTTTGTACGAACTGAACATTTTGGCATAATGAATCGTATAAAGTAAGCCCAACAAAAGGTAACTGCTGTAAATCGTTGAGTAATTCCCTCGACTGTCTATGGTCTCCATCATCAGACCTGAAATGGCACTTATAACCCATATGGGTGCAAAGTTTTCATCAATAGAAATGAATTAAGTCCAAACACAAGGTAGCTACTGTAAAACGTTGAAGAGTTCCCTTGACTGTCCTTCGATTTCATCATCAGACCCCTAATGACAGTCGCAACATATCTAGGTGTAAAGTTCTAACCAATACAAATTAATCAAGCCCAAACACAGGTCATTGCTGTAAATCGTTGAGGAGTTCTCTCAACTGTCTTTCGGCTCCATCATCCGATCGACTCCAGATCTTCATAGTAGTAGTAGTGCTTTAAAATACGTAATGAAAAAAATTAACAAACGCACTAGTCGCCCCTACAATTTTCGATTTTCAATGTTCCCCTCGATTTCTTTAAGGTTCCATCATCAGATCCTGACCTGATAACCATGGGACCACCTGGGAAGTATACCCTTTCAAAAGAATTTTCCAAATCGGTTCAGGCGTCTTCGAGTAATCGGGTAACATACATAAATAACTGTGTAAAGTCAATAAACCAAAATAAATACAAGTTAATATGGGCAAGTACAAATACACAACTCCTTAACCTTTAGGAATTGTACCTTCCATCATCAGCTTACCTGAATAACTTGAGAGTACACAACTAGCCAGTAGCCATATAGTATATGTCCCTATAATATTTAAAGAATAATCCCCTAACTCCTAATCGTTGAGAAGTTGTGGCTCCCATCACCATCAGATCAGCAATGTCATCAGATGATGATTACAAGAAGCAAATATATGATTATTATTAGATATTATAGGAAATACATAGGTACGTGCCTATAGATTTTGAGGGTTTCCCTCCATTTCCCGGGATTCTATCATCAGATCCTGACTTGGCAATGGGACCACCTCGGAAGTATACTCTTTCAAATAAAATAAAAAAACATTTTTAAAATCAGTTCACAAATGACGGAGAAATCGCTGGACATATAAAAATATATACACGTCGAACATATAACCTCCTCCTTTTTTGAAGTCTACAAAGTAAAAAGACACAAAACATATTTTAAAAAAAGATAAAGAAATAAAAATATCTTGGTTGGCAAAATCAGGTGCCAATTTCAATTTCCACAATGTCATACAGTGCCTACTTGTAAGGAAACTCAACGTCTAGCATCTCTGAGTGATATAACTAGGTACTCAAAGGCTCGTCGCGTCAATCCGAACAAATTGCAAGGTCCCTCGTCACAAGGAGACTGAGCTGTTGATTTGTCAAAGAACTTTTTTAACATCTCAGATAACAAATGAACGCGATAAGATCCGTTTAAGTGCGTTTAGAGGTAAAAATTTAGGTGTGAAGAGTTCGCATGACGCAAAGAGGTCAAAGTCATGACCCTGTGTCGCCGACTTCGCGATAACGCTGACCAGACTGGTAATGTAAGGACATTGTGGAGAAGAAAAATGGAATGGAAATAATTTACAAGTTCAAAGACAATTTATTATTCAATATGGAATACTTTATTTATTTATTTAAACTAGTGGTCTCCAGTGGTCAAAATTCACCATTTTTCAATATTCTTTGAAGTTTTTTTTGTAACACATACATCTTATATTTCTGCACTCCATCTCCTTATGAACTTTAACAATACCAAGTCTTACAGTCCTCTGTGCGCGCAATGTGTTTAAAAAGGGGGGCAAAACTTTTTCTTTATGTATTAATACAAAGATCACCTACTTAGATAAAAAAAATTAAAACATTCTTTCATCAATCAAGTTGTAATGGATTAATAATTTATATATTCTATTGACATTTCATTATATAATTATTAAAATTAATTTGCATTTATCTAAGTATGTTGTGTATTTTTTTTTTAATTTTATATTGTGTTGGAATTTGCATGCCTACAAAATTAAGGCAGAATATTGTTGACCCTGCTCAACATTGTCGCTCATCTCAATGTACTGTACACAATATTGTGCAAATAAATGTTTGACTTTGACTTTGACTTTGACTTCATCATCATTCCCTTGACAATCTCTTCTCTAGGCGACTGTTTGACCACAGGCCTATATGAAGTCTCTTCACGCCAAAAGAACATGGCAGTGAAAATTATTGTATCTCAGTCTTATACATCTACTTTCTTTTGAACTAAAGGTGGTGTTTTTTTGCTCGCTCGACTTGTAGGTATATTAAGTAAATTCATGCGACCGGGATGCTAACTCTTCAATCGGCGCGGCGTGATTTGGACTGAAGAGTTTCCCAGAGTCATTGAAATGTGTCTAGCATTTCAATGTTAAAGACGACGTGAAAAAACTGTTTAATATTATTACTACAGGGATTGTATGACCATGACCACAACAAAAAACCGTGACTGCCCCACTGCTCAATTAAATTGCTCAACTAGTTGAGCAATTGAGCAGAAGGACATAGTTTATATGACCGAATATTTTATACTCGATAGCTCATCTCAGTTGTTGTACTGGCCACTTATAATTTATTTATCCTGTTTGGATTATATACCTACTTATTTGCAATTGTCATTGTGAATGACATTTTGTTGATGTAATATTATAACTGCGTAAATAGACAAATCCTGCTCGTGGAATTTTTTTCAACATTTGTGTTTTTTACTTATAGACTAGTATTATTTAATAAAAAAAATAAACTAGGTATTAAGGGAGTTAAATGAAATAGTAATACACAAATAAAAAATCACTATGTATCACTATCTATGTAGCACAATATGGGCATTATTAAATATAACTGATAACTGTGCAAACATTTTAAGATACTAAAAAGACACTTAGTTGCTACTCTTTTCGAACTAACTAAAAACGGTTGTTCAAGGTCGAAAACCGATTGAATAGACAACTAACGCCATCTAATGTCACATACCGGAACTGCGATGCAATACAACAAAGAAAGAAGTTTTTCTTTTGAAAGAATCTTGTGACCGCGGCCGTTACACTCTCGATCAAACCTATCAGCTGGTTATACTCGCATTTTTTTATTTTATTCGATTATTTTATGTAAAACTAGCTGCCCGGACAGACTTTGTTCTGTCAAAAGCAATTTTTTTCTACCTCTCAAACCCTTACTGGGGTATAACGCCCGGAGAGCAATTCCGTCAAACCCCAACCGGGCGTTAACGCCCGGACCCGACCAAGCAACTTAAAACTTAAATATCATCTATTTAGAGCCTACTTTTGTATGATGAAGTTTAGCTATAAACAAACTAGAGTAAATTTGCTACACTCTAAACATGCAATAACTATAATTTATTAGCGTTTTCAATTTTTTTTTTCAACTTCAATTTTTTTTTTCGCTATTTTGCGAATTACGTCATCGGCGCAGGTGCAGTCATTTGTTTTGTTCGCGATTTGACAGGTTTTCGTGTGCCTTAAGGAACATATTAAAAAATTTACCCAAATCGATCCAGCCATTCTCAAGTTTTGCGCTCAGAAACATTCATATTTATTTATTTATAAGATAAAAAATAGATTTTACAAATAATCGATTTTTAAACGTAACAAATAAACGCCTTCATTGAAGTAAACCTACGCCTACCGCAAGCTTCAGCAACGGTTTGCAATAGTGAACTGAATACAATGTAGGAAGCACAATAGGATGTGCAAACGAGCCTTCGAGCAGACTGGATGAGTCGACATAGAAATTCATTGAATTATGCGTGTGCTCTTTGGTTTCCAAATTGCCTCGAAGTTCTAGGCCACAAAATAAGGAGACTGCAGAAGGTGATTCGATGCTCGAGTAACGTACACATAGACAACCTCTTGCGGGGACAGAATCTCGAAATAGCTACGCTCGTCGTACTGAGGTCCGTAGCTATGAGAGGCTCGAGGGCGGCATTTATGTGGAGGAGTTAGAGTGGAGGAGTTATCGAGTACTCTTGATGATCGGACGTGTTTAAAGTTGATTAAAATATTAATTACAAAAACACAAATGTTGAAAAAATTTCTACGAGCAGGGTTTGAACCTGCACCCTTCTGACAAAGTCAGGTGCTCTTCCAATTGAGCTATCGTAGGTCCAACCAGCCCGCCGAAATTATTCAATACTTTTAACTTTGAAAGCCAAAGGCGCCCATTCAATGTCAACAACTACCGTCGTCATAATATTTTTACAAATACTAAAGATCAGTTAAGAAGTAGGCAAGCTATTTATAAAATGTTTTTGTTTTGTTTACATAATTTTATCGCTAATTGTGTTGCGAAACAAATTACAAAAACACAAATGTTGGAAAAATTTCCACGAGCAGGATTTAAACCTGCACCCTTTTGACATACCGGGTCAGGTGCTCTCCCAATTAATTCTCCCAAAACAAAAACGTTTTATAAATAGCTCGATAACTCCTCCACTCTAACTTCTAAATTAACTTAACCTAACCAACAGTAAGGATTTCTTACGCTGACCGATTGTACAATTGTAACACTGATGTAAATTTGTTAACGTATATTTTTTATTTTGTGTTTTTTTTAACATGTTGTGGTTGTCTTCTATATTTTTTGTGTTTATTGTAATGGAAAGTGTCCTGCTATGATAGGGTATTTTCCAATATTTTTGACGCTGTAAGGGAGAAAAGAGCTGGACACTTGCTGAGTTTCTTGCCGGTTCTTCTCAGTACAAGATCTCCCGCCCAGAGTAGACTTACGAACCGATGGCATAGTGACATTCAAAAGAGCTACTTGTAGCCTAAACTGAATAAATGATTTTGAATTTTGATTTTTTTTTAAATTTTGAATTCTGCTGACCAAATAATAATTTTGCGTTACAACTATTTATTTTGTAATACACAAACAAATTAGTTTAATTTTTGTAATACAAATAAATTATTTCCTATTAATGTTAGTATGATGTACAAAATGCGCTTTCTCATCAAGGTTCTGTATATTCTTAGGACCCTTTCTGTACAACAGGACAAATGCTAAGTGTTATATTTATCCATTAAACACTATCAACTGCAGAAAGGTTGTACAAAAAGAACTAAAAAAATGACCTACGACAATACGGAGGGGTTATTGACCGTTGTTAAGAAATTTTTTGTTTATTTATTTCTGTGTGTATTAATTTATTATTATTTTATTTATATCTTTATATTAGATTGTAATTTAGCGTATAAACTGTTATATTCATTTATGTTTTAATTTATATTAAACTTAGACTAAATCCACATTCGCCTGAAAAACAGGGTTTACCTAGCTCAGGCAACAGCATTTAATTTATTTTAGATTATTAGTTTAGAGCTCTTTGTAAACAATGGATGTAAACGTAGTTCAATAAATATTTTATTATTATAATTTGTAAGTGTGTTTTTTTCTCAGCTAGAAGCTGGTTTTCTCTATAATATTATATTATTATCTTTATTTTTTTTCATATAAATTTACAATTTTACATATTTAATATTTTTATTTATTTTCTTTATTATTATTATCTCCTTTATTTATTTTCTTTCTTAAAACTAGATTTTTACAATATTTTAAAACAATAAAACATTATAAAAACCTAATCCTAGAGTACCATCAGGAGCGGGGCAGGGACCGGTGGTCAGGGCTGCAGAATGAGGAACCTCCTGACAATAGGTAATTATTATTATTATTATTATTATTTATGAAGCTTCTCTTCTGCAATCTCCTATTTTGTGCCCAGGCGCAGTACTATTCCAGTTCTGTGTTCTAGCTGAGACAAAGCTCGGAACGGCGTTAATACGATAAAGCTAGGAACTAATCCATCATGAGTTGGCATGAGATAATCTGCTAATTCAACTACTATAGTATTTGCATTCACTATGCCACATAGATAATATACCTTTATAAGTTTATTATTTCAAATGAAATTTTTAAGTAGTTACATTGCCCAATATTTAATTTACTTTAAAAAAAAAATTAACATGTGTTCCGTATTTTTGATAAATAAGCCGGGTTCTTAATCACCAACGAATCAGTGATTAAACCAACATTCATAATGTTAAGTTTTAATGTTGATTGGACTAAATATTTACAAAGTAAATTAAACTACTTAAACTAAACTCTAAAAAGCTATCTAATACAATTTATAAATGAAAAAATACACTCATTAATTATAGCGATGTCTTGATTTTAATGACGGAGGCCTTTGCCTAGCAGCGGGAAACTAAATAGTCAATTTAAAAAAATCACTTACATTGTTATAGTAAACGTCCTCCATGGTCTCCAACACTATAATATCATAGTCGCTTTCCGACAACTCCTCCAGATAAACTTCGTCCTCTTTATCACTCACCAGATGAGAGAGCAGGTTAGAGGTGTAAAAAGTATAAATGATATACGTATAAAGGAAGAATACAAAATATGCCGTGCGCCGCGAATTCATGATGGCCTCCACAGGAAAAACTGAAATGAGAAAATGTTCATCGTCATATCAGGGGGCCGACCGCCTAACTCGATTGCTTTCGATTGCTTTGGCTACGTGTATAGTTTATGACGTCATCTTGTCATTTAACTATAGGTATGACGTTTAGCTTTATGACGTCATCTTGGCTATAGCTTTTGATATTGTTTTCATAGACGGTACTAAATGACAAGATGACCTCATAAACTATACACGTAGCCAAAGCAATCGAAAGCAATCGAGTTAGGCGGTCGGGGGGCAAATCTACTTTTGGACATATGCACAAAATGACTGCAAAAGATACAAACGCCCACATAGACAAACTCTCACGGACACGAAATTTCGCAACAGCTGCGCTCGGACTAGTTTGATATGATCCGAGATACCGGGTTCTTGAGAGGGCTCGGTATGTATTAAAGGGTCTTCTTATTCAGTGACATAGACCTCTCCTAGTGCATGCCACTGAGCATTTCAGCTCAGTTCGTCTTTTCTAACTGCTGCTGCTGCTCTGCGTATATCGTCGCTCCACTGCGTCGGAGGACGTCCTAAAGGTAGGTACTACGTTTGCCGAGGCGCAGTCTCAATTCTAGAACACGTCTACTCCAGCGGTTATCGGTCCTGCGGCTTATATGACCAGCCAACTGCCACTTCAGTTTGCCAATCCTTCGAGCTATGTCAGTTACTTTGGGTCTGACAATAACTTCGTTCCAGATTCGATCCGATAGAAACACCTAGTATAGCTCTCTCCATAGCTCGTTAAGTGAATTTGTGGACCTGCCGTACCGTCACTCATCACCAGTGATCGGATTAGGTGTGCAATTTAGGGTTATCGTCCTCAAACATTAAATTAGTATGGATACGTCCGCGGTATTGCGGGATTTCGGAAATATTCTATACGTGTAAAATACATTTTCTCCTGTTAGAAATTATAAAAGAAAACTAGTATTTAATAAATAATACATTTTAAATGTTTTTCATTTCTAAAGTAGGGAAGAAATAAAAAACATTGGCTCTGTAAATACTTTTTTATTATTTTAAAACGTGCAAGCACTCAATTACGAATAAAAGTGTTTACAAAACATAGACCAAAGGCTAAAATAACCATTTGTTTAATAACAACATGACCAAAAACAATTTTTAAGGTTGTGACTTGACAACAGATAACATTAAAAAAAAAATAAACAATACAAAATAATAACAATACTTAAGATAAAGATTTAATTATTTGACATTGTTAAAGTAACAATATGGCGGCCAATTCAGCCGTGTAAAAATAGCATAACAATCTACATTTCGTCTTCAGTGTAACCAGCTCTTATCGAAATTGTAATCCCGCGCGGTTACCATGTCCATGTTAAAATTTCGTCATGAAATCCCGCAAAATTGCACTACCAATCCGATCACTGCTCATCACCATCATCACCAGCTAATATTATTTCACCACAGCTGCACGAGCCTTCTCTGTGGATGGATAGAATGGGCCATAAACCACCACGCTGGCTTAGTGCAGATTGGTGGTTGTAACGACTAACGACTGCTATTGCAGCCGGGACCATCATCTTTAGGTGCCTCCGAAGCACGAGGGAGCTCGAGATGTAAAAATTTGGTCACCCATCGGATGACCGGGCTTTGCGAAAGCTTAACCTTAGTAATCGCAGACGGGGCCCGTTTACCAAACGCCATCGACAGCCAGCGTCACTTACCAGATGAGAAAGCAGTTATAAAGTATAAAAAGCATAAATTATGTACGTATAAAGGCAAGTACAAAATACGCTTTGCGCCGCGAATTCAAAATGGCTTCCACAGGAAAAACTGGAATGAGAACATTTTATATTCAGCCAATTTGCCTCTGCCTATTGCGCTCCAATTGCAAAGGACCAGTTATGTTGTTATATGCTTATTTGTGTAGCTCGTTGTCACAGCGGGTTGGGTCGCGATTGTGTCTGTGAAGCAACTTTGCCTATCGGGATGGTTACCAAATTAAAAAATATCTCTTGCTCCTTCGCTGGCCGGAAGTTACGTTAAGTTATTGATCCTGGACTTATTCTGCTATTTTAAAGCGTACATGCATTAAAGCGCGCTGATTTAGACATTAGGACTATGGAAAAGTTTACAGAATCAGGCTACCGACACAATTGTAGACTGAAGAATCGAGGTCCTGTTTGTTTTTGTAAGATAGCAGTCACTAACACCCCCTTAACCCCAATAGACAAGTCATAGATTTATAGCTAGATCACCTTATGTGCTTTTTTTTGTGTAGGAAGCTCTTAGTCCAACTTAGGTGGTGGTTGGTTTATGGTGATAATTGAAAGTTGCCACACCAAATAAAAAAAGAACAAAGAACCTAATCTGTGCCAAAAAAATTGGAGCAAATCAAACATAGACAACCTCTGACGGATTCGCGGAATCTTGGAACAGTTCCGAGCGCAGTTTTTGCGAGATTCCGTGTTCGTGAGAAGGTATATGTGTTTAATGACTCCATCCCACCTGATTTTAAGTGGAAATGGAGTCCAGACGCGAAGATAACTGGTGCAGCGTGAAAACAAACGTAGCATCAGTTAACCTCACTCTGCCGGCCCACAAGGTGCTTCTTCACGCCTCCTTTAAATGACCCCATATCATAAGACGTATGCTGGTAGACTATTTCATCTTTTGGAGGTGCGACAACGAAACGAGTCACCAAATTTCTTTGTGCGCGATGGGATATTTGAGACAGTGATGCGGTGACTCCGAAGATCAGCACGTGTACTCCATATGTGGGCGTTGCTCGAGCGAGTTTTGTATGAACCTTCCCTTCTGCAGTCTCCTTATTTTGTGACAGTACCCATACTTATCTAAGTAATTTGTAAAAAATTAACGCGAGTAGATTTGGCTAACGTGTTTGTACTATTTTCAACTTACTGTGCTGACAATGCCCTCCGATGGCCATCAACACCTCGAGTCCCAAACTGCACTCTAACTGAGAGCGCAAAAGCCGTTTCTCTAAGCAGCTGAGCACGTAGAACAGCACTGCAACGATAATTGCTATGATGTACAAACAGTTCCACACTGGTCGGCTAAACGGCTTGCTGTAGTATTTGATGTATATGCTGGCGTCGTGCGGACGACGGAGGATGAAGCCGAATCTGAAAATAAACAAATGAGGTTAATTTTCTGTTCCAAATTCAAATTGTTAACGTTACGAAGTGAATAATAATTTTTTGTTAACAATTTCTATGAAGTGGTAACGCTCTTTTGTTTTCGTTTCGACACCACAGGTGAATTATTTTCATTTTATTTGCTGTTTTAGTAAAAGTGCGTTTAACTTTGTTCTCTTTTTAAATATTCCACTATTATTTTCATAATCGTAAATACATATATTGCATGATTTGGTGACGGTATATTATATTTTCCGTAAATTTCGTTACCCACTTCTTATATAAAGCTGTGCAATTCCTTGGGTTCCGTGCATTCTAAAAGCAGTACGCTCTATTTAGTAAATTCAATCAATAATGACAACAGTGCACTAGTAAATTAAAACCGACACGCGTTAACCAATGTTAGACTAGTGTCAGTTTTCGTTTCCATCCATTCCATTTGAATTGGAACGTACTCCATCGTTCTCACAGCATATGTGTTGTCCATTTATTGAAACAGCTAGAGCGACGGACAATAAACGTTTTTCTCGCTCGAAGTGACAGCAAATGAATGTCGGATAATGTGGAACTTAACCGCCTCTGTGATCTAGTGGTTAGATCACTGATCTCAGACTCACAGGTCCCGGGTTCGATTAATAGCAGAGTGTATCTTGTTTTCGGTTTAGTTGCTGGTGGGGCTTGTTTTAGATCAGCCTGGTTAGTAAAAACAATATCGTCGCCATAATAAATTTGTAGCACTGTTTGTTGTCTTTGGATAGTTGGAGATATTAAGACAACAAGTTCCTCAGTAGTCAACTATTGAGAAATTAAAAAATAAAATTAAAACTCTGCTGGGGCACGAACCTTCCCTATGGATGGATAGGGAGAACGGGCCATAAACCACCACGCAGGCCCAGTGCGGATTGGTGGTTTTTAACGACTGCTAATGCAGCCGGGACCAACGGCTTTACGTGCCTTCTGAAGCACGGAGGAGCTCGAGATGATAAATTTTTGGTCACCCATCCGATGACCGGCCTTTGCGAAAGTTGCTTAACCTCAGCACTCGCAGACCGGGCGCGTTAACCACTGCGCCATCGAGCTCCTCAAATAAATATCATTGCATATTAAATATAGTTGATCGCTGGCTAGTCCCACTGCAAGCGTGGACTTTTTACTCTTCTTGATGTCCAGTGCTAGTTACGTTTCTCTCTCTCTCTCTCTCTCTTTCTCTCTTCGTTTGTCACCAGGAAGCGCAGCTACAATATTCAATTAATTCATTCATTTCAAGTTACAATTTAATAATACAATGCCATTGAAATTCACGTCAACCCACCGCTCGGCTCGCTTATCGCAGTATTTGGGACTAGTCCTTTACATAACTAAATCAAAGCGATATAGATAGCCCTACCATGAGTTTACTTATGCCACAGATGAGTCTCGAGACGATGGCTCAGTGGTTAACGCGCCCGGTCTGCGATTGCTGACGTTAAGCAACTTTCGCGGAGGCCGGTTATCGGATGGGTGACCAAAAATGTAACATTTCGAGCGTCTCCTCCTCCGTAAAGCCGTTGGTCCCGGCTGCATTAGAAGTCGTTAACAACCACCAATCCGCACTGGGCCCGCGTGGTGGTTTATGGCCCGTTCTTCCTATCCATCCGTAGAGAAGGCTCGTGCCCCAGCTGTTGGGATTTATAATAAACTGGTGATGGTGGTTATGATGACAGTATAAGAAAGAAGTATTACATGCTGTGCTCATACCGTTGTCGCTACCGGCGGCCTTTTACAATTTAATATTGAAAGCACACTTTGATATAAAAAAATCTATTTGATGTACATCAACATCTTTTCAAACAATAGTGGGATAAGATCCGAATAATTCTCGAGTGCGGGAGGAGCTCGATGGCGCAGTGGTTTACGCGCTCGGTCTGCGATTGCTGAAGTAAGCAACTTTGGATGGTGACCAATAATGTATCATATCAAATTCCTTCGTGCTTCGGATGGCATGTAAAGCCGTTGGTCCCGGCTGTATTACTATCGTTGACACTGGGCCTGGATCGTGGTTTATGGCCCGTTCTCCCTATCTATCCATAGGGAAGGCTCGTGCCCCGGCAGTGGGGACATAGTAATGAGCTAGTGATAATGTTCCTAATATCTGTTAACACTGTTACTTATTTGGTGAATACATAGCAGCCATATTACATAGCATGCAAATATTTAGGTTACCTACTTATGTGTTATGTTTGCTGATGATGCTACAATTTTCATACCCAATAATCAAAATGATAACATTAAATTTGAAAAAGAAATTATTAAAACTCTAAATGAAACCATATGTTTTCTAAAATCATTAAATTTGACAGTAAATCTTTCCAAAACAAAAGTACTACAATTTAGAAACTATAAAACAAATCAAATTAAACTAAATATAACGTCCGAATGCAAGTCAGTCATCGAAATTGTGGATGAAATAAATTTCTTAGGTGTAAAAATTGACTCACATCTAAATTGGAAGTTGCACATAACAAAAATTAATAATAAAATATCGAGCTACTGCTATGCTCTATCTATACTTGCGGAAACATCATCTGTAGATGTAGCCAGAGCCGCCTACTTTGGCCAAGTTTATCCTCTTCTTACTTATGGAGTTATTTTCTGGGGAAACTCTGTTAATGTAAAATCTACCTTTATACTACAAATGAAATGCTTGAGAACTATTTACAGTATGTACTCTGATGAGACTCTGAGAAATATTTTTAGAGAAAAGGGTTATTTGACACTGACGGGTATTTATGTTTTAGAGATGGCTGTTTTTATAAAAAGCAATATTCAGTATTTTAAACGTAAAAGTACAAATAACTGTAATTTGCGGAAGAGATATACATATGACTTGGCTTTACCAAATATTAATAATGCCCTGTATCACAAGAGTGCCTATGTAACTGGTATCCAAATATTCAATCATCTGCCCACAGATCAAAAAGCCTCAGTAAATTTGAGTTGTTTTAAGATTAAATTAAAAAGATGGCTTATAAATCAAGCATTCTACAGTCTGGCTGAATATTTTGGTACAAAAACAGCATAGCGGCTGTTTCTATGTATCATGTACCTACCTACTAAAAATTGCATGCCCGACTAGGGTAAATTGTTTGTTCCCATTATTATGCTCAACACCTGCTATGTATTTTACACAATTTTATGGCAATAAAAATTTATCTTATCTTATCTTATCTTACTAAATTCAACAATAAACTTTGCATTAAATCACCATTATACCATCGGAAACACATTAAATAATGAAACAAACTATTACAATAAAATTATACCACGCTTATGAGACATGAAAAAAAATGTTAGAATGTCAAGAATAAATTGTGTCAAAAATGTCAACGAATACAATGAAAACAATGAAAAAATGTGACACAATAATGACATGGAGTTAGTGTTCCAAAAATTCCTTTAGCAAGTAAAAAGCCTTTTCCAATAACCATTTATTTACGCAAAAGGAATTTATAACAATCGATTGGGATATTCTCCTTGAGATGGTCAGGAATCTAATTGAATGTTTCAATACACATAGCATAACTATTTCTTTTATATCGTGCTGTCTTCAGAGTAGTTTTTGGTACTAGCCTATTAGGTTTTTGCGTATTTCTTGAAAACATTTTAACTCAACCACGTTTTGACTGATGGTAGGGCTCGCTCAGGCTTTGTCATAGGCTACAATACAGTATCCAATCAAAACGTAATTGGTGCTAAACGAAGCTCTAATAACTACGAAGGCATTGTATATGAGAACATTCGTTTGATTTCAATACTCCCAGTTGGGTTTACGTAGTAATGTTACATAATATTTGTATAATGGTTATTTGTTTCTTTGTTCATTGATAGGTACTCATTAGCGTATAGCTATTTGGTTATCAAATACAAATTCCCATACGAACTTTCTATGCATAAGAAAGATAAAGAGATCTTAATCTAGATTTTTGAAGAAAATCACGATAGCCATTGCTGACGTAGCAACAGATTTAGAAGTTAGTAATTCTAGGTGTACTATAAGCACATGAAATAATTTTCAGAAAATTAACGAAAAGCTATTGTATCCCACCAAGTTTGGTTGTAGCCTAATATTCATAGCCAACGAGAAAGCACAGCTAAGCTCAAGATAATAAAATATTGTTGGCCATTCTTGGTCCGGATTGGATCATTGCGATTCCGCGACTCTATGGCATTGCTTGAAGGAGATTTTCTTTTGTTTTTACAATCTAATTAAATTACGAAAATAAAGTTTTTTTTTTTATACGTAGAATATAAATTATACTTATACAATAAGCAAAGTGTATATAAAAAGGTTTGCCTAACATACCAATTCTAAGAAAAAACAAACAATTATATTTTACAATATTATACTACGAGTAAACTGAATGAAACATAACTAAACTTGTTCAAATAATTTTTAACGCAAATTTTGTTGCGAACAAATTACAAAAACACAAATGTTGAAAAAAAGGTGACGGTAGTTGTTGACATTGAATGGGCGCTTTTGGCTTTCAAAGTAAAAAGTGTTGAATAATTTCGGCGGGCTGGTTAGAACCACGATAGCTCAATTGGAAGAGCACCTGACCCGGTATGTCAGAAGGGTTCAGGTTCAAATCCTGCTCGTGGATTTTTTTCAACGTTTGTGTTTTTACTACTAAACTTGTAAAAAAAAACACGAAAAATAATTAACAAATTAAAAATTAATAAATTCGCTCGATCGATCCTTCGTAAAAACCAGGATGTTAGCTACTATGATAATACAATAGTAGTGCCTAATGTGAATGCCATAATAATAATTATTTTTTATTAAAAGGAGGCAAACGAACAGGCGGGTCACCTGATGAAAAGTAATCGCCGCCGCCCATGGACACCCGCAAAACCAAAGTAATCGCAGATGCGTTGCCGGCCTTGAGGAAGGAGTTGGATCTTGAGTAGAAATTGAGAGGGGGAGGGGTGAGAGATGGGCCTCCGGTACTTTCACACACCAGATGAAACACAACAGCAACGAGTGCCATTGTTTCACGCCGATATTCTGTGAGAGGGTGGATTACGCCGGGCGAGCCGGCCCATTTCGTGCTGCAACGCAGCGTGGCTCTACCACTCAGCCAGTGACACTCATTTAGCACCACCCAAGGGTCACGTGTTGGGTCTCAAGGGTAAACCTACGGACGCGAGTAACTTTAACCCATATGTCATAAGGTGGGTATCTATATATATTAATATGTGAAGCAAAAACTTTGTACCCGTTTTTACGAAACTTGCGCGGGACGGAGGAGTATGAAATTTCGCACACTTATAGTTTATATAGAGAAGGTTATCCGAATGTTAATTTTTTTTTAAAATTATGCATAAAAAATACATTAAATCAAGAAAAACAACACTACACACCATGAATTTGACACACACGCATATGTATTTGAAACACACGTATTGTTTGTCTTTAATGCAGCTGACATCTGTCAATGCCAATCCAAACTCACATTCTATCTTTTTTAATTTTTCAATGCTTAGGATACAATCCGTGCAGCCTTAATAAAATTACGGTCGAATTTCGATCACTGGGCGACCACTAGTTTAAGTAAGTAGGTAAGGTTTTAGATTCCATCTCAGTAATAGCATAAAATATGGAAACTGCAGAAGGTAAGCTTAAAACAAATGCGCTCAAGCAACGCAGGAAAAAAAACTTTCACGGACACGGAACCTCGCTACAGCTGCGCTCGGACTGGTTCGAGATGGTTTTTATTTTTATTTTTTTATTTACGGGTAAGCACAGTGCCTTGATCTCACCTGATGTTAAGTGATGATAAGGCCAATTGGTGGAAGCGCACTTCACCCGGGATCCTCAACTAGTGAGGCACTGGCTATCTTAACTCTAGCTGCCGGAACACAACAATGCTATAAACATTGATGTTATGGCGACATATTTAGATAAGATGGTGGTAGCTAGCCAGACGGACAAACAAGTCCTACCACCAACTAAACCGAGTAGACAAATATGTACCACCCGCTGGGAATCGAACCCGGGACCTCTGGGTCTAAACCGGTGGTCTTAACCACTAGACCACAGAGGCGGTTCAAGATTCCGTGTCCGTGCGAGAGGGTCTATGTGTGCGTTGCCTTAAGGGTGCGCCGACCAAAAAAAGCCAAAAGTGTAGTCACGGTTATGTTGATATATGATGAAAAAACTATCGTATTACATAAACAAAACATATATTTAGTATCAAAGGGAACGTGTTTACAATTAGTCCGACCCATAAAGTCATAACACACTATAGTTTTTTCTACAATATCATTTAAAGTTGGGCAAAAATCATAAAGGAAAACGAGTGGCGGGCGGCGTTTAGTTGATATTTTATAGTTTATCTAAATAATTATACCTCTAATTATGTCTAAACAATCACCAATGTCTTAACTACAAATCGTCTGTCTCACATTTTCGATTTATCGAGCGGTTTTTTAAATTATTATTTTTCGAATTAATACGTTAAATTCCCCATACAAAATTAGTATGGCAGTGCGGCATCAAATAAATATGGACGAAGATATTTCAAATAAAATATATGACACTTGTCACTTACGGACGGCACACCCTTAAGCTAAACTTCTGGGGTCTCCTTTTTTATATTGTGGCAATATGCAAATGCCTCCATTATTGAAATTAAGTTTACCCTACAATTAATTGATTGGGTTAATTACTTAGCTTGCTATAATATGCGGGTCGGTGATTACAAACCCGGGATTAAAATCGAAAAGTCCGTAACACGCTTTATCCGAAAGAATTAAACCCGAATTGAATTAGGACTCTCCAGATATCGTGATTCGGGCCTAACGCTTTCATTATCATAACCAGCTTATATACGTCCTCACTGCTGGGGCATGACTTCCCTATGGATGGTTAGGGGAAACGGGTTGTAAACCACCACGCGGGTCCAGTGCGGGTTGACGGTGGTTAACGACTGCTAATGCAGCCGGGACCAACGGCTTTACGTGTCTTCCGAAGAACGGAGGAGCTCGAGATGGTAAATCTTTGGTCACCCACCGATGACCGACCTTTGCGAAAATTGCTTAACCTCAGCACTCGCAGACCGGGTGCGTTAATCACTGCGCCATCGAGCTCCTATTTAGTAAATATTACCTATGATTGAACACCAAACAAATATTTTTGAAGTGAAGTAATGCTAGTCATTGCACCATATTTAGCTTTTGTCCACGTTTTGGAATAAGACAACATTTTTTTCGTAGTACACTACGGACAAACACTTGACCTTCATTTCACCTGATGGCAAGTGTCATTAAGACTGAAGCTTGAAGCGCATTTTACCCAGAACCCTCACTACTCGGGAACTGGCTATCTTATCTATTAACGTGACGACAGACTTAGGTAAGATGGTGGTAGATAACCAGGTGAAACTAAGTACTAGCCGAGAGTAAGTATACAAAGCAAGCAGGCAAGCTAGCATGCTTGAACCTATGCTAATACGCATGCAAACATACAAGCAAGCAAGAAAGCGTTCTTTACGGAGCGTACCTCCAAAGCAGCACCGTGTGTACAGGTTTAGCGAAATCCAATATTTCAGGCGCCATCGACATCGGGTTCGCGTATAGATCAATCGAGCTGTTAGTGTTTCCCATAGGCGTTGTCGTCGGTGACTCAACGACGTATGAAATGCTGAAACAAAGGAACGCCGCTTAAACAAAATGGCCGATAAAGATTTATTGTGACAAACAAAAGTAGTATTAAGTTTTGTTTTTCTTCTCCTCAATGCTCATTAGTTCAATTAACTTTTTATCTTTTTTATACAAAACTTTATTGTAAAGATTTTACTACTTTTCATACGAGTAATGCCTACTTCAGTGTCTAACGAAAAAATTATTTATTATGCCGAATTTAACAATTTGGCACTTTTAAAAGAGAAGATAGTCAGTTCCTCATTGGCCTAAGTTTCCGGGTGAAGTGCGCTTCCACCTTTTCATCACAACAGAGTCTTCACTCAGCATGAGCTACGGATTACGCGTAGCGATGATTTGTATTGTCATTTTACTGACATTTATTTTCTTTATGGTCATTTGTGTGTTGAAATTGAAATTTACCTATTTTACCTTATTTTTAACTTGTAATAACAAAGGTATTAGAATCGAGCGCGCCGTGACCCCCGGCCACGCGTTCGACCAACCGTTTCTGTGCCAATTATTAATTAGTCTTTATATAATTACAAGCCGATGGTAGGTCCCGCACAGGATCCGTCTGTCTGTTCTATCCTTATAATTATCTTTTTTTGCTAACTAGCAGTATAAAGGATATCCGGCACATTTGACCAGAAAATTATAAACTTATTTCTATTATCTCTAAGCACTATGTGTCATTATATACCTAAATCAGTATCAACTTTATTTTGAAACTCCTTTAATTGGCTGAAATTAATTAATTAGAAAACAAAACTACGACTATGAAACGGACACTTTTGTGGCCGCCATCACAATTTTTTTGCGTAAGAACACTCTGAATCAGTATACTTCGGAGTAAGACCAAGGCGCATTACATCAGATGACAATGACATTGACAGAGGTTGGCTGGATATCTCAGAATTATTGTCAGCCAGCCTGACACTGACAATGTAATCACTGTCAACTGAAGCGTTTCGTTACAACCACATTATTAAATGAACGGAACAGAATTCCGCACGCTCCATCCTTATCATGTTTTATATTTTAAATCTTTGTATACAACAAAAAAGCATAATAAATAATTTTAATTTGAATCGGTACGCTCACTTTAAGTCCATTTTTTCGAGAACACCGGTGTTCATTCAGCACTTGACGAAACGTTTCGTTTGAATGACTAGTGTTGCTATACTAGTGTCAGTGTTACCAAAGTAAAATATTTCAAACGTGAACAACTCTTCTAATAAAAATCTTTGATAAACTCTGAATAGTTTCCACGATCCACTATTTACATACCTACATTTTTGTACAAACAGAAATGCTATACATTCTTGGGTTTATTGTCAAAGGAATTTGCCTGATGTCCATTACCGTTCGTTAATAATCGAACCAGCCCCCCTAGACAAGTGGCATAACGCTAATAGAATACAACTTATTGTATGGGATTGACATAAGCGTCATTTATAAGTACGTATCGTATAGTGACTTATGTCAATCCCACACGATAATCATTATACATACAGCGGTATTACGTCACTGTGAAGTTACCCTCAAAGTTGAAAGAACACTCTTGCATGTACTAACAATCGATAAAGACGTAATTCCTTATCCCACTCAAGCTCCCTGAGACTAGTTGATTATTTCTAGTAAAATGTATCTTGTTACGTGTATTGTGAATGCAAAAATTCAAATAATAAAAATACACAATTTGTAAAAAAAACCCTGTCCGATCGCAAAGGGGTACATAGTTCTATCAATATCAATAACAAAAACAAATCACGAAAAAAAAAAGTTATCGTAATTTAAAATGCAAGCTTTTGCCCATCAGGCTAAAGGCGTCCCCAGGGGTCGTTACCGGGTCGGTTTTCTTATAAAAGACCAGCCCCGGATCCACGTGGCATTAAATGCATTACTTCAATGCAGCGACGTGCGAATTTGTTTGCAAATTTTCCCCTGGGTAAACAAAAAAAAAAAAAAAAAAAAACCTTAAAACCCCTAATCATGCAAATTTTTAAAATGTGATAACAATTTCCTTCAATAGCGGCGGCAATACCTATAGGTCGCGCCAAACTTCTAGTCCCCTCTGAAGTTGGCGCGATTCGCGTCGCAGTAGTAAAAGTAGGCGTTAGTAGGGCGAAGGCGGGGACGAGCGGTAGGGCCTGACTGTACAGCTGCGCAACGAAGCGACTTCAGAGGGGACTAGAAGTTTGGCGCGACCTATACCTACTTACTCCTTCTGAGGCGCGACAACAACTAGGTAATACAAATCGGTAACAGTTGTGATACTGCTTGTGGAATGGAAAGTGTTAGAAGAAGATGGCCAACAACAACTGAGCTCGTGAATTATGACGTTGCTATGCTTACCTGTTAGTTAGTTTTTGTTTGCGCACGTTCTCTAATAAGATTGGCTACTGTAGTCATCAGAGGGCACATGATAGGGCAGCTCAACTTAGCCCTAATACTGCGAATTAGTGGAACTTTTTTTTTTTTTTTTTTTTTTTTTTTTATTTAGCAGTCACCGTAGCCGACATCGGCCAGGGAGTATATATATACCTGTTAGTAAGCGCCTGCGTCGCCCGCGCTGCTTATTGTATTGCAATGTAAATGTCCTCATTTAATTTTTTTTTTTCATCGGGGTAAAGTTTGTTCACTTAAAATTTTAAATAATTACACCTTTACGGATCGGACAGGGTTTTTTTACATATTGTATATCAATTTAATGTTTCTTAGTATAAATAACCACTGTTACCTGAAGTTGTACATGTTCTGCAGGATCTGTATGATGCAGCAGCCGATCATGTTGTGCCTCCAGGTCGGGTTGGAGATGTGCTCATGGTCTTCGTAGAAGCGGATGTTGCAAGTGAACGTTGTGCTCACGGTTATATGTGCGGTGTTGTTCATTTTTAACCGACTTCAAAAGGAGGTTCTCAGTTCGGATGTTTATTTGTTTTTTATGTTTCAAACTGTGTTGGCAAGTTGCGACGACGTATCAACCTTTTTGGTCTGATTTTTATCTTTATTTTGATAATCGTTGCACTTTTTGAGTATGTTCAAAATAGAGCTAGTTGTTTCAAATTCAAATTTGTTAGTTACACTAATTTTTATTTCCTATTGTTTGAAAACTTGAACAATCTAAAAGCGAAACAAAAGGCTGTAATTGTTATTTAAAAAGTACCTAAATGTATCGTCAACCACACCTCTTTTCAGAGCAAAGAAAACTTAATACTATTGACATAAACCTTATCTATATATTAATACGTGAAGCAAAAACTTTGTACCCCTTTTTGGAAATGGCGCGGACGGAGGAGTATGAAATTTTGCACACTTATAGTTTAAATTGAAAAGGATTGCAGAATGTTAATATTTTTTTTCACACACGCATTATATACTCTTCAAAAATTTCAAAAATGGAAGAGGAGCGGCCGAAATCTATCAATGCCAATCGAAACTCACATTCTATCTTTTTCAATTTTTCATTGCTTAGGATACAATCCGTGCAGCCTTAATAAAATTACGGTCGAATTTCGACCACTGGGCGACCACTAGTTTTTATAATTCTTAATATGTTTTTTTCTAAGACTGTTTTATTAAAATATTAATGTGAAATAATTCAAGATTAATAACGTGCATGAGTGTCGGTATTTTGAACATAACAGTGTAACGTCATATTTTAAAATTCTCTCAAGAAAACCGTGTACTCCAGAAGGTTTTGGGGAATATCATTTAAAATTTATATCGTCTATCACTTATAATCATTTACATTAAAATAAAATATTGTGCAATGTAGGTAACTATCTTAATAGCTTTGACACTGGCAAAATGCGGTAACTGTACGACGACGTCACCAAGAAAAAACAATACAATATACATATACATTTTCATTGAAATAAAGACTTCGAGAGAATGTAAAGGTAAAATCCAGACCGTCAAACAAGAGGTGGATTATTTCCGAACAGAGAAAGGCACTTGATGGATTCACTGCTGTTAAATAGCGCACGTAATTACGCGACTTGGGGCCCTACATTTTGTTCACTGTTTAAATATAAAAGCTGCATTCCAATCATGGAATCACTTTTCGAATTCGATTTTACGGACTAAGCAAATGAGAGTCATACATTCACGATTGTCATTAATATTTAAAAGATTTGAATTGCGAAGGGGTTGCTTGAATTGATTCCTATTATTATTATATTGCATCGAGCCAGTTTCAGTATGAGTATTAATATTAACGCCTTGGTGGCCCCTTGGTGGCCGAGTGACATAGCGCTCGGCCCGATATCCGAAGGTCCCATGTTCAATTTCCAGATCGGGCAAAGTATATTTCGGATTTTTCGATACATAACCCGGGTTTTTTTATTTTTTTTATTGCTGAATAACATAATTACGCCTTAAAATTTGTACAGCATTTAAAACCACTGAGGTTTGTGTTAATGCCGTTTTATCTACATCGATAATACAATATTTGACATACATTACATTGTAAAAGTATATAAAATCACAATATAAGTACCTACCTAGTTATATACACTTTTAAACTTTCGCGTTTCATTATAAATAAATAAATACCTAGACGGGGATAACGCCAGTCACCCATTAAAGGTAATTCATCAAGCTTCAACAGCATTCAGTGATCACCTACCCGCATTTGGACAGCCATTACCCATCAGTTGTAGCGATGACTTGATTTCAATGATGAATGCCTTTGCCCAGCAGTGGGACAGAAGTATAGGCTGTTTACTTTTACTTTACTTACTATAAACTAAGAATTGTACGGTAAATTAAGTTTAAATGGAGTCTCAAAACACGTGTTATTATAACGGAAGGAACTCCGGTGAAACTTCAAATTCCTATTACTTCAATCGCACCCTTTTTTTTGAGATAGTTTGCTGATTGCCTCAGCCGGCATTTACAGCTTCACCGGCATTTTTTGGGGGCGGCAAGAAACTTAAAGGGTTCTTCAAGCCGTATGAAACGAATCACCTTCGGAGGTTCTCTAGAGGGAACGGCATCACGCGCTAGTGCGTGTCCACAGGGACACGGGTCCTACTAGATTCTCCGAGGGATTTGGATCGGATCGGTCACTCGCACCCCCTAGTCTAACCTGATACATCAGAGAATGAGAATCATGCTCGTGACAAGTTTTTCAAAAGCTTTTCTGATTTTTTTTCCGTATAAAATATAAAATAATTAGCTAGCCAAAAATCTTTCACAAGTTTTAATTAAAAGTAATAATTTACGACACAAAGTATCGTCGCATTTCAAGGACAAAGGAGATAATAAAATCGTTGTTCCAAAATTGCGCAATAAGTACAGTCTTGTAGTCGTCTCTAAATCCTTTGTTTCCTAACAAAGCGGCTTACGTCAGTGTAACAGTGAAACAATTAATTTCTACTTAGCTAAGTAATGATACCATACTCTGGTATTAAACGAATAAGGACTTACTTTCGTTGTTGAGAGTACCTACCTTATAAAATTTTAAAACAGATATAATCTCGTATTAATGAAGTTCTTGAGAGAATTTAAAAACCGGCCAAGTGCGAGTCGGACTCGCGCACGAAGGGTTCCGTACTTTATGACGTATTAAAAAAAACTACTAACTAGATCTCGTTCAAACCAATTTTCGTTGAAAGTTTGCAAGGTAATGTACATCATATATTTTTTTTAGTTTTATCATTCTCTTATTTTAGAAGCTTCAGGGATACACATTTTACTACTTTGGAAGTGTCTCTCGCGTAAACTATACAGTTTAGAAAAAAATTATATTAAAAACCTTAACATCATTGTTGAAGACCTATCCATAGATATCCCACACGTATGGGTTTGATGAAAAAAAAATTTTTGAGTTTTAGTTCTAAGTGTGAGGAACCCCCAAAATTTATTGTTTTTTTTTTCTATTTTTGTGTAAAAATTTTAATGCGGTTCACAGAATACATCTACTTACCAAGTTTCAATGGTATAGTTCTTATAGTTTCGGAAAAAAGGGGCTGTGACATACGGACGGACAGACACGCAGACAGACAGACAGACATGACGAATCCATAAGGGTTCCGTTTTTTGCCATTCAGAAACCAAAAAGTGACGTTGCACAGTTTTCTGTCATTTTCCAACACTAATGTGTTCACGAACAGTAATCTACCATTATTTATCATTAAAAATGTTACAAAAAATTTTACTAGAAAAATCAACCAGCTTTGGGAAGCTAGAGTGGGAATCGAACCCACGACCTTTGGATAACCGGTTCAATGCTCTGACCGCTGAGCTACCGAGGCCCCGAGGGGTTCGATTCGCACTTGAGCTTTTTGAGGCTGGTTTTTTTCTTGTACAATTCAATCTCTTTATCTTTTATATATATCATTAGCTGACCCGGCGGACTTCGTACCGCTTTTTTTTTCTTTTTTATTTAATATTGCCTATGTTACTCAGCGTCAATGTAGCATTCTAATGGTGAAAGATTTTTTTAAATCTTCAGGGTACATCTCTAAGCCTGCAGAGCAGTATCAACATGCTCGGTATGACGATTCGCTGCGATCTAAACCAAAAGGACTACATCGAAGCCGTGGTCAAAACAGCCTCGCGAAAACTCGGTATTCGGAACAGGGTGCGGCGATTCTTTACGCCTGACCAGTTGTGCCTTTTGTACAAGACACAGGTACGGACTTGCGTGGAGTATTGCTCGCACATCTGGGACTGTTCCGCAAAGTACCTTCTCGATGCTTTGGACAGATTGCAGCGTCGCGCTGTACGCATTATCGGCAACGCAGAAGTCACAAATACTCTTGAAACTCTGCAATTGCGTAGAGATATTGCGTCACTCAGCGTGTTTTACCGCTTATACCATGGCGAGTGCTCTGAAGAACTCTTTGACCTCATCCCACCTTCTCCCTTCTTCCATAGGAGTACACGTGCTGCTCTCCGGAGTCACCGCTTCACTGTCTCTAATATTCCATCGCGCACTAAGAAATTTGGTGACTCGTTTTTTTGTCGCACCTCCAAAACATGGAATAGTTTGCCAGCACACGTTTTCCCTCCCTCCTATGATATGGGGTCCTTCAAACGAGGCGTGAAGAGGCACCTTGTGGGCCGGCAAAGTGAGGATAACTGACGCTGCGTTGTTCTCACGCTGCACCAGTTATCGTCGCATCTGGATTCCATATTTACTTAACATCAGGTGAATTGAAGTCATTTGCCGTGCTACGTATAAAAAATAAAAAAAATCGGTCCAGAAGTTTTTGAGTTTATTCGTAAAATTATTCGCAAACATACATACATACATACAAAGTTTTCCTCTGTATAATACTCGTATTAGTATAGAAGTATAGATATAGACTGTGAATGCAAAATTCAACTTAATATAAATATTAAAAATGTTTATCTGTGGATTATTCAATATTATAAGTGGTTTCCCAGTGGTCGAAATTCGAACGTAATTCACAAAAAATAAAATGTTGATACAAAGTCATACCTAAATCAATTTTATCTTTCTGCATTCCTTTTCCGTAATTCTGAACTTGAACTCTGCTGAATCTCATACTCCTCTGTGGAGCAATGTGCTCAAAAAGAAGTTTTTTCTTCACGTATTGATTGAGTTGTAGATAAAGTAAAACACAAATAAAACCATTCTACATTACTTTCACTTTCCTGCCCAGAATTGACGTCATAGTTTGCTATTGAAATAAATACTGTTTCGAGAAGCGCTAAAAAGCTTCTCTTAAAAAGATTGGCTAACCAGTCAACCGCCCTATTCTAAAAGAGGAGATACCATAAAAACGTCCAAAAAGTTCTATACACCGCGACAATGGGCTCTTCAGCCCGCGCTCGCGACCTGAATGGACAACGTGACTGAAACGTTGTCGAAAATTCTATTAACTTTAATTCGAGTCACGGAGCTGCGTGGAGAATTAACTTATTATTGTGGGTACTAGCTTTCGCCCGCGGCTTCGTCGCAGCAGTCTTTACCGCGAGCTTTTGTAAACATCTTTTAAATTTGGTCACTAATTTTTACGGTCAATAAATAAGTTACCAAATTAAAAAATCTTGAATTCCTCCTTTTTTGTTTAGAAAAGGATTACTTATCCACCAACCCGAATGGTGGGATGAGGCTTTGGTAATTGTTAATATAGAAGTCTGGAAGTTTAGTCTGGAAACCCTGAGCCCAGCCAGGCTTCAGCCAGCCAGGTCAGCCTCAGGCTTTCCAGACTGATGATGAAAAATAACCCTTCCAGAAAGCGCAGTGTGGACAGGCCTCCAACAAGGCGAACCGACGATCTGGTAGAGATCGCGGGAATCCGCTGGATGCGAGATGCACAAAACTGATCGTTGTGGAGATCCTTGGGGGAGGCCTTTGTCCAGCAGTGGACGTCTTTTGGCTGAGATGATGATGACGATGATGAAAAATAAGCCATGACAGTCATAGGTCCTTCAACTATCTGTATGCACAAAATCAAGACGATCCGCTGCTCTGTTGTGACGGCAAGGAACTACAAACAAACATACTTTCCGTTTATAATATAAGTACGGATGTCTTGGCAAACTTCCGTCAGCCATTAGGGGTTGTGAAATGTTATTGTTCTAATTTCCTTTGACGGAAGGGTAAATAAAGATTGCGTAATACGAGTATAATGGAGTTGGTAACGCATGGTAAATTATTTTATCTTCAATGTATTTTTTATGTTAGCTTATTAAAAATTATAATTATTATGCTTTTCATACCGGCTTTATCTGAACGTGGGCACAACAGTTTTGTTGATGCTTTGCGGTTTTTTAACGCACATTTTAATCTTTATTGCACAATAAAATAAAATAAAGTACAAAAGGCGGACTTAATGCCAAATGGCATTCTCTACCAGTCGACCTAAGGGTTAGGCAGAAAAGTCCCTTGAGTATAGTCAGTGAAATATACGTATTTTCCAATTTATTTAAATACAAATTAAGCAATAATAGATTGCGTTCGCACTGTTAAAAAAAACTTATAGGCAGTCGAAGTTATTAAGTCTTTGGATCGCAAGTGAAGCCGTTCGTTTCGGCTTTCGTATGCAAATAATAAACCATGGAGCATTAATCAAGTCCTGGGCTTCACCCACTTAATATCTACTTTGTATTCAGCCTATTCCGTCACTGAAGGGAGGATGCGCAGTCCCAGTTTGTCACACGTCACCTGCGCAGATAATTAAGCACTTCGCCGACAGAGTAAGCGCTTCGCAGTTAGCAACTTTGATCGCCGTGTTGTGGCAACATATGGTTTAAGACCTTTATTCTCATTTATAATTACAAATAAATTCGCTTACATTAAAAAACAAAAAAATTGGAGAAATACGGTACCGTAGAATGAGGTTACTTTTGATATAAGTGTAACATTGAGCGCCGCTATAAATCCTTAAGTAGCTGCACCCTGTACCCATATTGGGTATCCCTAGCGATCCAGGCGTCTCTAGTGCGATTACCTCCAGGGTCATACCGTAAAACTACATGTGGAAGACAACTGAAGAGAACAGGAGCTGTGATCAATGTTACACTTGATTCGAAAGTAGCCCCGTTCTACCGTACATAAAGACAATATTTCTGTTACAAATCACCGCCACACAATTTTACTAAGATACTCGTAGCAAACACGGTGTCAAGTGCAATGATTAGCGCACCGAATGTACAAAGTAAGTACGCTCACTGCGTTTATTGCGCTACAGGCAACTTGCAACTATCTGTTTCCATATAAGTTAAAGAAACTGCATAACTTTAATTGCAAGTTTCGATGAGCGACAACAGTTTTCAGTTGCTGCACTCGAATACTCGATACCATTGAAAAATCAGTTTCAAATTGCCGGAACTAGCAACTGTCAAATTTGTACTAGTTTTGTCAAGTTGCTGGTTTCTCCGTTTAAACTGAGCCTTTTTGTTGCTGCAACTGGCAACAGTTAAAGTAACTAAAACTCGTAATCTATACTTAATATTATAAAGAGGAAACCTTTGTATTTTTGTATGTATGTATGTATGTTTGGAACGAATAAACTCAAAAACTACTGGACCGATTTAAACAATTCTTTCACCATTAGAATGCTACACTAGCGCTGAGTAACATAGGCTATATTTAAAAAAAAAGTAGTTCAGCTAGTAATTTATAGTCTCGTCAACTAAGTTGATAGTTTCTGCAACTAAAGTTGCTCAGCCTGCGGAACGCCTTACTACTTCTATCGCTAAACGCCATTCCTATTCAGAAAGGGGTCATAAGGAACCCGTTATTTTTCCGCTTTCAGTATTTTTCGAACCTGATTTTATTTCGTGTGACGTTTTAGCCATCTGGAAGCTCAGCAATTAACATACGCCAGTAAAAATATTACGGATGGATACTTTTTTATTTAAATATGAAGCGCATCTCACCGGCTAAAGTTAAGATAAGGCGTATTTATCGATATTTTATAACTCATTAAAGCGAAGGGTAACGCACACTAGCGCCACCAATTGATAATTTGACAATTACTAACGGACCGGATCTTTTTTAAACATTGCGTACCGTCAGATAACAGGAAAGCATCCATAGTATTTATTTAATAATTGTGCACAAATTTTTGTTGGGTGGTTTATTCACAAAACGGGCTATCGCATTTATTCACAAACAATGGCCACTTTTGGTGTTAGCGAATGAATACAAAAACAAACCTAAAAGTAGTGCACAATTATTAAATAATAGATGTTTGCCTAGTGTCGGAAGGTCCGCAATGTTTAAAAAAAATCCAGTTTAGCAGTTATCAAACTAAATCCATTAGCGGCGCTAGTGTGCCTTACGAGTACCCTTCGCCTTAAACGGATAATGTCGCTGACGACATATCCGTACTAGTGACAACTGGTAGTAAATTGACATTGAATGACCACGCAAATGACATTAATCAATACTAATATTATAAAGCTGAAGAGTTTGTTTGTTGAACGTGCTAATCTCAGGAACTACTGGTTCGAATTGAAATATTTTTTTTTTGTGTTGAATAGTCTATTCATTGAGGAAGGCTATAGGCTATATTACATTACGCTATGACTAAAGGAGTGGAGCAGCAACGAAAATGGGTCCAAAGTAAATATACAAAATTAAAAAAAAAAACAGAAACCCGCCTTCGTAAAATTATTAACTAAATAGAAAATCAACAGAAAAGGCCGGTACAAGATAAAAATTCAATAATTACATAAAGCCAGCGAAATAAATTGAAACAATATCAAACATAAGCACTGTACAATGCAATGTAATACAATTAAAAATATCAATACGGTAGTCCTTCGAAGTTTTATGCAACATCATACATAACATGCAGTCGGAGGCATTAAATTTAATGATAAGTCAAATCATTCTCAGTTTGTGCTTGCCTCCGACTGTGTGTTATGTATGATGTTGGATAACATTTCGAAGGTAACCGTAGGTACTTAGGTACCTTCCTTCATCATCATCATCATCATCATCATCATCAGCTCATTTATGTCCCCACTGCTGGGGCACGAGCCTTCCCTATGGATGGATAGGGAGAACGGGCCATGAACCACCACGCGGGCCCAGTGCGGATTGGTGGTTGTTAACGACTGCTAATGCAGCCGGGACCAACGGCTTAACGTGCCTTCCGAAGCACGGATGATAAATTTTTGGTCACCCATCCGATGACCGGCCTTTGCGAAAGTTGTTTAATCTCAGCGATCGCAGACCGGGCGCGTTAACCACTGCGCCATCGAGCTCCTTTCCCTTCCTTTGCAGTCGGGTAAAAAAAAGTTAAACGCCACTCCTTCCTAATAACTCTACAGTAAAGTATGCCAATGCTATCATGCCATAAGAGTAATAGCAAATGCCTTGAACAATGGCTATTAAGTACATGGATACCTTTCCAAGTGGTATTAGCGACCGTTCAAACTTCACTCAAGGGCCTGGAAGGGCTTATTTGAATACCATAAGAGTTCAGAGTGTCTTATTAATTGCGACTCTCGCTGAAAGATTATGTGCATGTAGCTTTTATACATAGCTTTTGTTCGCGGCTTTGCTCACGTGGGCTACACGACTTATGTATATATATAATAGATAATATACATACCTATAATAAACCTAAAGAGGGTCGAAAGTCTGTACATGGAAGATATTCGAAAAAAAGTTGGCTGGGAAAACTTAGAATCGATAACAGAACACGTTCCAACACTTTTTAGAATTTTTGTCTGTTTGTCTGTATATTTGACCGCACATCACGTGAAAATGGCTGGACGTATTTGGATGACACTTTGCACATAGACAGATCATGACCCGGACTAGGATATAGGATACTTTTTATTCCGGTAACAGCTTCCTGTGGGATAGTGTAGTCTTTGCGAACAAAGTCGCGGGCGACAACTAGTTCGTAGTAAAAGTCAAACTTATCATAAGGGTATTAGTAAAAAGTGTCTAATATAAAACAACGTAAGTAATAAGATCACTCTGTATTAGTAATTTTGATCCGTTTTGAAATCTCCTGTGCAAATTGTCATCCCCTACTTAAGGGATCATTTTCCAAAAATCCTGAAACACTTTACAGTTTCTTGCCAGGCCAAATACCGAAATTTAAGGAATGACAGATTTCCATACACATTTCCACTTTATTTCACCTCCCTAGGGGAGGTTTTCCGAAAAATGCTAAAAGCACGTCATTCTTTATTTTTGTTGAAAAATGTATAATCGATTAAATTATTCATTTTGATAGTTATTACTTTAAAAATAACGATTGCCCCAAAAAAAACCTTTCCTTTTTACTCCTTTAAAAGAAAATAAACAAAATTCCTGAGACGGGCATTCTTTATGTCATTTTCAAGAAGCCAAATCGTCGGGGATAGTTCAAAAGCGCGTATGTAGTATTTGGCGAATACCGCGTTAGCGTCAAACACCTGTTTTTTAAAGAGAATGGGTATAGGATAAAAAACTAAATATTGTGAATGTCAGAAGGGTGCAGGTTCAAATCCTGCTCGTGGAAAAAATTTTTCAACATTTGTATTTTTGTAATTTGTTCGCAACAAAATTTACGTTAAAAATTGTTTTGAACATTTTAACTAAATATTTATTTATTTACTTGGTAGTTTTACGTACCAATCAGAACATAGCAATTGTTTTGGCTCTTATATGTAATAATGAAATTATTTTGTAAAAGAACTACGTAAATCATAAGATAAAAGCACTTGTACGCTGTTTTTGCTTTGTCCATATTTAAGAGAATTTGTGCGGAATCCACCAGTGCTAAATACGCGGTTTTGAACTATCCTCGACGAAAAGCCAATTTTCATGTATTTTACTTCAAAACTGACGAACTTTCATACAGACTTTCACCCCCTATTTGACCCCCTTAGGGCGTGATTTTCGTAAAATCCTTTCTTAGAGGCTGGTTACGTCACTTAATTAACCTACAGTCTAAATTTCATCTAGTTAGCTTCAGTGGTTTCGGCACGGCGATGATGAATAGCTACCGTTAAGGCTGACGTAAGCGCTGAATTGTGTCACGGTCAGTGCAGCCGCCCGGATTGTGGAAGACCCAGGTTCGATTCCTGGCTAAGTCGGGTAGGCGTTTAATTTTTTCACTGCATTTTATAAGTATTTAATGTTACTCCAGTAAAGTTCGTAATGACAGTTTCATTTCAACATGTCCCCTTTGATAAATTTTTAATTATAATTTGAAAAAAGACAGAGTTGAAAAATTCCACGAGCGGGATTCAATCCCGCACCCCATGACATGCCAGGTCAGGTGCACTACCAACAATGCTATAGTGGCTCAATCCAACTCGCTAAAATGACTCGAAATGACAGTTTCATGTCATCATGTCCCCTTTGGTAAATTCTTAATTATGTTTTTTCCTTTAGTAAAAGTATGTTAAATGACCAATATAATAATATACGATTATACGTACTAAATGTTTCCCACACTCACGCCATTTATTTAGCCCCAAGAAAAGCTTCCTTAAGAAACTCGTTATATGGTTAACTAGACAACGGATAAACATAGATAATATACTTAAATACATACTTATTATTCATAGGAAACACCCAGACCCGAAGCAATTTAGAAAAACAGGTATTTTTAAATTGATCCGACCGGGGATCGAACCCGGGACCTAAGAGATGGCGAAACCATGAAAACCGGTGTGCAAGCCACTCGACCAAGGAGGTCGTCTGTTCCACTACTTTACAAACCGCTATACATACATATGTATTGTTAACGTATTGGCTTTATCACCGTGCTGGCCGAACACGGGTTGTTATCACAAACTCAGGGTATAATCCAAAACTCTGAAACACACTAGCTACCCTAGTTCCTAACAGAATCAAAATCAGAATATTTATTTGTGAAACATAGGTATTACAATGATGTCATGAGTATATAAGTCTCACTACATTTCCAAATATAGGTTCAAAAAACTACAGTCTAAAACAATGTATTAGTACGCAATAAATGTCAAAATTAAGCAACAAATGTCATTGTTATCAATATTATATAAATACAAAAATAAGTAAGAAAAATAAAATGAGAAAAACATATCTATGTTATTTCAAGGATTTGTCAGCTAGAAATTCCTGTACTGAGTAATAGCTTTTATTATTAATAAGTAACGCTACCAAACGATTTTTAAAAATATTTATAGGCAAGGTCTTAAGAGCTATAGGAAACTTATTAAAGATCGGCTTGTGTCAAAAATGTATCAATTCTACTACCAATAAAATTCGAAACGCTTACCAAAACAGATAAATGTTCACCAAATTGTGTTTCCTAAAATATTATAAAAAGGATACAATATATATTTTTATTAAGTGCAATAAAAATATATGAATACCTTTTAACTGCATTTCAGACCAAATATTTTGTCACCAAATAGATAACACCAATATTTTATGCCTCGAGTTTCAATTTGGTAATTTTAGCTTTCTGTTGTCTAATAAAAAAAATAACCTCGAAATCCAATGACCTACAGGAGTAGGGCAGCTAGTATCCTCAATCATTTGAATAATAGTGTAAAAATTTGGTGAGCATTTATTCATTTTGGGAAGCAAAAATAATATTTGTACAGTCATTTAATTTATCTGGTACTTAGGCTTCATCATCATCAGCTCATTTTTGTCCCCACTGCTGGGGCACGAGCCTTCCCTATGGATGGATGGGGAGGGAGACCGGGCCATAAACCACCACGCGGGCCCAGTGCGGGTTGGTGGTTGTTAACGACTGCTAATGCAGCCGGGACCAACGGCTTTACGTGCCTTCTGAAGCACGGAGGAGCTCGAGATGATAAATTTTTGGTCGCCCATCCGATGACCGGCCTTTGCGAAAGTTGCTTAACCTCAGCACTCGCAGACCGGGCGCGTTAACCACTGCGCCATCGAGCTCCTCTTAGGGTCTAAAAAATATTTCTGGTGAGCGTTTAAATTATACCCTTAAAGATCATGTGGGCCATTCCAAAGAAGCTACTACTAACGTGTGCCGTTATGTATCTTATCTTATCTTAGTGGGGCCTGTGAGGTTTCCCTCTTGCAGTAGCACTTCGACCCATCGGGATCTTTTGTGCAAATGTATGTACTTCGATGCGCATGCCGCATATCCTATTTCCATGACGTTGACGTATACTAGCTAGCCCGACTTTCGGGTACCGAACCGAGCGTTTTGCCACTCAACTTCTACTGTGCCAAAGCGTTGATAAAATTATCCGTAAAAAACATTAAAAGCGACAATTAACAAAATTAAGCACTCGTCTAGTTAGACTAACTGCCTCAAAGGAGGTGTTATGTTACGGCTAACGATTTCCAGCAGCGTCAGCAACGGCGCCAGTCTTCCGCAACTCGATAACTAATTGTATGACAAAACAGGCGAATTTGTCAAAGCTTTATCACTTTGTTGTTGTCGTTACGCGGCTGACCACGTATAGATGATTTATTTTTAATTGTCACTTGTTTCAACATTTACAGCCTATAACATACCACTTACGTCACGCGCCGTAGGTATAATTAGCGCGCCACCTTACGTACGACTGGCGTACATATGGCGCGCGAGGACTTAACAATAACTTTCACAGAGTGTAGAAATAATTATTTGGCTAAATAATAAACAAAACCTACGGTACATGCTGTAATTTAAATTTGTGCTTACTACAACACTATTTTACATTTTTTTTAAATCCTTTCTCATAAAAATATATATTTTTTATTAAAACACTACAAAACCTATTATTTCAACTTTTTTAATTTTCTAGAAACAGTAATTGTCTGGACCAACTTCGCCTTTCTTCTTTAATTGTTTGAAAGCTTCAAAGTTTCATCTCAGATGCCTACAAGTATAATTAAATTCTCGTTTATTTATGATTATGGTTATATAATTTTACACGAATTTTGTTGCGAACAATAAATTGTACAATTTGAAAAGCGCTACGAGTACAAAGCGTTGAAAAAGATCCACGAGCTGGATTCGAATCCGCAACCCATGATATGCCGGGTTAGGTGCACTACCAACTATGCTATCGCGGCAATTTTTTAGCGTTTCGAGTTCGAATCCCGCTCGTGAAATTTTTTTCAATACTTTGTTTTTTTCAATTTCTCGTTTAATGTTTTACAAGACACCATGTTCATTTACATCATTTCTTTTGTTTCCATAGGTTGTGTAATAAAAACAAATATTTAATAAGAAACGTTTAATATATTAAAACACTCAATTCAAAACACACAAATAAAACTAAAACATTTAGACACATTGTACAATTATGAGCACTTTAATTCATTTGAACGGTTCATACTAATAAGAGATTAATAAACAAATATTTGGTATACATGACAAATATCTTAGTAAATAAATCATCATCATAATTTTAAAATAATTTAATTAACTATAAACGTGCACACACCAACTTAATTTAGACTAACTATAAATTCATTCGTCAAGAAAGCTTAGTAGGCAAACACCACCGGTTTGAACTTCATGCAAATATTAGGCAAATAACAGAAAACATTTTAAAACATTATCCTCGTCTATCAAATAAGTACAAAAACATAAATTTATCTTATCCATCTTCATTTATTTATTCTAGTTTAGAATTACAAATAATTGTTATTGATAGATAATGTTGACTGTTGAATACTGCTAAATGATAGGCGATGAATGAAGGATGATATATGTTATTGAGTTATGGTAAAGATGTTAATGTAAATCTGTTTAAGACATATTTAATCAAAGAAATTCAAACAACTAACAGAATCAAACAATCTGGATTGTTACATGGAAAGCTTCAGGTGAACCTGGATGTGAAATATTTAAAAAATCGCAGATGATTTTCAACCATGCATCAAGAGGATTATCCTTAAGTTAGTAATAGACAATATTTTTAAGTTCCTATTGTTATTTTTAAGATTTATCGAACTGAACAAATTAAGGCCATGCCGTGTTCGTCAGTAAATGATTGTGAAATTGTTATTACATCATGTAGTTTTTTAATAATATTATAACAATTGTTGATGAATCAAAAACTTTCAAAAAAACTTAATTTTAAAATGTAAAAAGTTTCAAAACCTCAAAAGGAAAAAACAGTAGCAGGTCTTCATAGATAGGCAATCAATTTCTATCTTGTAAATAGTAGAAGCACCTAAGAAAGTTTAACTGTAGTAAGCCTCATTGAAGAAACTCAATTATTTATGTTTAATTAAATTTTGCTTTTATATATTCTAAAAATAAAAGGCTACTTAAAAATTAAATATGACTAAAACATGACATATTTAAGAAGGAAAATCTTCCGATCATTTTGTAACTTCATCGCTAGATTTTTATTTAGATCAAAGGATGATGATGAAAGATGGCTTAGGTAAATTGTATTTCATATATTTTAATTTAATCTCATGATATTTCTCTCTCTCTATTAAAGAAAAACATAAGTAATAATGCATTACATAAGTTATAATTGACATATATTTTATTATTATCAATGATAATATTATTATTACAAAGCGATACGATCAACTCAATTAACGCTGTGTAGTTAAAATGTTATCGTCTGAGTTATCGAGGAGCTCGAAAGCGCAACGGTTAAAGCGCCCGGTCTGTGAGTGCTGAGGTTAAGCAACTTTCGCAAAGGCCGGTCATCGGATGGGTGACCAAAAATTTTTCAACTCGAGCTCCTTCGTGCTTCGAAAGGCACGTAAAGCCGTTGGTCCCGGCTGCATTAGCAGTTGTAAATAAACACCAATCCGCACGCGGCCTGCTTGGTGGTTCATGGCCCATTCTCCATATCCATAGGGAAGACTCGAGCCCCAGCAGTGGACCTAATGATGATGAGCTATCGGTTTTGCATTATAAAAACCAAATGCTTAAATTCTATTAAGTGCCCACGTCCGCGTCCACGTCCGCCTCCGCGCCCACGTCTAATAATCGGTGACCGATTAGTCGGTCACAAAATAGGTGATAAAACCTTGGCGAAAAAATCGGTCCTACAAAAGGTCGGTCGTGGGCGGGCACCGTTACCCTTATCATTAATAATAAATGAAATATCGATACACACAAACAGTCACACAAAATAGACCATAATTCGAACTTCGTAGAGTATAAATCTCCTGTTATCACCAAACCACGTATGTCATAATATTTTTACAATACCACCTAATCATGTTTTTTTAAAGAGATTCTATAAATAACGCATTACACAAAAATTTAAACACACATAAATCGACAAATACTGCAACTTTCATAGTGCTTTCGAGACCTGTTGATAATATTAAAAACCGATGACATGCATAATACATCATTAATAAGTATCTTACGCGTTCATAATAATGAGCTTAATATGTTAAAAAGATTCTTCAAAGGTTTTAATAATTCCCGTATGAATACGATATGAATAGAATTTTCACTTTGTCTAATTCTCTATCCTATTAATGATTATAACATTTATAAAAATTATTGACTTTTCATTATTCCCAAAAATATTTTAATTTAATACCTTGGCACTCGTGTCTATATCACAGATCCTTGACTGCGCATTCATTCTTATATGTCTTTCTAATTTATCAGCACCTTTGTTAGACTGGATCATGACAGTTCACATCATCATGCATCGTTCAGATGAATTCAAATTAATTAAAAAAAGGTAATAATTGCATTATGCATGTTCTTACGAGTTTACATTAGACTAATTTCATATTGTTCCCATAACACGCAAAGCCCAGTCTAAGTTACAAATTGTTGTCATTCTTTCCGTTCTCTTCGACTTTACATAAATAGCTTTTAATCCCCCCTTGTTTCAACTCGGGTTCAAAAAATTTACTTATTATTGTGTCTTTGAAGAATCCTTTAGGCTCGATTAATGTTTCAAATTTGGTTTCAATGGAGAGTTTTCTATTTCGATTTTCATTTGGTAAGCTTAGATCTAAAGAGTAGCTATGTTTTATCATCTTCGGTCTTTGGTATTCGTTTTCGGTTCTAAAAGGGTCTTTAACTTTTGATGTGTCACTAGAATGTTCTTCGTAAGCAGCATTGCCGTAAGCGTTCTTGACGGTGTCGACTTCATCACTGCGGTTCATGACTGGCCTGCTGAATATCAGGTGTTCAGTGTCAACAATAGTCAGCACCGGTGAACGAATCTTACAAGATTCACCAAACAGATCGAGTTTTCTGTGGCTGTTACCACTATCATCATCGTAGGTAGTCTCACCAGATCTTTCCGCATCTGAAGCAGTTCTGTTTTCTTTGATGGTGCATAACTCAAGATCTCTAGCGTAGGGACGGTTATTTTCGTTGTTTGTCGCTTCTGATAGGTTGTCGCTGAATATAATTCTCTTGCTATCTTTAATCTTTTTCGGTATACTTGAGATAGTGCTCTCTGACGATATGTAGCGTGTGGTGTCGTTGTTCACCGATAGCTTGTGTGCTGGTGACATGACGGTATTGTTCAACCCTTTCCCTGTTTGTGATTGTTTACCTTTGCTATGCATGCCGAAGATGCGTTTTATAGACTGACGGAACTGTAACAAAATAATGTTTAATTATAACAACATACCACAATACCATATAGGTTGTAGGCCTACAACGTAGGCATGATATAACAAAACCTCACGATCATCTACGTCAGCCACTAGAAATATCAACAATGATTAATGTCATGATTAATGTAATGATAAAAGTCGGGATTAAAAAGCAAAGAGAGAAAGAGAGCAAATCAAATCTTTTACGTTTCCATATAGTGCATCGATGCATCTAACTAAAACGTCAATACAAAATGTTTCTTCATGTACATACCTATATTTTAAAGAATTAAAATGAAAAAAAGAAAAAAATTGTTAAATAATATTATATGTTGTCATTTAAGGCTAATAAACTGGTAGAAAGTCATAGAAACGTAAGCATCCATATCATAAGTAGTTTAAACGAAGAAAAATACATTGCAAAACCGTTCGCTGCAGAAAATAAAAATGAATTAATAAAATAAAGCATATTGAATAAGATCGTAATTAAATATAAACTTACTTGCGTATTCATGCCGACGTAGATAAGAGGGTCATAGCAAATTGAACTTTTTGCGACCAACGCTGGAATAACACCTACGCCGGGAGAGATCTGCGAACAATAGTCTGATTATAGTCGTAGCTTAAAATTGCGCTACGAATGTTACGTTTGCTACGAGTGGAAAAACAGTGCTACAGAAACTACAACTGCTACGAGTATACACACACACGCCACTTTGTAGAAAAGGGTTCTACTCTTTTCAACTGTGACTTGTCTTTATTGTTTCGCGTTTCCCTTCTCAGTAACTTACTATTTAATTTATAAAAATATAAAAACGCTCTTGAAAATAACATGACGTATTGACATAATACTATTTCTGTTTCTATTAATTGTTCTTTTATTGTTATACAAATAGAGAAGTCTTTTTAAGTTAGCATTGTACTAATAAAAAGAAGGTACCCGATATGAATGTTATTATGGTCACCTGTATAGACATATTGAAAATTGCTATGTTTTCAAACCGACAGACTGAAACCAACGTACGGATTTATAAGGTCTGGCTAAGTTAATATGTAAAATAAAGGATTTTAAATGCAAAATATTTATTTGTGTCACAAATACAAGAACAGTAAAATGCGTCTAGATCCTAATAAAGAAGAATAAGAAGAATCACGTATAGGTTATGCGAAAAATAATAGTCTAGTATTTGAAGCAAGTGACGATCTAACATATCTCCTTAATGCCCTACAACGCAAAAGTCAAAAGTAACGTCCAACCTTTGACGTTATCGTCGTTTAATTCGGTAAGATAGGTCGTCAACTACATGATTTTACATTTTAATTGAAAAAATGTTTTATTCAATTTAGGCTGCAATAATTAACTCATTATGAATATCACTAGGCCTTCGGTTCATAAGTATAGAGGATGGGAGACCTTGTACCAAGAAGAGCCGGCAGGAAACTCATCAAGGACATAAATTATGCCTACATATCTGCTAAGCTAACCGACATAGCCCGAAGAGTTGCTAAGCTCAAGTGGCAGTGGGCAGGGCACATTGCTCGCAGGACTGATGGCCGCTGGGGCGGAGCAGTCCTCGAGTGGCGACCGCGTACCGGAAAGCGCAGTGTGGGCAGGCCTCCAACAAGGTGGACCGACGATCTGGTGAAGGTCGCGGGAAGTCGCTGGATGCGAGCAGCACAAAACCGGTCGTTGTGGAGATCCTTGGGGGAGGCCTTTGTCCAGCAGTGGCCGTCTTTTGGCTGAGATGTTGATGATGATGATGATCTGCTAAGCACTCATCCCGATAAGCGGAGGTCTTGGGTGCAGTTCCCAGGTCATGCAAAATGTGTTTCGAGTTATCCGATGCATAGACCGGGTTTGTGGATCACCAACCCGCATTTGGCAAGGGTGGTGATTACGCCAATGCCAATCAATTGTAGCGATGACTTGTGATGGTCTAATTTACCCAGCAGTGGGCAGTGTATAGACTTATTACTTTACTTTACTTTTATTCTTTTCAAAGGTTCCGAAGTCTACAGGACAGGAAATCTTTTCCTCTCAGCGGTTGGTAATCAGATTTAGGATTCTCAAGTAAAAAAAAAAGACGAGAGATTTTGTACTGAGAAGAACCGGCAAGAAACTTAGCAAGTGCAAAAAATGTCTACTTACTATGCCCTCAGTAGCGAACTGTTCTATCAGAGCGAACAAGGAGTACGGGGTCCAGGCAACGGTGAAAGCTATTATCATGATGAACACCATCGCAGTCGCTTTGGCCTCCGCTCGGCTCACGCGACCCAGCCGTTGGGAGTTCTGAAAATAAATATGAATTCAGTACAGGATAAGCAAGCTGAGGAGATCGATGGCGTAGTGGTTAACGCGCCCGGTCTACGATTGGTAAGGTGAAGCAACTTTCGCGAAGGCCGGTCATCGCATGGGTGACCATAAATTTATCATCTCGAGCTCTTTCGTGCTTCGGAAGACACGTAAAACCGGTGATCCCGGCTGCATTAGCAGTCGTTAAAAACCCCCAATGGTTTATGACCCATTCTCCCTATCCACCCATAGAAAAGGCTCGAGCCCCAACAGTGGGGACATAAAATGAGCTGGAGAAGCAAGCTGAAGTGGCAGTAGGATGGTTATTTTAGCCGCGGGACCGATAGCCGCTGGAGTAGACGTGTTCTGGAATGGAGACCGCGACTTATCAATCGTAGTGTAAGACGCGGCGCGGTGGAGCGACGGTATTGTTGCGCACCTGGTAGCCGTTGGAAGAGAAGTTTGTAGCTACAATAATTTAATATGCTACCACGGGGTCTACTGTACACATATTATTTTTTGGACCACTTTTAAATTACCATGTGATTATGCAAATAAAATGTTGTATGTTATTACATTATCTATTTGAGCGAAGGATTAATTTATTTTATTTTGAACACAATCGCAACAAACGCAGATACTCTCTCAGTCTAATAAAAAGTTTGATGCCAAAAATAATACAGGTGAAAATTCACAAAGTATTTTTTGTACCAGCTCCGTTCGGTACGAATTCGTAAACAAAGTCACAAAAAGGAATTTTTTATATAAAATAAAACATGGTGTTACAGTGAAAAAGAGCGCATAAAGAGTTCACACAGCTTACGTGGGTACATACAATCTGCATACATTAAATGGCTTGTGCAACATACTGCACACATAAATGTGTTGCGCATAAAATGTTTCTAGATATATGTGCGGGGAGCGAACGGCTTCTGTGCCGGCATTTAATGAATATTCATCTAGGTTCATATATGGATAAGCGAAAGAATTTTGTACGAACAGAGATAAATTTCAACAGCGAAAGACAAGTGGGACCCAAAATTGCAACAGTGTTCGTTAGTGTTCTGGTAAACATTGTTAAATTAATTGCATGTGTGTCGTTAACATATTTTTACATCGTTAAAAACTGCCATAAATTCTGGACAGTTGTTAAATCCACTGCATATTTTAGAAAATTAAAGTCAACTCTCAATGGTGACTGATCCATGAGGTCGAAATGTCACGAGGTCTTCAATGCTGCAATATACACTTTTTAACTTTCGCGTTTCATTATAAATAAAAAAACACCTAAACGGGGATCAACGCCAGTCACCCATTAAAGGCATCCTTTTATAGCGCCAACCTCCGCCCAATTGGCCAATCACAATGTACACACGGCGGCAGATCATCCTACCCAAAACTGTCAAATTTCTACAATCAATTTTGATCTTTATTGTTTGGTTATAAGGATCAATATTCATTCGAGAAATTTGACAGGTTTGCGTAGGTTGATCTGCCGCCGTCTGTACATACTACAGGTTAAAGTAACTGGTAATTCATTTCTAAGCTTCAACAACTTTCACGTTACTTATGAAATGATTTTTAAGTTTCGATTTGATATTTTCCGTCGTAATGCTTTTTCGTAAATCAGAGGGTAATAATTTCAAACGTATACCTATTTTGTTTAGATGTAAAACCCTAGAAAAATAGTGATAAGCTATACATACGCCTTCCTATAGGTGTGGGAGTTACTGACGGTAGTACCGTTCGTCTTTAATAACAATCCAACATGTTTTGTTAGGACTTTCAATAATGACAGCCCACGTGAATTGTTAGCAAAACATGTTTTATTTCCAACAAAAATATGGTCGCTTTATACTCAGCCTTTAATTCAAACTCAAATTTAGTAAAGAAATAGTTTTCTATAATGAAGGATAATTTTTTTGTAAATGTCATATTTTTTTAACAGGTACCCTGTAAAGGAGAATGCTACCAACTTTGTTGTTATGATGGCACACTTATATAAGATGGCGGCGGCTAGACAGAAGGACTGAGAAGGCCCTAAGTAAAGTAAAAAGTCAAAAAGCCTTGATTTTCTACCTTTTCACATTTGTCATAAAACATAGTTTTTTATTTTTCATTTTTACATATTTATTACACCTACCTTGTCATCTTCAATACCCTATGATTTACTGGTAGAAATAACCTTAGGAATTAAGTGTACTATGTGATATGAAGGTGTAAAACTGTTTTTATGGCAATCGTAATCGTAAGTAAAAATTAATACAAAAACTGGAGAACCATAGTGACCAGTGCCTTTTTACTTCCCGATTAATAACATAGTGATGATTATGGAACCTCGCAGTATGAGACCGTTGGTCTAACGTAAAGAGTATCGTACCTATACAACGTGTAACAGAAAGGCGCGGTAAAAATAAAAAGATCAACAGTAATTATTATTTTTATTTTTTATTTTTATTGTTTTTTATGATTGAGAATATAAATTTATTTAATAACGAAATTAAATGAAATTATTTAAAAAATATATATATATTATAGTCAAAAGTGTATCCGATCTAAATCTTGTATGCAAAGTTACTAAAACATATTTATTAGTTTTAATTTTTACGCAATTTTTAAGTAATTAAATATTTCTATTGGACGTCACATCTAAATAAACAAGTCACAGCCCTAGTGGTTTAGTAACCTCTGTGTACTTACATTTATGATCACTGCTGCTTGCTTCTGCACGCCTGACGCGCGGAAGCAAGCAGCACTAATACACAGAACTAATATCACTAATATAAATATTTAATTTACAATTGCATGACAAATTAAAATTAATAATTTTTTCTTAGTAACAACACATCGAGAAGCTCGATGGCGCAGAGAAGCTCGATGGCGCAGTGGTTAACGCGCCCGGTCTGCGAGTGCTGAGGTTAAGCAACTTTCGCAAAGGCCGGTCATCGGATGGGTGACCAAAAATGTATCATCTCGAGCTCCTCCGTGCTTCGGAAGGCACGTAAAGCCGTTGGTCCCGGCTGCATTAGCAGTCGCTAACAACCACCAATCCGCACTGGGCCCGCGTGGTGGTTTATGGCCCGTTCTCCCTATCCATCCATAGGGAAGGCTCGTGCCCCAGCAGTAGGGACATAAAAATGAGCTGATGAGGATGATGAGGAACAACACATACAAGATCTAGATCGGATATATTTTGGATCTTTTCATTTTTACCCAACCTTTCTGTTACACGTTGTTTATCCGTATCTTTATAAAGCTACCGGCGGGCGGTAAAAGGTAATAAGAAGCTCTATGATTCATACCCTCTTCAAAGTCCTGATGATGTTGACGTAGCTGAAGGTAATGACACCCAGTGGCACGATCTGCCCCATCGCGAACAGGAACATGATGTACGTCAGCGTGTTCATCGACTGCTCGTGCCAGTTCACCGAGCAGCTGTGGCCAAGCGAAAAACAACATTATTAATGTGAGCAGTTTCTAACACAAACCGTCTAGCTCAGGATAGGACCTCTTGTAGAAATATGGTCCGTGATTCTGCTATTAATGATCACGACCTTCAAGCATGAGGATTACGAAGAAGATAAACTTACAATGGCAAATTCAAGCTCCTCAAATAGTTCTAATAATTATGTCTTCTACAGGAATCATACCTAAATGTTTTAAAAAAAGTTGTTACACGAGAAAATGCTTAATGCATACCACCGCGCCCGGGGAGACGCAGACTCTTCCAACACCTTAAGGGAAACAAATACATACCTAATATTAGCTGCTTCGTTGACGTAGTTAGCCCCAAGTTGTGGTCGACGAAGGTCAGGTCTACAACCAGTCTGCGAATATTTTCAAAGCAAAATCGATGCGATCAGGAGCTCGATGGCGCAGTGGTTAACGCGCCCAGTCTGCGAATGCTAAGATTAAGCAACTTTCGCATAGGCCGGTCATCGGATAAATGGACCAAACATTTTTCATCTCGAGCTCCTCCTTGCTTCGGAAGACTCGTTAAGCCGTTGGTCCCGGCTACATTAGCAGTCGTTAACAACAACCAATCAGCACTGGGCCCGCGTGACCCTTTCTCCCTATCCATCCATACGGAAGGCTCGTGCTCCAGCAGTGGGAACATAAAATGAGCTGATGATGATGATGATGATAAATCAAAATATATACCTGATATTAGCTGCTTCGTTGACGTAGTTCCCCCAACCCATGAGGGGCGGCGTGGTGAGGGCCAACGAATAGCTCCAGATGAACACGATCGACATGCAAGCGCCCTTCGAGCTCAGGTGCCGTGAGCTGAGCGGTCGGGTCACCATCAAATACCGCTCGAATGAGATCACCGTTAACGTGGTGATTGAAGTTATACCTGGGAACAAGAGGAATCTATGTATGACTAAGTGAAGAATAAACTTTGTACTGAATTGATAGCTTAACAAACATGCACTTAATTTTGACAGGGAAACCAATGTTTTCCGGACGTTTCGCCTCGCCAACTCCCCTCCCCCAACGGCTCGGCAGCCGTTGAGGGAGAAACTAGGTACTTTGCCGTTCGTGGTCATAAGCAATCCCAGCGGCAGAGAAGGGCTGATACGAGGTTTTTTTTAGTGGGTAGTCTTCTCCTCCGTTTGTCATGCTTTTTGAGAAGAAAAGAGAATGAAAGATCCACGTAACCCGGTGTAAGACAGCATTAAAGAAAGAAAAAAAGAAAGAACTAATATCTCGGTAACAAAGTGAAAAGAGCTGGCGGTTGTGCGGATTGCGAAAGACAAGTCGTTTTTTATTAAGTGCAAGTTTCAATAAAAAAAGATTCTAACTTTAGAAATCATAGGTCTTCAATTTATTAAGTTCCCGCAACGATGGTACTAGATTTCATTGGTAAGGTAACTAAGTGATTTTTCCAACTGACTAGGTACCCTAAGAAGTGAACCTTAGGATGTCACTTCATTAAAGCGGAGCCGAGCTGGGCGGAGCAGCTTTATCCGCATCTAAACTCCATTAGGGGGGAGTGGAGCTGAGCGGGAATGAGTTGAGCTGAGCTGAGCGGAGTCAAGCGTAGCCGAGCGGACCTGAGCAGCGGCGCGGGGCAGAGTAGGGCGGCGCTGAGTAGAGTGGGGCGGCGCTGAGTAAAGCGGTGCGCAACCGAGCTGAGCGGAGTAGAGCTCTGTGGAAATCAACTAATAGAGTCTATTACCCTCTATTTTAACGTCTCCGCTTCGTACCGCCTCGCTCTACACCGCTGCGCTCCGTGCCGCCCCGCTCTGCCCAGCTCTGTTCAGCTCGTGCGACGTGACGGTTTTCCTTACAAGTACCACGGCGCTCATGTGTGCTCCGCTTATCACCGGCAACTGGAGCGAAGTGGAGTAGAGCCGTTAAAATAAAAAGCCCCTTTTGGTTGATTTCCACACAGCTCAGCACAGCTTCAATGGAGTGCCACCCTTATACCACGTCAATAACTACGATAAGGGATTGTCATTGATAGCTCTTATGATTAAATGAACATCGTCCAATGAAGCGAGAAAGTGACAGTGCAGTGTATTAGCCGATTTCTCAATACTTAGATAAAAATCAGATTTGTCTAGTGTCGTATAAAACAACCATTTTGATAATTATGTCGTCATTTTCTTATTATTGTGTTATTGACAATAACTTTTGATTGGGTAACAATTTGCTTTGACAAATGTATTTTTTATTTCGATTAAGTTAAAATCTAAACTCTGAACTAAATACAGAGATATAATTATTAGAGAAAAACGAAGTTGTGTATTATTTTCTCGCTTTTGATATAAGTATAACAAACTATTTAAGTACCATTGTAAATCTTGATTGCTATCTTGTAAAAAATATATTTTCGTTTATGCTTTCTTCCGTGAGGATGCAAAATATCATGAATGCGAAATACAAAATAATTTCTATATTGCCAAAACACGTAACAATGGACTTAAACTAATATACAATCCAATGTCTAACCTTGAAAGCACCAATTAGCCAGAATAAGCTAAAACAAACTACCGATGTTAATTTAAAATAAGAACTGTTTTTTAACAGAACTAACACACCAGCAACACAAATTCTCCTTCACACAAATGAAAATGTATTCAGTGCAAACGAATACAACACAATTTTAAACTTAATTATACAGCGTCTAGATACAAAGTAAGGATTTCGGGCTCGCGAGTCGCAGTAAAAAAATAAACAAAATTAACAAAAAAACACTGTAAGCAAAGAATACTACCCTGACGGTAGAATTAGAATTCGCATCAAATTAAAGCTCAGCTTTGCTGATGACGTGAATGCAGCAACAAAGCAGCGCGATCTACTTTGAAAAAACAAAAGCCACCTATTCTAAAAAGATGGAATCTACGGATAGATTAAAATGGTGTCACGGGTTCTTGGCGGGGAATTGTTTGTAGCAAAGTAAAAGTAAAATAGCCTATAACTGTCCCACTGCTGGGCAAAGGCCTCCATCACTGAAAACAAGTCATCACTACAATTGAGGGGTATTGGCCACGCTTTGCCAAATGCGGGTTGGCGAATTGTTTGTTTATGTATTTTATTTCGAAAAATGCTTTGTCCAATATTAATGTGAAATAATTGTGGATTAGTATCCGTGATCGTGCTTGAGTGTTTGAAACGAAACATTGCCACGTCACATTTCAAGGTCTCTTTAGAAGTCAGAGTGAGATCACAGTGATACTGACCCTTTACTGATACCATTGACTAATTAGTCCATGCTAATACTCAAGCGGTTTGGGGGGAATATCATTAGTCATTAATTAAACATATCTAATATTATCTATTACTAGCTGAACCGGCAGACTTCGTACCACTTTGTCCTTTTCTATGACAACAAAATAAACAACTCGTGGAACATTTTATATTAGAAAATTAAATTGAAAAAAAAATGTTTGGGGTGGACCACCCTTATCACTTAGGGGTATGAAAAATGGATTACGACCGATTGTCAGACCTACCGAATATACATATAAAATTTCATAAAAATCGATCGAGCCGTTTCAGAGGAGTATGGCAAATAACATGTAACACGAGAATTTTATTTAAATAAGATATATTAATACGTGAAGCAAAAACTTTGTACCTGTTTTTACGGAAATTGCGCGGACGGAGGAGTATGAAATTTCGCACACTTATTGTTTACAAAGAGAAGGTTATCCGAATGTTAATATATTTTTTAAATTATGCATAAAAAATACATTAAACCAACAAAAACAACATTACACACACTACCATGTATTTGACACACACGCATATGTATTTGACATACACGTATTGTTTGTCTTTTTTTTTATAGATCGCTCGGCAAATTACTCCATCCCACCTGATGTTAAGTGGGAATGAAGTCCAGACGCGAAGATAACTGGTGCAGCGTGAAAACAAACGTAGCATCAGTTAACCTCACTCTGCCGGCTCACAAGGTGCTTCTTCACGCCTCTTTTGAAGGACCCCATATCATAGGAAGGAGGGAAAACGTGTGCTGGTAGACTATTCCACCTTTTGAAGGTGCGACAAAGAAACGAGTCACCAAATTTCTTTGTGCGCGATGGGATATTCGAGACAGTGAAGCGGTGACTCCGAAGAGCAGCACGTGCACTCCTATGAAGGAAGGGAGAAGGTGGGATGAGGTCAAAGAGCTCTTCAGAGCATTCGCCATGGTATAAGCGGTAAACACGCTGAGTGACGCAACATCTCGACGCAATTGCAGAGATTCGAGAGTATTTGCGACTTCTGCATTGCCGATAGGTAATGCGTTCAGCGCGACGCTGCAATCTATCCAAGGCATCGAGAAGGAACTTTGCGGAACCGTCCCAGATGTGCGAGCAATGCTCCACGCAACACCGTACCAGTGTCTTGTACAGAAGGCACAACTGGTCAGGCGTAAAGAAACGCCGCACTCTGTTCAGAATACCGAGTTTTCGTGAGGCTGTTTTGATCACGGCTTCAATGTAGTCCCTTTGGTTCAGATTGCAGCGAATCGTCATACCGAGCATGTTGATACTGCTCTGCAGGCTTAGAGGTGTACCCTGAAGAGTAGGAAGAGGAAGGAATGGTGACTTTTTCACCGTGAACACACATACCTGTGTTTTCTTGGCATTGAACTCAACCAGATTATTGGAGCCCCAATTAGATATGAGGTCCAATACCCGATTGAGCTCAATGACAAGATTCACTCGATTCGATAATGTTACGGGACTTGAAATATTAAAGTATAACTCACTTAAATTAACAAATAAAGGTAAAATAGAAAACAAAATATTTTAATCGATCCATTTAAAATAATTGATGGGCTCGGGCTGTTTAAAAGGAATAGCGTAATTGCTCCTATTAACGACCCCCTAAAATTTGTATTCTAATACCGCCCATTTTTTTAATTTTTCTACAAGACATTATATAGATTACAGAAACGTCTCCTAATAATATTTTTGGTATGGTTTTAAGCACTGAAATTAGTTTACTCAATTATAATTATAAATAAATTAAAACACCTTACCTAGACCTTACCTACCTTACGAGGAGCTCGAGCTCGAGGAGGAGGAGGTTTGCGAGTGCTGGGGTTAAGCAACTTTCGCAAAGGCCAGTCATCGGATGGGTGACCAAAAATTTATCATCTCGAGTTCCTCTTAGCTTCGGAAGGCTTTTGATCCCAGCTGCGTTAGCAGTCGTTAACAACCACCAACTCGCACTGGGCCCACATGATGGTTTCAAATCAAAATCAAATCAAAAAACTTTTAATTCAGCACTAGAAACATTGTAACAATATTATCACTTGGAGCCTCCTATTAGACATGAAAATATTAACAGAAGGCTCCGCTCTTCCATAATCATAACTTTATAATATTTCTAGTTTTAATTGCTGAAGTACTTAAAAGCTAAATTTTTATAATTGCTGTTGGCATAAAAGAATATGTTTGTGAGTGTATGTGTGTGTTGCTATGTATGTGTTTGTGTTTGTCTGTGCGTACATGCATGTGTGAATGCGTGGGCGTGCGTGATGTTTGCAATTATTTATGTGTGTGTGTGTGTGTGTGTGTGGGGGTGTGTGTGTGTGTGTATCCATGTGTATTTTATACTATAAACTTTAATAATCTTTCTGTTTCGCTATAGGTTAAATTTTCCAGCCATTTAGTTATACATATTTCTATACTATGTGAATCTTTTGTAAATATACTAAGACATTTATTTATTTTGTTGTATAAATGTGTTAATATTTTATTAAATTGGCGTCCAGAAAATGCTGTTTTATTTGGTTTTATTCGAATGAGTGATTTCTTTATCTAATAATTTATGGTTTTGGTTTGTGGCCCAATCACCCTATTCATCTATAGGGACGGCTCGTGCCCCAGCAGTGGGGACATAAAATGAGCTGATGATGATGATGATGATGATGATAGTGATGATGGTTTTTAGATTAAAGAAAAAAATTAAAATCCCTGGTTACTGGCGAATACTAGTACCGCTATCTACGCGGTATTTACAAAGTGCTCTCTCTGCTTTTAACTTTATTTCAATTGATTTTATTCAGACGGCATGACCCTAGTTCCTTGGAAGGTGGGACGGGCTCTGGTATGGGATGCTACTTGTATTGACACGCTTGCACCGTCCCACATTCCAAGGACTTCTGTTAGCGCTGGCGCCGCTGCAAATCATGCAGAGAACCTCAAACGGCGAAAGTATGAGAATCTGACTGGAGATCTCATATTTGAGCCTTTTGGGTTAGAGACATTAGGTCCATGGGGCCCGGGTGCTCACACACTCTTTAAAGATATTTCTATAAAATTAGTAGAAACCATCCGGGACCCCAGAGCTAGCAGCTACTTGGGCCAGCGTATAAGCATTGCTATCCAACGTGGCAATGCTGCTAGCTTACTGGGCACAGTTTAACTATTAACTATTATCTTGTTATTGTCTTTGTTTGTAAATAAATTCATTCATTTTAATATTATTTTCTTATTTTACAAGTTTATGTACACACATAAGAGGGTAACAAAATAAGTTCTACGGGTGAATGCAGTTAATTTTATTCTTTTTTTTTCTTTAATTTTTACAGAAGGTTTAATCACATTGATTATATAATTTATTCTATTTATGTAATTTAATTTGACTCCTTTTGTTTTGCTTAATTTTAATCTTTTTTATTTTATTTAAATTTAAAAATGTCTTTTTTTAATATGCTATAATCATTTATATTTTCTAATTTATTAACATGTCACAAAGGTTGGAACGAAGCAGCCCCAACACGAGTATTTCACTGTTACTTACCTGGGGTTGTTTCTCATTTAAGTACTTGAAATGTAAGATTTGTGTTAATAAAAAACAATTTTATTTTTTTATTTATTTATGCTCTTACGCATTCTCGCACGCCCACCGACGACAACTCATTTCCAGCATTGATAAAATATTCCACTTCTAATTATCAATGATAAAATATTCCACTTGTACTCGTAGTCGGGTACTGATGATTGTATGTTTAGCAAAACAACGTCTTTCTCAGTGTCAGAAACAGAAAACTGTATATACTAAAACGGTGAGGGTGACAATGAACTTGACAGATGAAGGCGGATCGGGATTCTATCTTAGGGTGTTCAATAAAGTAAATAGACTCTTCAACATTGTTAGTAAACAAAACAGCTCGGTGGTCAATTGGCAAAGTAAGCACTTTATTATATGCGGAGGTCCTGCGTTCAATAACCAGGGAAAAGTGTGTTTTGGGTCACTATTGTGATGTTTAGCCGGGATTTGTGATCAACAAGCCGTATTTGGCAAGCGTGGTGGTTTAGTCACCTTGAATTATAACAAAGACTTGATTTGAATGATGGATTCGTATGCGCAGCACCTAGTGGGACAGTATATAGGCTTATTACTTTACTAGTAGGTATATGTAACAAAAAACGTTTTTAGGTAAGCCTTTCTATTCTAACTAGTGGTCGCCCAGTGGCCGAAATTCGACCGTAATTTTATTGAGTCTGCACGGATTGTATCCTAAGCAATGAAAATTAAAAAAGGTAGAATGTGAGTTTGGATTGGCATTGACAGATGTCGCAAATACATATGCGTGTGTGTCAAATACATGGTAGTATGTGTAATGTTGTTTTTGTTGATTTAATGTATTTTTTATGCATAATCAAAAAAAATATATTAACATTCGGATAACCTTCTCTATATAAACTATAAGTGTGCGAAATTTCATATTCCTCCGTCCACGCAATTTTCGTAAAAACGGGTACAAAGTTTTTGCTTCACGTATTAATATATAGATAATATAAAAAACGATACCTACATTGCTCAGATCCCAAGGTAAGTAGCTAAAGCACTCGTATTATGATAATCAGAAACAACAACCACCCAGACCCGACACAATATCGAAAAGTTCGTTTTCAGCATTGACCCGACCGGGAATCGAACCCGGGACCTCAGAGTTAGCGCCGCCCAAAGTCCGACGTGCGAGCCACTCGGCTATGGAGGTCGTCGTATACCTATATAAGGTAACATTTTATCAACTGCAAATATTTTGACAAAACATCTAATTATATCAGAAAAGTAAGGCCCTATCATTAAAAAAAATTTAGGCTAGTTTTTTTTTACTTTTCCTGACACAAAAATTATAATATTTTTAAGAGCGGCCTCTCTGTCGGCTTTTTTGAATGAAACTAGGGGCACGTGTAAACGGTGAAGGCATTGCGGCCTCTCTGTTTAGAAAGTGCTTTATTTTTCTTTTTAATCGAAATGTCTTTTGGCGTTTTTCTTGAAAACTAGCGTATAAAAATTTAAGTTTTTTTCATAAAAATAGTTTATATTATGTTGTTGAATTCATCCTCAAAATATTTGCAGTCGATAAAAAGTGACCTTATATAAAATTTCAAATAGATTTACTGAGAATCGACACGTGCCAGGTGTATATCATTATTTTACACATTCTTTATACCGAAATTATATTTTGAAACACCTAATATAGCACATTAAAATAAATCACTCCACTGAGTTTTACGAGTATAAATACAAAACAGTACCTATTCTTCAATTCGTCTCGCGAGCGACAGACGCGAATATAACGAAAAAGGCTTTGATGCTTCTAAAACAAACGTTTAACGGAAGCATTGTATTAGAGCCATGATTGTCCTCTATTACTTAGGAAATTTGTCTTCCGCGTCCTAATAAGACATACTCGCAAGAAATTAACTACCTTTGTTCTTACAAAGGGAGTAGACAATTTTATTATTTTGCACAAAATACAAATTCTACCCTTTTTCTAGAAGTGAGTAGGGTGGTGAGTGAATATAGTAACATTTTGACGTTCACTGAATCACTCAACCTTTTTTCTAATACTTTTTTTTATATGTTTCTCCTCAACTCTCAACTTTTTGTTTTATCTTCGCGTCCTGACGTCATTGAGCTGATGAAATGAAATATGAAACAATGAAATGGAGTGAAGTATAATTTATGGACATAAAATATTAAATTATTAATTTGATTCGATTCAATTTGAATTGTTACACTTACTCTTAGATTAATATTATTCTAAGCACTTACTTTATTTCCGTAAGTACATACAATATGTAACAAAAACCCTGTCCGATCCGTAAAGGTGTTATTAGGTATCGAGATTCAGTTTCTATTTACGTAATTATTTTAAAGTAATAAGTGAAAAGAATTTACCCCGATTTTTTTTTAAATGACAAAACTTACATGGCAATACTTTTGTCGGCACTTCGGTAGGTAGGATTGCCGCCATTGATGAAAAGTGTGGTCACATTAATAAAATTAGCATAATTTTGGGGTGATTTGAGCAATTTCGGTACAAAAACCTTTACGGATCTGACAGGGCTTTTGTTAAACGCTGTATTATAATATTATGTACAATAAACACGAGAAGGTACGTAGCTTTAGGCTTTTACTACAATGTGCAATAATTAAGTTGACAACAGCATTAATTATTACAAGAACGTTAAATGTATAAATGACATCACAGATCAGTTCTTTAAAATATTAACCTATTTTTTTATTTGACATTAGAATGAATTTTTAAAATTTGATATACTCTCTGGTTCTCTAGCCTCGGCATGGAATAATTTATATAAAGCACTTGACGATTTGTGAACAAGTGGTTTGTTTAGAGTTTATTTATGCATATATTTTTGTTTTTGTTTTTACTGTTTAAACGTTATTTAGTATTGCATGTTGTGTTCACTAATATTAGGAACTACACTTAAATGTTTAATCGAAGCTTTAATAAAACACCTACGTATGTGTATGTTCTAAGGTGTGAACCAAATAATAAAAAAATAATAAAAAATTCTGTAACCTAAAAAGTTTTCTTAAAAACTCTCAATAAATGGAACACAATAGTGACGTTATATTTAGCCATTCAATTTTAGCTTTAGTTAGTGTTCTAAGGCGTCTAAGCTTTAAAAGTTTATCTATTGACTAACTACCTAATTGGGTAGTCAATAGATAAACTTTTTAGCAAATGTCAAATCATATCCCCTATGTATATAGGGAAGACTCGTGCCCCAGCAGTGGGGACATAAAATGAGCTGATGATGATGATAATGAACTGTCAAAACGTTTTTTTAAATATAAATTGTATGGGAATGGCAAAATATGACGTCAATATTCTGTTTGTTTTTACAGAAAATCATGTTTGGGTCAAAGAAAAAATTTATTAATATATTAAGGAACTGTTACGTGATTTAGTTAATATGTTTAAGATAAAATTTTACTAAAAAAAATCAGAAAGTACTAAAAAAATACAAAGAGATTTTTGGGGTCTTGGTAGCTCAGCGGTCAGAGCATTGTTCAGTAAAATATTATCTTGTACATATAGCATTGTGAATACAAAAAATTAAGTAATAAAAACATTTTTACGTTTAATATTCTGGAATGAATTTTTGTCGTTGTATTGTCAAGATCCCTTACTGTGCAGTGGTCGCTAGTCGTTCGTTTCAAGCTGCAATCGAAAACTGTGTAAACTGTCGAAAACAAATGAATGCTACCACTGCAATAAAACCACATCGACTCGCAATTAAAACCGTGCTCAATTAATCGACAGACGCTCGGCTATAACGGTACGTACAAAGACAAACAACAACAAACTTCTTCAACACTTTGTCTTTTTTCAAATTACTAACCATAAATGTTGTGACAGAAAGGTGTGATAAAAAAAGGCAAAAAAAAGAACTAAAAGGCAAAAAACAAGATGTCAGGTATTTTTTTATCTGTATATAAATACGTGAAGTGTAAAAAAGTGTGTATATAAAAAGTGAAATGTCACTCATTTACTCACTGACTTTAAATGAAAATTCAAAACTGCTTGATTAATAAAACTGAAATTTTCATCGCAGTCGGGGGACCGCTTTGCGGAATAATTTCTTATTTATAAGGTCTCCCTGACTGCCATGAAAATTTCAGTTTTATTAATCAAGCAGTTTTGGTTTTTTATATATAGCCAGTGAGTGAATGAATGACATTTCACTTTTATAAATACAGATACACTCCTTTTTTGGCAGTCGTGTAAAAATAAAAAGATCCAAAATGTATCATAAAGGTCAGTGCAGCCGCCCGGATTGCGGAAGACCCAGCCCCCCAACCGCCTAACATTCTCGCTTTCGATTGCTTTGAAGGCGAGGCCCTCGCCTCGCTTTCTAATATAATATCGAAATATAATATCGAATAATATCGAAAGCTATAGCCTATAGCTTTCGATATTGCTTTCATATTGCTTTCGAAATGACAAGATGACGGCTCCTCCTCGCCTCGCCTTCAAAGCGATCGAAAGCGAGAGCGTTAGGCGGTCGACCCCCAGGTCCGATTCCTGGCTAGGTCGGGTGGGCGTTTAATTTTTTCACTGTATTTTATATAAAAATACAAAATGTATCCGTTCTAGATATGGTTTGTGAATGTATTAACTAAGACATAGCGTCGCCTAAGTTTTAACATCGCGGAAGTCCAAAATTTGTCATTTTGACTTTTGCATGTCATTCGATAGAGAATAGAAAGACGCACCTCTAGACCAATCAGAAACAGGGATTTTAACCAATGAAAGCGTTTTATTTTGAAAACAAAAACATAATTAATATGATCGCGATATATAAAAAGGCACGATATTTTTGCTCTCCAGAAAAGTTGTAATTTTTGACTTCCGCGGTGTTAGAACAAGCGACGATAGGTAGTTAATTTGTTGTGCAATTAAATATTTATTTCAGTGAAGCCATGCGCGACAGGCGCGCAGAAGCAAGCAACATAATCATAAATGTAAGTATATACCATGTAAGTACCTACACTGAGGTTATTAAACCACTAGAGCTGTGACTTGTTTATTTTCATGTGACGTCACATTACAAATATTTAATTAAAAATTACATACGATTTAAAGTTAATAATTATGGCTTAGTAACTGCATTCTAGATTGGATACAATATGGGTCTTATCATTTTTACCACACCTTCCTTTTACATCACCAACATCATCCATCCTCATACTGAAGTTAAGAGATCAGTAGGTATATAAAATTGTCTGCAATCCCATATTGTAAAACAGCGCCATCTAGCCGAATCGCGGCTAATCGGCTTGCAATTGTAACAGATGCGCTAACACGCGCATACGCAGCAAATTCGCAAATAAGTATATTTATGTAAATAATACTGGTTTTCAACGGGTACTTCATCGATTCACACCACTACTGGTTCGCATCATGGTGTGAATCACAGAAGGACGCTTTTTGAATTGACTGTTTCAAACCACGGCTCATACCATGGTATGAATCGGCGATTGTCTTTATTGGTCTTCTGTGATTCGCACCATGGTGCGAACCAGTAGTGGTGTGAATCGCTCACCACACCTTGGTGCAAATCACAGAAGACCAACAAAGACATTCGCCGATTCATACCATGGTATGAGCCGTGGTTCGAAACAGTCAATTCAAAAAGCGTCCTTTTGCGATTCACATCGTGGTGCGAACCAGTTGATTTGTTGATTCGGCCACTACCAAAATAAAAGTGATTTTTGTACTAGCGGATGGAAAACGGTTACTGAAACAAACAGTTTCACTACGCAGCCAGAGGGCGCTGTTGGGGTTATGCATATAAAAGGAGCGGGCGACAGTCCGCGGTCTCTTTTTGGGTTCACTTATAAAAAAAAACCAACGTTTTCATTCCGGCACCATTTTACACCTACAGCTTGTTGTATATAAAGTTCAAAATCTATTGAGGAAATTAGACAGTTTGTGCTAGTCTTATGTGCACGCGTGTGTACAGCAATTAATTAATAATTTCTATTTCGAACGATCGCCTACAAGTGGCCTTTGTCATTCATGGACTATGCTAATACCTACTATTCCTGCTGCGCGCGTCAGGGAATATCTGAATATGCAAGTAATCATACACGCATAATGAAACAGAGATACGAGATTGTGAACACGATATTGTTGAAGATGAACTGAAGCAAAGGTTAGTAGTAAGCAGCAGACATAAAAACCGGCCTAATGTGAGTCGGACTTCCGCACGAAGGGTTCCGCACCATTATCTATAAAAATATTTCAAGTTTCTACTTGTTATCGTTATTAAGACCGAGAAAAAAATTGGAATAAAATCACGTTTGTTGTATGGGAGCTTGGGAGCCCCCCTTAAATATTTATTTTATTTTAATTTAATTATTTATTTATAAAGTGAATAATATAGCCCAATATTCTGTGAATATTTCAGGCGTCTAACTGTTGCCGTTATCAATATCGAGCAAACTCGAGAAAAAAAAACACTTTTGTTGTATGGGAGCCCCCTTAAATATTTATTTTATTGTTTTTAGTATTTGTTGTTATAGCGGCAACAGAAATACATCATTTGTGAACATTTCAACTGTCTAACTATCACGGTTCATGAGATACAGCCTGGTGACAGACGGACAGACAGACAAACAGACGGACAGACAGACAGACGGACGGACGGACGGACGGACGGCGGAGTCTTAGTAAAAGGGTTTTACCCTTTGGGTACGGAAAAAAATGAGATGATGATGATGATCGAGAATCGCTATAAAACACATAAACACATAATCGCCATCACCATCATCCTCAGCCATCATTCAGACTGCCTTCGCCGCCTCCAAACGCAAGAACATCATGTGTATATGATACTATAAAATTCAGTTTTAATCAACTCGTCATTTTCACAAAAGAGTATTTCACGAGTAACATTTACTTATCGTTACATAAATAAATGGTGCTGTGCTATTTAAAAAGCCGAAACAGGAATAAGCAATAATCGAGTTGCGATTTTTCTTTATACCTAGCTCAGCAAACGACTCCACTCCACCTGATGTTAAATGGATACGGAGTCCAGACGCGAGGACAACTGGTGCAGCGCGAACACAACGCAGCATCAGTCACCATCACCCTGCCGGCCCACAAGGTGCCTCTTCACGCCTCGTTTGAAGGACCCCATGTCATAGGAAGGAGGGAAAACGTGTGCTGGTAGACTATTCCATCTTTTGGAAGTGCGACATTGCAAGTGGTTACAAATTTGAATAACTCGAGCTCCTTCGGCACGTCTTCGTGAGATTGCAGTCGTTGAAACCCACCAATGTCCGTCAGCGTGGTGGGTTATGGCCTAATCTCACTATGTGCTATGGTATATTTGTACTAGATTCCCGATGATGCTTGAAAAACGGTAGGCGACTTTGGGGCCACGGAGTCACAATGATGTTCGTGGCGATGACAGTAAATATTAAGTACAAATATTTTGAAACCCAAATTTAATCTTTATGTTTAAGATTTAAGGTTCATAGTAAGCTGAAGTTGTTGATGCTATCCAATGTTTTTTCAGATTTTGTTATTCGAAATTTAAATGTATAGGTATATATGAGCAAACAGGACCACTTTCGAAATGTATTTTTATTCCAGATCCTTTATCTAGTACAGGGATGGGCAAACTTTTTCCTTCGCGTGACAATATTTACTAAGTAACAAAATCTATTGCGTGCCAGGCTATTGAATTCTTGGCTGTATTTTTTCAATAAATAAATACATTTATTTGTAAAAAAAAATATTTCAAAACAATAAAAACAGAAAAGAAACACAATTTATCTTACTACTATTAAAGTACTACTACTACTTACTTTTACTATTAAAGAGAAAATAAAGCAAAAGAAACATAACTTAATTAAAGACTAAACAAAAACTACAAATAAAAAATATTAAGTACTTTTTAATATTTTTTTGTGAATTAAACATTTTGATAGGTATGTATTTTCTAAAACACACACGCACTAAAATTTTTGTTTGATGGTCGCGGGCCGGACTTCAATCATTCACGGGCCGGAGATGCCCCGCGGGTCGTTTTTGCCCATCCCTGATCTAGTACATAGATCGAAGCAGATAATAGAGCGCGCGTGCTTTGCCCACTTGGCCACCGAGGCGTTAGTTACTTAATTCTTATTTTTATTTATTAATAGAATGGAATAAAATAGAATAAAAATCTTTTTTATTTATGCTAACAAGAGAAGACACTATGCTGTATGTAAAGTAGTATCATGTAGAACCATGCTCGCCAGGAGATTTTTCAAGTACCGGGGAGCTAGACAATACAACACAGCAAATAAGCATCATAACATATATGCTCTTAATAAATTTAAACGTTGAAAAATATTCCACGAGCAGGATGCCTTTGGCTTTCAAAGTAAAAAGTGTTGAATAATTTCGGCGGGCTGGTTAGAACCACGATAGCTCAATTGGAAGAGCACCTGACCCGGTATGTCAGAAGGGTGCAGGTTCAAATCCTGCTCGTGGAAATTTTTTCAACATTTGTGTTTTTGTAATTTGTTCGCAACAAAATTTGCGTTAAAAATTATTTAAACGTTTTGTAAAAATACAATTCAAAACTGGCTGCAGTCAATGGACTATTACGAGACAGAGACTATGATCGCAAAATAAACAAAACACACACACACACACACACACACACACACACCCACACACCCTCACATACACACCCCCACACACAATGTATAAATGTTACTATTTTATGTGTTCTTGTGCCTTTAGGCAGGGATGAGACGTGGTGTCCTACGCACAGGGTTTACCTAGTTAGGGCACCAGTCTCCTATATTATTTGACACCAATATATGTATAAATAGTTGTAAGATTACTGTGTAATAGGAGAAAATAAATATTTAAATATACTTAAATAAATATTTATACAATCTCAATTTTTCCACAAAGCTACACACTTAAATCAATAAACAAGTATTTTTAAAAAGGCGGACATTAATTAGTGCTGCCGCTTCAGCGGATATTTACCCGGTCAGTCTTAATGAACTAGTAATGATCAATTAGGGCGTCCGTCCGGCGGTGGCTGGCGGGCTCTAAGCAAATATCCGTTCGTAAATAAATATATAGGGTAGTGGCACCAACGTTCGACAAGAACCAGTTATCGACATCTTTTTCTTTAATGTTTAAAAACAGGGGGTCGACCGCCTAACTCTCTCGCTTTCGATCGCTTTGAAGGCGAGGCGAGGAGGAGGCGTCATCTTGTCATTTCGAAAGCAATATGAAAGCAATATCGAAAGCTATAGGTAATAGCTTTCGATATTATTCGATATTATATTTCGATATTATATTAGAAAGCGAGGCGAGGGTCTCGTTTTCAAAGCGATCGAAAGCGAGAGTGTTAGGCGGTTGGGGGGCTGGAGTCAGCAATTGATTTTAATTTTTAGCACCAATTGAATACAGACCAGCCTTTTTACCATTGAAAATGGTTATCAGATGCAAATCGCCTGAGACGTATTTTTGGTCATAGCTCCGAGGATTTTGGAAGAATCGAGATAGAAATAGTACCAAGAGTTAAGGAATTTATCGAGACACGTGTGAGCGTTTGAATTTTGAAAATCGGCTGGAAACTTTTTTTGGAATTTTGATAAATGTAAAAAAAGTCGGGTTTTTTGGGGGATGTTTGTATACTAAATTGTAAATATTTCAAAAAAAAAAACCGACTTAAAAAAAATTAAAAAAGGGTCCTAGCGTATTAGTTTAGCTACAAAATGGCGAATTTTTTTAAAAAATCGGTTAATAATTGTGACCTGTAGGTGGTCTCTTTAGATTTGGTATTGTAGTAAAACGGGTATTTCCGTATATAAAAAGTGATTTAGCTTCTTTGATTATTGACTGATCGTCAAGGTAATGGTGTTAAAAGATGCAGATGCAGGCGAGAAGTGCATTCAAATTGGAATTGTGTTATTTAAAATAAAAGGTTTTTTTTTCGTAAATTGTTGTATTAATTTTCAATGCTCCGATTCTTGCGGGGACTGCGAAATCTGTGAATTTTTTACTGAATACAGATCTGCTTCCTCGCTGTCATCCCGTAAAATATAAATTATAACCAGAGGTCGGAATTAGGTAGAGTTATTTATGTACTTACACTGATTTCATACAGCGAAAGAATAAAGTGGATATGCCTCAAATCCCGAGATTAATTTTTAACCTAAATTTTAACGTCACGAGTTTAAGCTAGAAGCAAAAGTCTTTTCGTATTAATAAAAAAGGCGAAGTGTAAGTATGAGAATTTGCTTGAGACTATTAATAATTTGTATTTGTATTTAATCGCCGTGGTGGTCACCGGTGACCGACAAACAATAAATTTTCTATTGTGTCTGGTTTTGAGGCAGTCAATGTGTTAATGGCGTATTTTACATTTTAAAAATGTTGAATAATGCCATTAATGAAAAAGGATTGACATATATATTGGTTGTCAAATATTTATACTAATTAAATAACACAGACCATAATAATATATGTTATTTTTTGGCTAGGAAAATTGTGCCGACCATTGGGCTAAAAGTAATGAACATTGGCGACATTACCCTACAGGAAAACAATCAGTGTCTTATTTAAGCTATATTATGGAAGTATAATAATAGAATAATAATAGAATTCGAAGAATTTGGTAAAACCACTTTCTTTTATATTTGTATTTTTTCCTTATCACTAAGTTATAAATCTTGCTCAGATATTTGTGTTATCATTATCAGACTCTCACAGCTATGCCCTACCTTCCCTCATAAACAAAGAATACCACTTAAAATTACAGACTTTGCTAGCGTATTGACTTTAAAACCTACGAAACTTTCTTTATTTCTTTGCGTAACCGGACTTTTTTGGGGGTGGGCCGGGCGGCGAGGGTCAAGCTGTGTGATCGAATACCGTCAAAGGGTTTCTAGAGGGAATGGCATCACGCAAGCGTGTCCCTTATCCCTACTAGAATATCCGAGGGGTTCGGAGATCGGATTGAGTCCCCGATTTCGTGTCCGACACCGCTTACCGCATGGTAGTGCATTCAAGAGCAAAGCGTTAAGCCTCGTACAAACAGAGGCGGTCTGCGGTCTGCGGTCGCGAGCACAGTATAATACCTATATAAGCGCGGGCAGGCCGCGAACGACAATTACTACAAGTTAATGTGAACTAAGGGCGTCCGCTGCGTTATGCTGGAGCACGACGTGGGAGCCCACGCATCGTGCTATTTCATGTAAATTCATAGAGCAGCTCTACGTAAGATGGACGGGCGCCCGTGTCGTCGGTCGCACGTGTCACGGCCGTCGGGCACGCTCGTTCGCTCGCGGGACGGATAACTGACATTCACTTTGACACATGAGAGCTTCAAAACCATTATATTTGTCCGCGACGTGCGACGTTTAAACTAAACGTGCTCGCGCGGACAGACCGCGTATCGTACCATACCGCTACCGCCTCTGTTTGTACAAGACTTTATGGCCCCCATTCACTGCACTTCATCACTTCACTTTATCACTCCAAATTTAATCACATACCTACTTAGATTGCGTCGCAATCGTCGTAATCTATTAATTTAGAGTGATGGAGTGGTGCGAAGGATGCCCGTGAATGCGGTTCATATAACTACATGGATTGCGACGTGCGGACCACAGTTTTGTGCGGACCGTTGAATTTTCAAATACTCATCTTTAACTCGAAGTGATGGAATGGCGCGAATGGAGTACCCGTGAATAGGGGCGTTTAGAGTTATGTATGTCTCCCTTTTACTTTTCTCAGCCTTATTGAAACAACTTACCAAGCAACGCCATGAAGAACCCGTACAGCACGCACATGGTTTTGCCGAACACCCACCGGTGGAACAGCGCGGAGATGAGCGTGAACGGGTTGCCCAGCACCGACACGGAGAAGTCCGAGCAGACCAGGTTGAACAGGATGATGTTCAGCGGCGTCCATAGCTACAACAACAGTATTTGTATTACAGTACTTGCTAGAATAAATAGACTAGTGACAGATTAGGGAGATAGTTTGATTGAGGAGGGTGGGTGACCAAAAATGTATCGCCTTGAGTTCCTCCGTGCTTCAGAAGGCACGTAAAGCCGTTGGTCCAGGCTTCATTAGCAGTCGTTAACAACGACCAATCCGCACAAGGCCCGCGTGGTAGCTTATGGCCCGTTCTCCTAATCCATCCATTGGGAAGACTCGTGCCCCAGCAGTGGGGACATACAATGAGCTGATGATGATGGCTTGCTAAGGTATTTGATAGCAACCAGTAATCCCAGTCATCCTAGCGGCACGTGAAGGCGACGTACAGTGGTTTTGGTGGGTACTCCTCCTCCCGAATCCCTGTCGAGACCCTCGGGTCTGGGCAGGGGGGCGGGAGCTGGAAGGGAGAACCCCGTATAACCAACCGCGCCTCCATGGGAGCGGTGGTATTCGTGCGACGAGTTTTCCACTGTCATAAAAAGAAAAAGAAAGGGTATTTGATAGAAATTATTCCTCCTAGATACACTTTCCTTAACCACTTAAAAGTTCGCCTTTATCTTTATAGATCCACTTTTCAAAACAATGTAGCGTTTCCTAATAGATACACTTTTGGGTACGTGAGTCGCCTTAACAAGAGCCGTGTCCCTGCACAAAAGATCCCAATGGGTCGATGTAGTACTGGGAGAGGGAAACTTCGGCCGGCCCCACTTAGGTATATATAAGATAAAATAAAAATAAAAATATGTACAAATAGCGTTAGTTTGTATCAACTGTTTTTAATCTAGAAAGCTGTCGACACTACCTATTAAGGCGAAGGGCACACTAGCGGCACCAATTGATAATTTGAAAATTATTAACTGACCGGATCTTTTTTTAAACATTGCGTACCGTCCGAAAAGGAAAGAATCCATAGTATTTATTTAATAATTGTGCACTACTTTTTGTTGTGTGGTTTATTCACAAAACGGGCTATCGCATTTATTCACAAACAATGACCACTGTTGGTGTTAGCGAATGAATACAAAAACAAACCTAAAAGTAGTGCACAATTATTGAATAATAGATGTTTGCCTAGTGTCGGAAGGTCCGCAATGTTTGAAAAAAAATCCAGTTTAGCAGTTATCAAATTAAATCCATTAGCAGCGCTAGTGTGCCTTACCCTTCGCCTTAAGGGTAGTATCTAGTTCTAAACTGTTTTATTCAAATTGAAATGTAATGTTTTAATATAAACCTGTTTGTATTGCAAATAAAATAAATAAAAAGAGACGTGGTGAGAAGGACCACCGTGTCGGGTCAGAAACGACTCCTCAGAGTTCTTGGCCCAAGCGGTAGATGGGTGCCCTAATAGGTTTTTATATATTTTATATTCCCACATAGTTGGAACCCCGAAAGAGTATTTGATAGCGAATTGAAAAGCAAGTAAACGCAATTTTAGAACACTTAAGTCTGTCCTCCGTTACGAGAGAATCTTAACCAACCAAGTAGTTAACAAAGCTGTTTTTAACAAGGTTAAACGCAAACTACTTCTTAGTATAGGCACATAAGTAGATAAACTTATGATTATTTACATATAATGTTACGCAAATATTGTTGCGAACAAATTACAATTTGAAAAAAGACAAAGTGTTGAAAAAATTCCACGAGCGAGATTCGAACCCGCACCCCATGACATACCGGGTCAGGTGCACTGCCAACTATGCTATCGTGGCTCAATCCAACTCGCCGAAATTAATCAACACTATCTACTGTATATATTGAAGGCGAGCCGATCACACTGTTACGGATCACACTGTTACGACCCTACTTCCGTCCCTTTTCGACGAAATCACTCCCACAAATTGTATATATAGAAGGCGAGCGAAAAGACACTCAATAAATAACTAAATAAATAAATAAACAATAAATAAATAAAAACCTCACCTCAGTGGTGAAATGCTAAAAAGTCCCTTTTGATATCAATATTGCATTGCCACAGAAGAATGATATTGCTCATAAACAGCGCAGTAAGGGCTCCACTCCACACGAAACTGCAGAGCTCGAGGTATTCGTAGAATATGTTTGTTCAGATGCAATTTCACATCAAATGCTACCCCAGGTCTCTGATCTCGTTAACCCGCATCAACCGAGTCTCGTTTATACTGTTGGGAGCATCGGCATTACGACTCCGTATGCAACGTATTTGATAGCAAGTGTCTTTAATAAAACACATACCATTTTCAGCACACCAGTTTCAAAGGACAAAGACTTTTTATTTCGCTTGAAACAATAAAATTAGCAACATGTGATATAGATATCTTCGCAGACGAATTGCAGAGATTTAAGCGCAAAATATTGCAGTGATTCGCATTGGTACCTGATTGATGTCTACGTCTAGTAACCTTTTAAAATTTATTAATAATCATGAAATAATCGAATATGGTAGTGTTTATAGTTTAAAGCAAAATATTATCTATACTAATGTTATAAAGAGGAAAGCTTTGTATTTTTGTATGTAAGTAAGTTTGCAACGAATAAATTCAAAAACTTGTGGACCGATTTAAAAATTCCTTCACCATTAGAATGCTACATTAGCGCTGAGTAACATAGGTTATAAAAAAAAAAGAAATGCGTTACGAAGTCCGCCGGGTCAGCTAGTATTATATACTTATTCATAAAATGTAATCCACTTTGCATGCCTTATCAGCCTCTAATTGAGACGACACCTAGCTTTAAGTCTACAATATATAATTATACTTAGTAATAATACAAGCAATAGCTTGTATTTGTGTTTGTCTTGTGGTTATCCTTAAATACATAAATAAATAAATAAAATATGGTACATACTCATAAGTGGTTTTTCAGAACCTGGTGCGCAAAAATGAATTAAAAACTATATATTGTTTTCTAAAGTTTACGCGAACACTACACATTGAAATGAAACAACTTTTACCCTGCCCTGTGACCACGGACCCTGCAAAGGGTTCGAAACATCAGAAAAAGTAATGTGTTAAAAAACGCGAGTAGATCCGTAAAAATGATTTTATTTTAAAAACTATATACTTACCAAATAATAGGGAAAAGAGTTGTAGTAATCTTATTCTAAATAGCCGATGATAAAGTATTTCATAAAGTATGAACAATATGAAAAATCGTTTATAGAGACTACATTTTATATCACATTACCAAGTAGTCTCTATGAACGCCTTTCAAATCTTCAGCATTTTAATGTCATCATAACATTAATGTTAGTAGCATTGTTGTTTACGACGATGCCTAGTTAAGTAATACACCGCAGAAACAGAAAAAAATCCTTTAATCGGAAATAAAATAGAATAAATAAAATAGGGATGCGCGTACGCGTACGAGCTGAAATCACGTTGATGGCTCGTTAGTATGCTTAACATTGTTGTGTTCCGACAGCTCTTTATGAGGATTCCTGGTTAAGTACGCTTTCGCATAACATAAAGAAAGGCTATTTAAAATAAAAGGACATTTTATTTTTGTACAAAACATTACTTATACATAATCTTATTGGAGCGTAGCCGGCCACGTGAAATCGAATTACTCATAGTCTACTTCCATACAATCTCATCTGCAGAACTTCGTATAACAATTAACTACTATCTACATCTATAAACCAGGAGTTCAATATCGCAGCCGACCAACTCAAACGGTTGAGTGACCGAATTTCCATTTCTCGAGCTCCTCTGTGCTGCAGATATTCGTCCCCATTGCGCATTGTTATCATAACGGTAAATTACCACCGAAAAGTGGCAGCGGCTGGCAGTTTTACTGTCAGTCTTAAAAAAAATGTTTGACAGTTATTGTTGACCCTAAAGATCTCTGCCCAGATCATACCATGACCGTGCTAGGAACGTATCAGGCACGGAGAGTAAAACGACAAGGACGACTTTACCCACTAAAACTTGTTGGTGACAATATTTTGCCGGTGCCGATTATTATTTATTTTATTTTTTATTTTATTTTTTCATTTATTTACCAATTTTAAACACATGCTAATAAAATTATTATTATTTTGATTTATTTATTTATCAACAAAAATATAATTACAAATATCGGTTAGTAGTATCTTAAAGCCTATTTTAGGTTTGTTGTAAGTTCTCAATATAATAATAAGTAATTGAATTAGAAACAGTAACACAATAATATGACGGTAAAAGACAACAAGGCAATACATTTGTGAGCTAGCGCGCTCAGCGATAACCATTCCATCGATGCAGAACTGATACGCTCCGTGCATGGCACCCGACGGTGTTGGTCGGTGACGGAACGGTCTAGTGGGAATAGTGTCATATTTCTTAATTCAAAAAAAATTTTTTTATATCATTATGGTTGATAATGACCAATAACCACTGGTATTCAACGCTCTACTACTCCCCTATCTCTACAAGCCGCTTTTGCCCATGTTTACCTGTTTTTTCATCTGTGTCTGAGCGATAAAGTATGTATATATAGCTATGCAATAGAAAGTTAATAAATCGCCATAGATTAAATAAATGTAATAAATAAAATAAATAAATGAAATGATCTGATGATGGGGAATTAATATATCTTTTCACACCTTCAGCTCTAGAGACTCGGATTACAGACCTAGTAATCTCAACGTAAAGCAAGACATTATTCAATTCAATTCATACAACATTGTATGAAACTCCCTTGGGATTAAAGTGTTTTTGAGTTTGGAACATTGAAATTCGTATGAAAACTCTTAGCACACGGGCCTAATGCCATTCACAAAGGAGGCATTTGATTGGTCTATAAAAATCTAGTAGGCTACGGTTATTCGAATAGTACCTTTGTTGTTGATCCTTAGACACCACAGCCATCAACTTCAAAGAACGCAGCTTCACCAACGTTCACCGATCAAAACGAGACACAGACACAAGTTTTTGAATCTTTAAGTACTAGTACTCATAAATTCTGCTACAACATCCATAAATGTGCCTAACAAGAATATTACGCTGTCTCTCCATAATTGGACTAATATATCCAATATTAATATTAACTTTATTTTCGTATATAATTAAATGCTTTTACGTAACTTTTATTCTCTCGCAGACGGACGGTGTGAAAAGTAGAGTATGCACATCGGGATAAAGCATGTCTTCGTCTTGGGCAGCTTGACCCCTCGCTTCACTCAGGACTCTAAAATACTCCCTCGCTTTGCTCGGGAGTTAACTCCAGTCCCTAGTTACGCTAGGGGTCCAATATACCATCCCGTGACGTAAGACATTGCTTTACTCCCTTGGTGCATAATCTACTACTATCTTTAAATAGTTACATTTATTGACCTGCACAACACACGTACAAAAAGGAAATTTAAGCATCATTACCTGCCGATCTTTGAACATGAGCAGTATCACCAGGAGATTGAGGAAGAATCCGAAGAATCCTATCAGGAACAGCACGAACGCGGAAGCAACGTACCCCCACTTGGGCATCAGCAGTGGGAAGTCTTCATCGTACGCCTTCATCACCGTATCGTTGAAGCTTTCCGGGTACGAAGTCATTTTCACAACACTTCAGACTGTTCGTAGTCAGGTCTTAAGCCGCACCACAATTGAGTTTAACTCATCACAGCACTTGCACATTGTGATTGTTTATGTACCTGTGGGGACAAAGAAACAGATGTTAACAAAACTTTGGTAAATAAGAACCTCTTTTTAGATACAGAGCACTCTTTTTCTTTTCAAAATATAAATGTTTTCTACAAAATTATTATCTGCCAAACTGCATAGCAGTTTGTCGGCAGTAGTTCTCCTCTAGGTTTTTTAAAGTTATTTTACATAATAGTTAGCAGATAAATATATGTACATATGTTATGTTACAATACCTTACACCCATCTTACTTAATTATGTACCCATAATCATCATCATCAGCTCATTTTTGGGGGGCATGAGCTTTCCCTATGTAAACCACCACGCGGGCCCAGTGCGGATTGGTGTTTGTTAACGACTGCTAATGCAGCCGGGACCAACAGCTTTACGTGCCTTCCGAAGCATGGAGGAGCTCGAGATGATAAATTTTTGGTCACCAATCCGATGACCGACCTTTGCGAAGGTTAACCTCAGCTCTCGCAGACCGGGCGCGTTAACCACTGCGCCATCGAGCTCCTAACTCATAATAACTAACTACTACTAATTAACGTATGACCCGCCTATTAGAAGGCGTCACTCCTTACAACAACAAGGGCATAATACGAAAGGCTACCCTGGTTATTTTTTTCTTACGACTTTATGTCTTGAAATTTCAATTTCAATTTGACTGGTTCTACTCTAGAACTTTAAATCGGAACACAGAAATGCAATGCTGCTTGGTGGCAGAAACAGTTATAGGGATGTGAAAACGCACCAACCCGTATCTGGCCAGCCACAGTGGATTATGGTAGCTTTCAGTCAAATTCTGGGTCAATCTACCACCAGGTAAACTACTCTTGTATGTACATGCTCTAGAAGTGTATTGAAAATTCAAAGAAATTTTAACGGGCACTAAAGCAAATTTATTAGTAATGGTTTTTTGGCTTGTGTCATAAGCATACCTTTTTTTTTTACCCGACGGACATTTCTACCGAGTTGCACCACGGCCGGTGCAACTCAGGTTAACCCGGTTACGCACTGACAATTCGGGAATCACCAGGAATGATTTTTTTTTCACTTGATGGAAAGTAATCACCGCCCGCCCATGGACTCCCGCAAAACCAAAGTAGTCGCAGATGCGTTGCCGGCCTTGAGGAAGGAATTGGATCTTGAGGAGGGAGTAGGAATTGGGGGGAGGGGTGAGGGAGATGGGCCTCCGATACTTTCACTCACCGGACGAAACACAACAGCAACGAGTGCCATTGTTTCACGCCGATATTCTGTGAGAGGGTGGTATTACGCCTATGTTTGTTGAAAACATTAATTCATAACTGATTACTGCGTCAATGACAGCGGGTACGAAGATGCTATCTACCTGACCTATGGTTTTATTGGATTTAATAAAACAAAGTCAACATGGCCCGGCAATCTGCGTAACTAACTGAACAAGCATTGAAAAGACTTTGTCTCATCAACGCCGAGTTCTTTACACTATATATATTTGCGTCTCGTTGTCAGGCTTAGTTACTGTAGGTGTTATTAGGTATTGAGATTCAGTTCTATTTACTTAATATTTTTTTTAAATAAGTAAATAGAAATTTTACCGATAAAAAATTTGTTAAATGACAAAAATTAATATACTTACTAGGTAGGACTTATTTATTATTCTGAGGGTAAGACCTTGCTTGCTTTGGCGCCGCCGCCATTGATAAAAAGTATGGCCACATTAATAATATTAGCTAGATTTTGGGGTAATATGAGCAATTTCGGTACAAAAAATTGAGTTTTAAATTACGATAACTCTTTTATTTTCATGAATAATATTTGTTAATATTTTTTTTTTGTTATTGTTATTTACCCCTTTGCGATCGAACAGAGTTTTTTTATATATATGTAATTATTGCTTTTTGCCCAGCAGTGGGCGTCATATGGCTGATGATGATGATGATGATTGCTTTTTGCTCATTAAAGCTCTATTACTAAGCACTCAGATCCGCACTCTAGGTAGAAATGACCACTGGTTGGTCGCTCGACGAGTGATCTGACCGCCAAGCGAGTATCGCTCAGCGGCAAACTAGTAAAGCGAGTACTCGCTAGCGGTAAACTAGTAAAGCGAGTACTCGCCGGAAATGTGAACAGTCAGCGATCAACTATTAATATATGCATGTCTTTTATTGACACAGGAACTATAATTGATTAAATTTTGAATAATTGACCTACAGGAGTAGGGCAGCTAGTATCCTCAATCATTTGAATAATAGTGTAAAAATTTGGTGAGCATTTATCCATTTTGGGAAGCAAAAATAATATTTGTACAGTCATTTAATTTATTTGGTACTTAGGCTTAGGGTCTAAAAAATATTTCTGGTGAGCGTTTAAATTACTTATACCCTTTCTTAAATATACCGTAACTGTGTTTTTTAAATGTACGATATCGACGTGATCGACGTGACGAAGTCACGATTATTTTTCTTGTGTAACTGGAACGACAGTGATTGAAAAATAACGACTTTGCTCATGTCTACAGGACTACCCGGCTTGGAGCGAGTAGCGCGAGTAATCGCCCATCGCACAAGAACACTCGCTTATAGCCCAGCGACAAAACTATCGGAACTACAACTCGCTTGTCGCTGCTCGCCAACTCGCTTCTAGTTTCTAGCTCTACTCGCTACTCGCTCATCGCCGGCGGTGGGACACCATAGCCATTACCTTCTCAAGGGCTACCATATCAATATCCAACACACTTTTGTATTGAATAACTTAACAGTTCCAACCGTTAACTGATAGACATCTGACACTAAATATCAAGAACCAAGGTGATTTGCTCGTCCATCATTTGTCAGACATGATCGACAGTGTACACATGCCTGCACGTCAACCAACCACAAACTGCAATATTTCCTCAATAGACTTTCTTAGAACTTTACGACTATGACATATGGTTGAAATTTTATTGAAGAAATTTGACATTTAGGTTGATGTAAAAGCCGGCAACGCATCTGCGATTCCTCTGGTCTTGCGAGTGTCCATGGGTGGCGGTGATTGCTTCCCATCAGGTGACCCGCCTGGTAGGCTACTCTTGACGCAAACTCAATCTCAATACAATTACAATGCGATTAATATGTATCGATATTGGGATAAGTTTCGCAATTTCGGGACGCCCCATCTCAATAATAATTTGTTCACTCAATTTCCACGGAATTTAATTCCAATGTGGCGCGGCGCTATTATCGCTTTTAAGAGTGCCATTTAAATTTTTTAGATTTGTGATTGGAAATTGATTAATGCAATTGTGTTTCAAGAGTAACCCTACTGCTCGTTTGCCTCCTTCTAATATAAAAAGGTGTGTGTAGCTATAGCCTGGCATTTGTCTCTTTGGAATAGAAATTACGATTTTCAATATTGACAATGATGACTTTAATTTTAAGAGAAGTTTTCATTGGTACCTTTAAAAACAGATATAGGTATTTACTCTTTATTCTGTAGTTTCGGAAAAACAAACACGTTGACTATGTCTTCAAGGAGAAAAATTCCAGGTCTTCATTATATTTTTATAATAATGCGCATAACATAATAAATAATAAATATACGTGCACTATTGGAATACCCAACATTAAAAGTACACTATTGTGGAAATGATTGGTTTTTACCAATTGTTTCATGGAAGAATAAATGGTAATAAATACCTATTGCTGTTTCAATAATTTGACGTAAATTTTGTTTCGAGCAAATTATTTACATTATGCGAACAGCAACAGCAAAAGTAACTGATGATTGGCCGAGATTGAAAATATATTGTACTATAGAAAACTACCAAATTTCTTCAATAGATTTTCAACCATATTACTTAGTCATAAGGTTCAAAATCTATTGAGGAAATTTGACAGTTTGCGTGTACCTACACCAAAAATGGCAAATAAAAATTTGTATTTGTATTTGTATTTTTAGAAAATGTCCAAATTTTTGGAGATTCAAATTCAAATTCAAATTTAAATTTATTGAGTACATGCCATATTGGTGTACAAAGTTATTTAATAAATTACATAAGTAGGTCAAAAGGTGTTAAAATAAACGATGTAGCGCCCCGTAAGGGCATAGCAAACAGAGGGAGTATAGATAACTTATGTACTTACTACCTGTATTATAAGATTACTAGTACCTACAGACTTTGACTGTAGTTATAGAAAAATACAGCTCTTGACCTCGATCTCGCCTGATGGTGAGCGTAGATGAGGTCTACGGTGGAGCGAGCTGCCCCAGAAGATGCCTATTAACTCTCGCCTTGAAGGCATTCAGGTTATAAGTTTTTGGGAACACAGACGATGGCAGAGAATTCCAGTCCCTGCCAGTGTGCAGTAAAAATGATCAAATGAAGCGCTTAGTGCGACATAGTGAAACTTCTACTAGGTGGGGATGATATCCTGCAGTACGTCTGGAGATTCGGTGATAAAAGGGCAATGGTGGTATGAGTTTGAAAAGCTCCCCGGCTTCATTTTGAAATCTTGAAAACATCCTCTAGAATTGAAGTACTAGACTTGTACTATTATGTATTCCGTGGTACTAGGTACTTTTGCTGTTGATTGTATACATGGTTGTTTTTAACAAAAGTTTGTACAAATATGTGTTTGCTAAATAATGATATAGAAAATAAATAATTATAATTAGTATGAATAGCGCCGAGGGCCCAGTCATGTTTACCTTCCTTAGGGATTTGGGATTGGCCGAAGAGATTGAATTGACAAATAAAACAAATCAATTAGAACGTTTATTATGAATGAAATCTTTGAAAAAAGGACTCTTGCTATGTAGAGGACAGTTAATGCTAAACTAATGCGCGATTTCGAATAATCAACTTAATAAAATAATAAATAATAAAAAGTTTATTTAGCATACAATGACATGTGTTATCAAATTACAAATGAAGTTAATACATGCTAAGGTTGTTGTAACGCTTCCAATTTAATTCAGTTACAGAGATCTCTACCAAGGCTAGGCCTGTCTTGTAGACAATCTATTGTCACACGTTGTCAGAGTATGTTTACGCGACTTTCGTCAGACTATTTTTTTACTAACAACACATGATGGTGTGAACTGTCCATTTGTAAATGTTACAAAACTAGCATACTCATACTAGCAATAATTGCATGTTAAAACTAACCTCTCAATAAGTTTATTTAAGACTACAACTAACCTTTTAATTTTAGTTTTCTTTTGTTATTTTAAACATGGCTGATAATTTGGATCATTTTGTGCACGCATCCTAAGAGTTATAATCTAGATTATTGTTAAGTACCAAAATATTGTTATATACCATGATTGTAACTTGTCTTGTGCCTTTAATAAATAAATAAATAAATAAATAAATAGAAAATGGATATTAAAGTGAAACTTGACTAAACTTAATACGAAACTAATTAACTATAAAAATAAGAGACTTATCATTTTTCTTTGAACTACTTTGTAAATTTCGAATATTCTTTTAACTTCTCTGTGAATTTCCATAATAATAAGCATTCCTTTTTATATTTTATTTTAAGACTTCTTTGAAAGTTCTTGGCCTTTTTGTTTTTATGATACTGAGAAAGCCTACCCTGATGGAAAGCTGTCACCCCAGCCTATGAACGCTGGGATCATTAAAGTATTACGCGTGCGTTGACAAACCTAAGAGGATATAGACAAGTGGCATAACGCTAGTAGATAGAAATAGACTAGAATGTAAAGTTTATCATTCTCACACGTTTGTGGGATTGATATAAAGTCAATCAAACATCATTTATACGTATCGTCAGCTTATGTCTAGATTCCAAAAGAATGATAAACGTATCATTTTATTCCATTTCTATTCAACTAGCGTTAGGCCAATTTCTTAGGTCCTCAGAAATGGAATAGGAGTATTGTCGTATCGTAAGGGATTGATACAAGTCAATGATCATGAAGCTGCAAATATAAGTCAACAATCGTATCATATAAATGACGTTTGATTGGTTTATATTAATACGTTTATCATTTATCATTCTAATCAATCTTATCCATTTCTATTCTTTTTTTTATAAAAGAAGGAGGCAAACGAGCAGGCGGGTCACCTGATGGAGAGTAATCACCGCCGCCCATGGACACCCGCAAAACCAGGGAGCCGACCGCCTAACTCTCTCGCTTTCGATCGCTTTGAAGGCAAGGCGAGGAGGAGGCGTCATCTTGTCATTTCGAAAGGAATATGAAAGGAATAACGAAAGCTATAGGCTATAGCTTTCAATATTAGATAGTATATTTCGATATTATATTAGAAGGCAAGGCGAGGGCCTCGCCTTCAAAGCGATCGAAAGCGAGAGAGTTAGGCGGTTGGGGGGCAGAGGAATCGCAGACACGTTACCGGCCTTTAAGGAAGGAATAGGCTCGTTTCTTTAAGATCCCAAGGTCGTAACGGCCCGGAAATACCGCGGCCGAGAGCTGGTTCCACAACACTGTAGTTCGAGGCAAGAAATCTCAGGCATTTCTATTCTGCTAGCAGAGTAGCATATCTAAGCCCTCTAAAGCTTCAGGGTGCCAAGTGCGAGTTTCATTCGCTATTCGATTACGTTAACGAAAACGAGAATTTGTATGGCAAAATGTTAACTCTTCTCATATGTCGCCAGGAGGCGCTGCTTCAATGCCATACTAATTTTCGTTTTTGTAAACGTAATCGAATGAATACGGGAAACCCTAATGATACGATGTCGTTTTTAACTGGATCTAAGCATCTTTCAAACTGGAACACAGCAAATCAAATATATAAGAGTTATTTGTTTTGCCTAGATCATATCTTAATACATTTAATTTTTTATTTTTAAGTGCTAATTGCTGCAAAAAAAGCCGTCGATCATAAAAATTGTGCTGTTTATATTACGCTCGAAAATTTCACCACTGGTTTTGAATGAAATAAAATTAAAAAAATCATTTATTTCGACTAGCTTAGGATCATAGTAGACAACATAACAATTTATATAAACTAAATAAAATAAGATTTAAAATTATTACAGAAACAAAATTGAAATTAAAATGCAAAAATCAAAACATTTAAAATACAAAATTAAAATTAAAAATCACAAACTTCAAAAATTTTAAATTTGAAATATAAAATAAAATAAAGTTCAATAAAATAAATTAAAATATTAAATTAAAATGTTCAAAATGATTTTTTTTAAAGCAAATTTTGTTGCGAACAAATTACAAAAACACAAATGTTGAAAAAATTTCCACGAGCAGGATTTGAACCTGCACCCTTCTGACATTCCGGGTCAGGTGCTCTTCCAATTGAGCTATCGTGGTTCTAACCAGCCCGCCGAAATTATTCAACACTTTTTACTTTGTAAGCCAAAGGCGCCCATTCAATGTTAACAACTACCGTCATTAACATCGTCATTTTATAAAACAGCTTGCTTATTTCTTAACTGATCTTTAATATTTGTAAAAATATTATGATCGGATGTTAATGACGGTAGTTGTTGACATTGAATGGGCGCCTTTGGCTTACAAAGTAAAAAGTGTTGAATAATTTTGGCGGGCTGGTTAGAACCACGATAGCTCAATTGGAAGAGCACCTGACCCGGAATGTCAGAAGGGTGCAGGTTCAAATCCTGCTCGTGGAAATTTTTTCAACATTTGTGTTTTTGTAATATTAAATTAAATTAAAATATTATATTATCATCCAGATTGAAAAGAAGTCCAGAGCAGTCATCGCTTTAAACGTCTTGTGACGTGCAATTCAATGAACCGCCTAAAGACAGCAGAGTCATCTCATGTACCATGTATCTCTCATGTATCTTGTGTCTTACCCGAATTTTGACGTGTTTGTGGACAACCTTAAGAATTTTTTAAACAATATAGATATTTGTTTGTGAACTAGTGATTAAGTATACTTACTATTTGTGTTTATATGCACTTAACTATTCATAATTATGTAATAGGGTTACGCCCGTTTAATTATGTTAAATAAATAAATAAATAAGTATCATTCTCATTTAATCACAATAAAATTGCAATACATTGCATTGCATCACAATAAATGTGTAAGGTGATATAGCAAAGAAATGAGTAAATGTTGAGATGACGGCTTATCAAGGAGAATTGAAGAAGAAAACATATTGCGCTGACTCCATATTTACCCCAATTCGATTCGTAGGTACCTCTCGGAGAATCAAGTAGAATCTAGTCACACGGCTTGAGGAACCCTTTAAGTTTCTTGCCGCCCCCAAAAAGGTCTGGTGACGCTGAAAATGCCGTCTTAAGCAATCAGCAAACTCTCTCATAAATCACTACATAGTATAAAACAAAGTCGCTTCCCGCTGCTGCCTGTCCCTATGACTATGTATGTATATCATATGTATGCTTAGATCTTTAAAACTACGCAACGGATTTTGATGCGGCTTTTTTAATAGATAGAGTGATTCAAGAGGAAGGTTTATATGTATTAATACATGCATAATATAGTAATTTATATGGCAAAACAACGTATGCCGGGTCAGCTAGTTACTTCATATAGGATTGGGAATAAAGCAAAAAACTAACTTTTAATGTAGGTACTCACTTTTTTGCCATTATTTTCATAGTAAATAGCAATGTTTTAAACTATGTTACACAACGACCTTGTCCTACAAAAACCACAGAATTGACCACATCTTGTACTATGAAACTGATATGATAAGCCGCAGACCTATTAAGGGCACGTGTATCACTTGAATATCATAGAAATACTCTACACCTTTGTAAACTTTAACCTATAATAAACCTTTTGGTATTTGTATGAGGAGCTCGATGGCGCAGTGGTTAACGCGCCCGGTCTGCGAGTGCTGAGGTTAAGCAACTTTCGCAAAGGCCGGTCATCGGATGGGTGACCAAAAATTTATCATCTCGAGCTCCTCCGTGCTTCGGAAGGCACGTTAAGCCGTTGGTCCCGGCTGCATTAGCAGTCGTTAACAACCACCAATCCGCACTGGGCCCGAGTGGTGGTTCATGGCCCGTTCTCCCTATCCATCCATAGGGAAGGCTCGTGCCCCAGCAGTGGGGACATAAATGAGCTGATGATGATGATGATGATGAAACCTTTTGGGGTTGGCAAAGGAGATGATGGCTAATAAGGCACAATCCTGCTCCACGCATCTGGGGACTCTTCTGCTTAACATCAGGCAAAGCATAGATTACAATTTTTTATAAAAGACAAAGTTTTGAAAAAAAATCCACGAGCGGGATTCGAACCCGTGCCCCATGACATGCCGGGTCAGGTGCACTATGCTATCGTGGCACCATCATGGTATCAGTGCACCTGATCCAGCATGTCATGGGGTGCGGGTTCGAACCCCACTTGTGTAATTTTTTCAACACTTTGTCTTTTTTCAAATTGTAATTTGTTCGCAACAATATTTGAGAAAAAAAAATATGTAAAAATTTATGAATCACAGATATTTACCAATGATTCTATTAACTATGCCTGCGCGTACGACCGAACACCACAATGTGCCAACACTACGGTGCGGCGCGCGGGAGACACGCCGCAAACCACAAAATAAGGAAACCCACACATAAGGTAAGCTTATTACGCACACAGAACTCTCACTTGTCAATGAGTGCGAAGCTCGAGCAAGCTCTTTTCTCCTTTACAGCGTCAAAAATATTGGAAAATGCCCTATCATAGCAGGACACTTTTCATTACAATAAACACAAAAAATATAGAAGACAACCACAACATGTAAAAAAAACACAAAATAAAACATATACGTTAACAAATTTGCATCAGGTAAAAGTTGCAATTTCCACAATGTCATACAGTACCACTACAGTACTATCGTATATTATCGTGTATTTGACCCTGAGTATACGAACAAACAAGTGTTTATCTTTCTTAATAAAATCGTCATTCACAGAAAACCAAAAGTGCGCCTTGCATCTCGGACACCGAATCATTGTTCTGATTTAGTTTTATTAATAAACTAGCTTTAATTTTTTTTATAAAAGCCAAACTTATTAAAGATAGGTGTGTCTGTAAGGATAATCCTGAAACACTTCATAATTTTTGACCAGTCAAAATACCGATGGATTTAACTTTTAAAATTACAGATTTCCATACAAACTTTCCACCACTTTTTCACCTCTCTAGAGGAGGTTTTTCGAAAAATGCTAAAACACTTCATTCTTTATTTTTGTTGAAAAATTTAAAGATCGATTATATTATTAATTTTTATAATTCTTACTTTAAAAATAACAATTTCCCCAAAATAAACCTCCCCTTTTTTCTTTTTTAAAAGGAAATAAACAAATTTCCTGAGACAATTCATTCTTTATTTCTTTTTATAATATCATTTTTCATATAATATTTTACTTCAAAACTGACGGACTTTCTTCATACAAACTTTCACCCCCTATTTAACCCTCGGGTATGATTTCCGTAAAATTCTTTCTTAGTGGCTGGTTACCCTACAGTCCAAATTTCATCTATTAAGCCTCAGCGGTTTAAGTTTGGCGATGATGAATCAGTCAGTCAGGACAAGTCATTAAAATGGGTGCAAGTAAAAATAAACTGAATTATAATAATAATATCAAATAAAATATATTAGCTTTATATGTATATATAGATGACTACCTGACCCCGCGAACTTTATACCGCATTTTTTTTAATATAGCTTGTTACTCAGCGCTAATGTAGCATTCTAATGGTGAAAGATTTTTTTTTAATCGGTCCAGTAGTTTTTGAGTTTATTCGTTGCAAACGTATGTTTGTTGTTTGTTGTATTTTTGTATGTATGTATATACATATCTCTTTATTGTCTCTGAGTGTTTGGTGGCAGGGATAATAAAATCACTACGTAGAAACGGATATTTCCAAAGTATGTCACACACTACATCAGTCATCAGTCAGATGAACTTATTAATGTCACACAGAATGATATAAATGAAGTCGTCTGCGCACACGGCACAGGACTCCCCCCTTATTAAAAGAAAAAAAATCAATCAATCCTATGTTACTCAGCGTTGATGTAGCGTTTTAGAGGTGATTTTTTTTTTAAATCGGTCCAGTAGTTTTTGAGTTTATTCGTTGCAAACATACATACAAAAATACAAAGCTTTCCTCTTTATAATATTAGTATAGAAAAATAACAGTTTTTCCTATTCACGCTTTAACGATAAGCAGATAAGTAGACATTATGAAAAATTTCTAACGTCAAAAGTCAAGACGAAATTTCGGAAAATACGACAGTCAATGAAATCGAATAGGCATTGGAATTTAATAATTTATACGTACAAATAGAGCTTGACGATATTTTTTTCAAGTGGTAGCGTAATACGATGTCAGGCTTTGTAGATAATGAAAGAACGAATGCAATGATTTTGGAATACTCTGCTCTTATAGCGCTGTGATACAATTACCTAATTTTAGAGCAAAACGGAAGACTTAGGGAACGCCATGGCTTAAAATGAAAATGAAAACTTTTTTATATAACAGAAGGAGGCAAAAGAGCAGGCGGGTCACCCGATGGAGAGTAACCGCCCATGGACATCCGCAAAACCAGAGGAATCGCAGACGCGCTGCCGGCCATTAAGGAAGGAATAGGCTCGTTTCTTGAAGATCCCAAGGTCGTAACGGTCCGGAAATACCGCCGCCGAGAGCTGGTTCCACAACACTATAGTTAAAACTGACCAAATGTATTCAAAACCAGGTATTTTAAATATATTTTTTTAAATTGTCAATAACCAATGGCATATACTTATAGTTTTTTGTATATTTTTAACTTTCTAACGCTTTATTTCTCTTACGATACGAGGCTTGTTCTAAATGATTGGTAGGTTTATTTAGATTTACACCATATTGATTTTTTTAAAGTACCCTAAGTTTTAGTTCATAATAAAAAAAAAACTATATAGTGCTTCTAGTATGAACTTGATGTGCCTTAACTTAAGATCAGGAAAAGTTAGACAAGTTAGACGTTGTACAAAATTTCAGCTTGAAAAGGATATATACTTTAGGCACCAGTCCTATCTCGTAAAAACTTCAAAGCCAATTTCTAATTAAACTTTACAAAGAAAACTAGAGCATCAAAAAAACGTATCCAATAAATTTAATGTGATTTCAAACTTTCCTAATAAGACTTGGATCCTACCAAGTCTTATTAGGAAAGTTTAGGTTTAAACTGCATTTTAGTTGACATACCTACAATTCAACTTACTAGTTGAGGATCCCGGGTGAAGTGCGCTTCCACCAATTGGCCTTATCATAACTTAACATCAGGTGAGATCAAGGCACTATGCTTACCCGTAAATATAAAAAAATATATAATTTTTTTATTTTTTCAAATTGTGTAATAACGCCTTGGCTTGACTTGACCACAAGTTTCAAAACGTTCGGACCGATATAGTTACCCGAAGGTTCCAGGTTCAAATCCTAGGTCGGGTAAAGTGTATGGGATTCTTTTCGATGCATATCCTAGGTGTGATCATCCACCCGTATTCGGCAAGCGTGGTGATTAAGCCATTATCCATCAATTGTAGTGATGAATTGATTTCAATCGTGGAGGCCGTTGAGCTGTGGAACAGTCAGGCTATTTACTTACCTTCTATGGTAAACTCAGTAGACCAATAGGTAATATTTTTCTAAGAAATGGAAAATTTCATTACAACTGAACTCGATTTTAAGAATATATAATATTGCCATTTAAACTATCATGATCACTTGCAATAGAGTAATTATTAACGAGAAATATAATAAAAATAAATTAATAATTATAATATCTATGATTATAGTTCTATATAATTTCACGCAAATTTTGTTGCAAACAAATTACAATTTGAAAAAAGACAGTGTTGAAAAAGAAATCCATGAGCGGGATTTGAACCCGCACCCCATGACATGACGAGCCAGATGCACTGCCAACTATGCTATCGTGGATCAATCCAACTCGCCGAAAATAATCAACACTATCTGCTCTTTTTTTCAAAATTTAATATTGTTTCGAGTACCCGATAATTCGGATACCCATGCAAAAAATATGGTAAGAATCCCGTTAGTAATTACTCTAATATTTAATATAGTATGGCAGACATAAACCCTCCAAACGGCACGACCAGGCCACCAAAAGTTACTCGTTGTGCATAAATTTCGTTGAAAGACAACGAAGGAGGCGCGTTAAAAAATAAACCAACGTTCTAAATTGGATAAGACGAAAAGTGGAAGATTGTTATTCGTCGGGTGCCCCACCCACGCACGCCCGCCGTTCCTGCAAACTCGTAACTACAAAATAAGGAGATTGCAGAAGGCAAGCTTACAACAAAGCGTACAAACGCGTTTAAGCAACGCACACATAGACAACCTCTCATCATCATCAGCTCATTTTTATGTCGAGCCTTCTTTATGGATAGATAGAGAGAATCGGTCGTAACCACCACGCGGGTCCAGTGCGGATTGGTGGTTGTTAACGACTGCTAATGCAGCTGGGACCAAAGGCTTTACGTGCCTTCCGAAGCACGGACGAGCTCGAGATGATACATTTTTGGTCACCCATCCGATGACCGGCCTCTGCCGGCTTTTTTGGTGACTCGTTTCTTTGTTGCACCTCCAAAAGATGGAATAGTCTATCAGCACACGTTTTCCCTCCTTCCTATGTTATGGGGGTCTTCAATTGAGGCGTGAAGAAGCACCTTGTGGGCCGGCAGAGTGTGGTTAACTGATGCTACGTTTGTTTTCACGCTGCACCAGTTATCTTCGCGTATGGACTCCATTTCCACTTAACATCAGGTGGGATGGTGTCATTTGCCGAGCAACCTATAAAAAAAAGAAAGAGATCCGTATCCGTGATAAAGCTTCACTGTCTCTAATATTCCATCGCGCACTAAGAAATTTGGTGACTCGTTTTTTTGTCGCACCTCCAAAACATGGAATAGTTTGCCAGCACACGTTTTCCCTCCTTCCTATGATATGGGGTCCTTCAAACGAGGCGTGAAGAGGCACCTTGTGGGCCGGCAAAGTGAGTATAACTGACGCTGCGCTGTTCTCACGCTGCACCAGTTATCGTCGCATCTGGATTCCATATTTACTTAACATCAGGTGAATTGGAGTCATTTGCCGTGCTACGTATAAAAAAAAAAAAAAAAAAAAAAAAACGTATATGTGCGTTACTAGAGCGCGTTTGTATGAAGCTTACTTTCTGCAGTCTCCATATTTTGTGCTGTCGTAACTTTGAGAAACGTCGGCTACAGGTGCTGTCATAAAAACTGACTTAACAAGGCGGACTGACTTTTACACTGCGGAAGACGGTCCCGGACCTATACTATTATAATAATTATAGTTTTTAGTTGAGGTTAAAGAGTCATAACCCTGTTCTTGCATTGTGGATTATTTGAGACATTTATTTTACTTAAAAAAAATCGGGTGAAAAAAGACACATTTTATATAAAAAAAATCCACAAAGAAAAACTCTGCTAAGTATAGGGTTAATTTCATACACTTTTAAACTTTTGCGTTTCATATAAGTCAAAGTTTAACGACGGACGTTTATCTACGTATATATATGTCCGGAAATACCTTTATGTCCGTCGTTAAACTTTGATTAGTTTTCGTTAAACCCCGTTACGAAAACTTTGATTAGTCTTAACTTTGTAAAATTACTACGTACAGCCACTCACTCGTATATATTATTAGTTTCATATTTAGCTCAACAAATGATTCCCCTCTACCTGATATTAATTTGAAATGAAGTCCAGACACGAACACAACTGGTGGAGCGTGAAAACGAAGCAGGATCAGTCACCCTCAAACTGCCGGCCCGCAAAATGCTTCTTCACACCTCATTTTAAGTGCCATATTATAGGGAGATAAAACAAGTGCTGGTAAACTGTTCCATTTTTTGAAGGTGATAAGAGACTACGTTTATATAATACAATAGAATAGATAAACGTTTATTGGGTACCAGTACATACAAAAAAAAATATATAAACAATGAAATTAAACTAAAAATAAATCTGAATAAATAAACACCAACTTTTGTAAGTACATCAAATAGGCCTCTGCTCAGTTTGAGCCGTGACAACGCGTGTTGTCACGGCACTGGTATTCTGCAGATACCTTTGATGAGAAAAGGCGCGTGCCACTGTGCAAACAACCAAACAAATAAAATAATTTCAACAATTATTATTATAGTTACAGTAGATATTAGGTAGTTATATTATTATTTCCGAAGTTTATAAATTAATACAATCATATCAAAATATAATTACTAACAACAATAAAGTAGGTATTGTTACACACTTTGGATAATATATTATGCAGGCCACAAAAAGTAGTTATCAGTAATGAAGTAGACGTTCACACTGCAGTATCTTTCGATGAGTTTATAACTTTGAGAACCGTCGTCTACAAGTGCTGTCATACAAACCAGCCTGTAACAAGGGTGAGACACTGCGGTAGACGGTCCCGCAGGTAATATTGTTATAATTAGTATATAATTAGCTCTTGAGGTTAAAGTGACAGTTTATTGCAAGCGCCAAGTGTAAATTACAATTATAAGAAGTTGTTTCTTATAATTGTAATTTACACTTGGCGCTCGGTCCGACACCCGATGGTTCAAGGTGAAATACCCAAGTCGGGCAAATTATGTTTCGAACTTTTCAATGCATAGCCCGGATTTGTGATCACCAACCGTTTGGCGTTTGGCAAGCGTGGAAGCCAATACCCATAAATTGTAGCGATGACTTGATTCCAGTGACGGAGGCCTTTACCTAGCAGTGGGACAGTTATATGGTATTTATTTACTTAGTAGTAAATTTATTGGTACCTCAATATAAAGATTAGTCTCGTCTGTGTCAATAATAGAATAATATCAATGCTGGAAACATAGTCACAGTGGTAAAGTTTTCATGTCTATCACATAGTATCACAAGTAATATCGTCGTATTTGTTTCATTCAAATAAACTAGTAGATTTCGTATACAATTATAACTTCTGTAAAAAGTTCGGATTCTTCATAGTTCAACTGAATTACAAGTAGGGCTCTGTTACATCGTCTGCCAGGCAAACAAAGAACTAGGAACTAGAAACCATATAACTAAGTCTGCATAGCACGAACATGCCTAACGACTTGAAATATTTGCAAGCGAAAAAACATGATCGAGATAAAACGCTACGCTAAATATCTCTACATGAAATAGAGCGTTGAGGGAAAGATCATAAAGCGAAACGCTAAACACGCTAGAGGTAAAAAAAAATTTATAATCAAATAAATTAGGAGCAAAGACCGATCCGATCCGAATCCCTCGGAGAATCTAGTAGAGCACGGGGACATACCTTAGTGCGAAATGCTGTTCCCTCTAGAAAACCTCCGAAGGTGATTCGTTTTACAAGGCTTGAGGAACCCTTCAAGTTTCTCGCCGCCCCCAAAAAAAGCCCGCTGAAGCTGAAAATGCCGTCTGAGGCAATCAGCAAACTTTCTCCAAAAAAAAGGAGCAAAGCGATTCAGCACTTTTGAAGAAAAGCGACAAGACTGCGTTCTAAACACAGAGCTGCGCTCTCGCACGCAAATTGCTGACGTGACTCGAAGGGTCGGGCTGAAGTGGGACTGGGCTGGACCTGTCTACCGCATGCCGAACGAGATGTGGGCGAGGATCACAACGGAATGAACCCCACATAATGCGAAAAGGCGACCAGGTAGACCAAGACGAAGATGGCGGGACGACCTTGATGGGTTCATGAAGGAATGGCGTAATGTGCAGTTGACCGAAAGGTGTGGAAAAAGTCTGGGGAGGCCTTTGCCTAGGAGTGGGACAGCTATGGCTGATAAAATAATAATAATAATCAAATAAAATTAATGTGGGAGCCAACCATTGCAGACATTTGAAAAACCTAATTTATTCCCTAAGAATTATTTTCATTCACGTCTAACACGAGTCGATAGAAAAATATAAAAAGTTAATAAAAAAAAGTTTTTATTCCATTTAGCTTTAGATATTGTTCTGAGATCACATCAAGAAGACCACAGGACTTCTTGGCGGGAAAGTGAAGAGTCATACTTATCTGCGGTTTTGTTTTATTTTCTAAAATTTGTGTTATGTCGAATATTAATGTGAAATAATGGTGGATTAGTTGAGTGTGCATGAGTGTTGGCAAATTAAACAAAACAGTGCAACGTCACTTTTCAAATTCTCTCAAGAAGTCGCCCAAGGACTTAGTAAAGCCCCACATCTTTACTGAGATACTCGAGGGGTTTCTCACTTCTCATTTCTATTACTTATCATTCATCCATCATCCATCATACAGGAAAGAAATATTGTTTAGTATTATTTGTAAGAACAATTACTTTGACACTGGCTAAATATGCTAATCGCACAAAGCCATCAACTAAAGGAAAAAAAAAAAAGATGACCACACCTCACCTATGATAATCACCACAGATAATTACAGGGCAGTATTTGCATACCTTCACGGACCTGCACGAAAATGTACAACTATAATAGCCGCTTAAAAAGGAACGCATTACGAACCACTACAATAAATAACAATAGGTCGTTATGTAACCTTCCTAGTAATAATGTCGCGAACTGATGGCAAGGCCCTTTGTGTGGATTGACAAAACAACTGATGTACAGTCTATAATGTGCTATCAACGAAAATGAAGGACATTCTGCATACCTAATATATTAGATCATACAACAACACAGGTAACATCTACACTAATATTTTAATGAGGTTTTTGTCAGGCTGTTTGTTTGTTTGTCAGTCCGTTAGGTTGTAATCTCTGGAACTACTGAAACTACTAGAAAAATCATTTATAAATAGAAAGTCACTTAACTTTAAAACTATCTATTATTTAAACTATCCCTGATTAAAATAAGCATTGTGTTATTTGTGAGGAGTAAATTTCTGGAAAAAAAATATTTCAGAAATTATTTGACAAATATAGGGTTTTTTTTTTATACGTATCACGGCAAATGACTCCATTTCACCTGATGTTAAGTGAATATGGAATCTAGATGCGACGACAACTGGTGCAGCGTGAAAACAACGCAGCATCAGTTACCCTCCTCTGCCGACCCACAAGGTGCCTCTTCACGCGTCATTTTAAGGACCCCATATCATAGGAAGGAGAAAAAACGTGTGCTGGCAAACAATTCCATATTTTGGAAGTGCGACAAAGAAACGAGTCACCAAACTTAATGCGCGATGGAATATTTGAGACAGTAAAGCGGTGACTCCGGAGAGCAGCACGTGTACTCCTATGGAAGAAGGGAGAAAGGATAAACTATTCCAAAGGAATAATAGGCTATTCAATCACCAGCTCACTGTTATGGACCCAGATCAATTTACATCAGAATAATCTACCTACTTACTGCTGGGGTACGCGCCTTCCCTACGAATTGAAACACCACATCACAGGGAGAACGGACGAACCATTGATTGATTGAGTGCGGTACGGTGATTTTAACGACTGCTAATGCAGCCAGGACCAACGGCTTTACGTGCCTTCCGAAGCACGGAGGAGATTATCAATGTTTGGTCACCCAATTGACGACCGGCTTTTGCGAAAGTTGCCTGACTTCAACAATCGCAGATCAAGCGCGATCGAGCACCTCGAGTGTTGTACATAAAAGTATGTATGTAGTAGTGTTCGGGGGGTATATGTACTCTGTGGTAGTAATATATAAATATCGTATTCGTATTTAAACTTGAGAAAACAATAATATATTCCAATGTTTTGTTCGCTTTTAGTAAGGCGCTGCGGCCTTTGATGCTTACATCCCGTGAACCACAAGCGAGCGTGAGATGTAGTGTGACGTCACAGGCAGACGCGTTGTGCACTTTAGGGAGGAAATTACTTGTCGACTAAAAATATTCTTTGCACAATTTCTTGTAAAAAATACGTATAATACAGTTTTTTACATACCTATATTTTTAACGTTATTATTAAAAGTGGTTTATAGAAAATATGTACATAGTAAATATTTTAATAATATTGTTGCAATTTTCTTAAAATTGCAAAAAAAAATTGGATTGAAATTGTTGTTGACCCCTTATAACCTTTTTTTCAAACTACGATTGCAATTTTCTTTTTGGAAAAAGATTTTTGTCGGCCTTCTATAAATAATTTTTTCAGCGTAATCGTACATTTTGTTGGTAGCGGGAAACTTAAAGAACCTCCCCAACCAGAGCAGCAGCTACCTCAAGCAGAGTGATCGAAACATCGTCAAAAGGTTTTAGAGAGGATGTCATCACGGAAGCGTGGCCTAGTCCACCAGATTCCGAGTAGTTCGATTCGGATCGAAACGATTCATATTTATTTTTTTGCAATTTACGTAATAAATAAAATATTTTTAGTTGTTAATAATTTTTTAATATCTATAATTGCACTGAGTAAGTAGAGGTACACACATACTGCACGTATGTAGATAATACATGCGTAGGAAGAACAAAAAACTTTGTTGTTGATGTTATGTTATGTTATATATGCATGTTAGATTCACAGTTTAGATTCACTTTTGACACCCGAAACCCTAACACCATCTTATTATAAAGCTGCAAAGGTTAAGAGCCAAAACTCTGTAGCGACAGTTTTATCCCCCGTAGGGTAAAACTACCAAAGAGCACGCACTACAAAAGGGTACCTAATTTAATAATTTTAAATCTGTTAGCAACTACTCGTCTATGACATAACGTGTCCATGGAGCCAATATGGTGCGTAGTATTTATTAATCTCACAAATGTGTGTTTGCCAATAGGAACAATATGCGTATAGGATGTATTATTATGTGTGTATTGTTGTGGCCACCAATCTAATGGTGGTTATTAACGACTGCTAATACAGCCGGGACCAACGGCTTTACGTGCCTTCCAAAGCACGGAGGAGCTCGAGATGATAAACTTTTGGTCACCTATCCGATGAACGGCCTTTGCGAAAGTTGCATAACCTTAGCAATCGCAGACCGAGCGCGTTAACCACTGCGCCATCGAGGTCCTTATTAACTTTAATTAGCGTCTCTAACTGCGGCAGTCAGTTGTAAAGAAGCTACAAAAACACAAACGTTGAAAAAAATTCCACGAGCAGGATTTGAACTTGCACCCTTCTGACATTCCGGGTCAGGTGCTCTTCCAATTGAGCTATCGTGGTTCTAACCAGCCCGCCGAAATTATTCAACACTTTTTTTACTTTGAAAGCCAAAGGCGCCCATTCAATGTCAACAACCACCGTCACTAACATCCGATCATAATATTTTTACAAATATTAAAGATCAGTTAAGAAGTACGCGTACGAAGTGGTTAGAACCACGATAGCTCAATTGGAAGAGCACCGGACCCGGAATGTCAGAAGGGTGCAGGTTCAAATCCTGCTCGTGGAAATTTTTTCAACATTTGTGTTTTTGTAATTTGTTCGCAACAAAATTTGCGTTAAAAATTATTTGAACATTTAGTAAAGAAGTTGCTGAAGAAGTAATAATATGCCCCTTGACCTGTTTATTATAAAACCGTAGCATAGCCCCTTCACTAACAGAAAGTGTTGCAGAATGACTGCAGTCTCATCAGCATATTGCTGAACCGAATGACGTCACCCTGACACCACCTTCAGGCCGATAAGTCCGCACATAATAAACGGGCTGGTTTGAATTATCATTTGCAGAAGGTAATTTATTATGAACCAGTCTTATACAACGTGTAACAGAAAGGTTTAGTAAAAATGAAAAAATCCAAAGTGTATCCGACCTAGATCTTGTATGCAGAGTTACTAAGACATAGTCATTAATTTCAGTTTGTTATGCCATTTTTAATTAAATATATTGTGACGTCACATCAAAATAAACAAGTCACGTAACGGAACGTTTAGTAACCTATGTATTCTGACGATTGATTAGATAGATTGCCGACCTCCTTGGTCGAGTGGCTTGCACACCGGTTTCCATGGTGTCGCCATCTCTGAGGGGGACCTTTTCGGGCGGGAGCCCGCTCGGGACAATTTAGAAATTATTGTTTTTCTAAATTGCCTCGGTTATTTTCTATGTATAAAAGTATGTATTTAAGTATTTTAAGTATGTTTATCCGTTGTCATTTAACGAGTTTCATAACGAAGCTTCTCTTGGGCTAGATAATTGGTGTGAGTGTAGGAAAGTTTTTTTTTTATTCTTTAATTATTATTATTAGTGCTGCTTGCTTATGCGCCCTGACGCGCATGACGCCCATGACTTCACTAATATGAATATTTAACTCACAATCGCATGACAAATTAAAGTTAATATTATTGTGATTTAGTAACAACACATACAAGATATATCTTTTAATTTTTACCACACCTTTCTGTTACACGTCGTATAAAGGCCATTTGAATATTAACATTATTATGAAATCGTACACACAAAAAACGAATATATAAAACTTTACTAGAAAAATCAACCAACCTCAGGACTTGTATTCTACATTTAACATTGCGAATGCTAAAACTTAAATAATAAAAACGAATATAATGATTAACATTTAAAACTAATAAAGTAAAAGTAAGTTTATCTGATCTCTAAAAAGAGATTTCTTCCAATAGACCATGGTGACAAGATAGGAGAATGCTAGTTTAAAAACATCATCATCATCATCATCTCAGCCAAAAGACGTCCACTGCTGGACAAAGGCCTCCCCCAAGGATCTCCACAACGACCGGTTTATAAAAACATAAAAGTTTAAAAATAACAAGAATCCCGCCTGCGTAAATATAATAAGTAACTAAATAGAAAATGAACTGAAAAGGCCGGAACAAAATAAAAAATCAATTTATGCAACATCACGCACAAAGTGAGAATGATTTGACTTATCATTAAATTGTATGCCTCCGACTCAAAAAAAAAATTGGTGAAAAAAAAATTCTTTTTCACCAACTTTAATGGCATCGCACAGCCGCCATGTTTGGTTTTTTTTAACGTCACCTATCTAAGGACACTTGGGCGGCTAAGACGAATCTAACGATACCTCAATTATGTAAATGCGGTTCTGTAGATATGAGGTAATAAAGGATATTACATTAAAGATAATTTCGGAACTTTCGATACATAGCGATCATGAAACTGTAACATTACTTAATTAATATTAATAGATATTTTTCATCTTTTAATTATACCAATATCATAAAGAGGAAACCTTTGTATTTTTGTATGTATGTATGTATGTATGTTTACAACGAATAAACTCAAAAACTACTGGACCGATTCAAAAAATTATTTTACCATTAGAATGCTACATTAGCGATGAGTAACATAGGCTATATTTAAAAAAAAAATACTAAAAGCGTAAATTTAATTTTCCATTACAAAATGATTTGTTTGTTTTGTTGTCATGGAAACCATTGATATATATTTAACTCAATGATGGAAACTGTCATAGCGGTACGAAGTCCGCCGGGTCAGCTAGTATAATATACAATACATGTGATCCAGTAGAACTGGAACATCATTATAATTATAATCATTTTTTATATATATTTAGGTAGGTAGATATTTTAAAGTAGATCAAGCGCAAGTGGTAGATCAGTTAATATCGATACAGATTGCAATACTATTGAAGCAAAGATCTATTTGTGAAAAAAATAAAATAGCGAAAATTTTTCACAAAACATTCATGAAACCCGCAAAGCCTATTGACAATGAGAAACGGTCCGGTGGCATCTTTGTGGTTGCTTTTTGTAATTATACAGCGAGCTTTGCTTAATATTGCAAATAGACCTTCCAATACCGGTCGTTGTAATTAGGGTTGCCAACCATACTTTAAAATAACGTATCCTACGTTATTCTCCATCAAATTCAAATTCAAATTATTTATTAGTAATAAATGTGGTACATTATATAGGTGAAACAGGTTAGGTTGGGCATCGCACATTTAGCTAAAGTATTAGCATACAAATATTTAGTTAATATAATAAAAGTTAAAAAATCAAAAAATAAAATACATCATTTCACATTACAATCATTGTTAATAAATTCATCAATTGTATAAAAACATTAGATACTAACCATTTATACCCATACTTTATTCTTTTTAAATAAAATAAAGTTGGAAAATACTTTATTTCCGACGTAATGCGTGCGTTTGAACGGAATATTCCTGTTGACTTAATTTCTGAACTACTGAATGATACTCAGACTCAGGTTAAGTGAAACGAAACGCACGATAATTGCGATGAGTCTTATTGCCATTTTAAAAACAATAAAAAATTATTAGATAGTGCCAAGAGTACAAAGAAATATGTTTTAAAACATTTCAATAAATAAATTTGGAAAATACTTTATTTTATCTTCAAATCCTTTTTTTTATACTAGTTAGTGATAGATTTAGGTACTTTAATTTCCTGAAAAACAGTTGGAATACAAACAACAACCCTAGTTGCAATACAAAGAAGGATAGGCCTGTATTAGGACAATATTGTTTAATATCGACACCTGCAAGGAAAAATATTGTAACTCAGTTTTAGGTGCATGTGAGTTACAGACATATGGCATACATAACTAATATGAATGCTGCTCAAAATCACCCAAAACTGAGTTGCAAAAAGTGTACAAAGTGTTATCGACACTTGCAAGGAAAAACAATCACAATAACTCAGTTTTAGGTGTATTGCAGTTACAGTCATATGACATAACTAATACGACTGTAACTCAAACTCACCTGAAACTGAGTTACAACTATTAACTATATTTACAATGTAGATAGAGGTAGAGTTAATACGTGAACTATGGCAAGTGGAGACCAATTCAACACCACTAGTTCTAAGTTTTTTGCCAATTTTGTTAATAATAGCTAAAATTGCTAAAAAAAAGAAAAACTTGAGAAAAGTCTTGAAATCGTGAGATTTGGCATAGATAGAGATCGTATGGAAAAGGAATGCAGAAAGATATAATGTAAATAATAGTATATACTTATATGATATGGTGTTATATTACATTGTTAAAAACCAGTGGATCTAATGGTCTTGTTAGGTAAATAAAAAAAAATATTATTATTTTGTAAACATTGTATTATAATTTTTTTAAAGTACGGTTGAATTTCGACCACTGGGCGACCACAGTTAACACAAATGTATGATAGATGTATCCACTCTGCAGCAGTTATTAAAAATGTATGGAAAGGTAGGCATTAATAGTTGATGTACCATTAGATAGATCACTCGTAGTTAGTAATTACTATAGTACAAATTATTTATGTACTAGTAGGCCAACTCTCAACATCGTCCGCTTCAGTGAACACCCGAACAAAATTTTGTTTTTGATGCAAAAATGTACAAAAAATAAATCAGCAAAATCGGTCGAGCCGTTCTCAAGTGATGCTATGACATAGATATGGCAGTTGTTTTTTTTAAATTTATGTAAAACGGAGATAAAAAAAAAATGTTCAAAATTAACAACCATCAAAAGTCATTAAAACAAGTATAAGTATTTTAAAATCAATATCCCAATTTTTATACTTTCGTAAAATAAAAATACTTAAAATCAACATGTTGTTTTGACGACAGACTTATAGAAAATGGTGATAACTAGGTCAGACGGATTTCAAACAACCCATTAATACCAACCAAACTGACCACAATAACATGAACCCTCCGTTGCGAATCGAGTCCAGTGCATCTGGGTCTGAGAACGGTGATCTAACCAAAACACTAAAGACTAGACTAGAGAGGCAACCCAACCACAAAACGACTTATAGTTTATACTGACACCCCCTACCAACCGTCAAGGTTACAAAGTAGGTGTCAGACATCCTTATGCAAACACAAGGGACCATCTACGTCAGGTCATGACGCCAGATCAGGACGCACCGGAGCGCATTCTTCATCCGGTACTTTTAAGACTAGTGTCTCGAGCTAGTCGCCCCGTGGACACGTATAGACTAGAGAGGCAGTTAGAATTAAGTAATAGTCCCACTGATGGGCAAAGGTCTCGGATCATTGAAATCAAGTCATCCAATGACTTAATCACCACGCTTGCCAAACGCGGGTTGGTGATCACACAAACATGGGCTACGCATCTAAAATCTGAACAAACATTGCCCGACCTGGGAACTAAACCTAGGACCTTTGGGGATCGGACCGACCGCTTTACCACTCGGCCACCGAGGTAGACCGAGAAATTAAAGATCCCATCAAAAACAATACTTGTCAAAAAAAACCAAGTCTCGCAACTCAGTTGTTCTGCGGTAAAAAGTTGTGAGATCCATGTAATACCAAGTCGGTTATTAATTTATTCAGTCTCTACTTAAGCGACTTTCTGTCTTAATACGTCCAGTCTCTAAGACCACGATCGTGGTCCATAACATTCTTTAATGTTTTATATAAATATATTGAGACTTGGCCATCGCACTAAATAATTGAATTTACATGTGTTTTCAGGCGATTGAATTTACACGTGTTTTCAGGCGATGGCCAAGTCTCAATATATTTATATAAAACATTAAAAAATGTTATGGACCACGATCGTGGTCTTAGAGACTGGACGTATTAAGACAGAAAGTCGCTTAAGTAGAGACTGAATAAATTAATAACCGACTTGGTATTACATGGATCTCACAACTTTTTACCGCAGAACAACTGAGTTGCGAGACTTGGTTTTTTTTGACAAGTATTGTTTTTGATGGGATCTCATTTCTTTTTGTATTTGTAGAGACAGTTCTACTTTTTTCCTTTCGATTTGGCAGGGGCACTACCATGCGCCTATATTTATATGGGACTAGCTTAAACCCGCGGCTTCGCACGCAATAATAATAATTGCCGTAAAATAAATAAAATAAAACATCGTTACGAATAAAGCCAATATTGAAAAATTTAACTGAACCTATTATTCCATTATATTATACATGAATCAGTGGATTCATTAACTGCACATGTAAATTTGTAATCCTATACATTTATATGGGATTACAAAGCTATTTATGCAGTTGGTGTATCTAGAAAACTGGACCGAAATTGCAAAATATTTTAGTTTTTCCTTGATTCATACACCAAACACTACTTATATTCTAAATTTGAAGCTTCTAGGTCTGCTAGAAGTGCCTTAGAATTTTGATGATCGGTGAGTCAGTCAGTGAGTGACAAAATTAAGAAATTTGACCCGTTATAATTCTTAAAATACTGGTTCAAATTGAATGAAATTTGAAATATACGTGTCTTTACAATGCCTGCATGGTTACTGAAAATTTCAGCCTTCTAGTTTTATCCACAACGAAGTTACAGGGGGTCGAAAATGGTCTGAATTGCTTCGAGAAAAGGATGGTACGGCCGTGACGCTTTTTTGCTCGACTTGGTGGGGGCACGGCCGTGCCCCCAGATAAAAATAGATAGTTATATAATGTTAAATAATATGTTGATGACGTAGTTTTCAACATTGAATAGGGCTCCTTTGGCTTACAGAGAAAGAGTAGATAGTGTTGATTAATTTCGGCGAGTTGGATTGAGCCACGATAGCATAGTTGGTAGTGCATCTGACCCGGCATGTCATGGGGTGCGGGGTTGAATCCCGCTCGTGAAACTTTTGCAACACTGACCTTTTTCATATAGATAGTTAAAGTTGCAATCTAGGTTCTAGATTGCAACAATCTAGAACCTAGATTCTAGGTATCCGTACTCAATTTCCTAGTTTCTATTTTACACAGCCTACGCTGAACTATATCACGCAGTTGTTTAATATGAAGCTTAGAAGTTGGAAGTCGGTCTCATCAAAAGCTTCATAATTACTTATGAAGTTATAGCATGTGGTGGAACGAACAACACTATAGGGATGCGATAATTCTCACACTGTGTTTTCAAATTTTGTAGCTCAAATTAAACGCACTTTTCAAAATATGTGGATAATGCTCTATCATCGCTACACACCATGACTGTACTGTAATGGCGACCCTTATGTCATTCATTACTCTCTACTCTCGAACCAATTTAGAGCCATGTACGTAATAAATAAATAAACGTATAAAAAAGGATTACATTGTTTTATAAAGTCAACGCGAACACTACACATTGTAATAAAACTACTTTTACGGATCTACCCACGTTTATCTTACACATTAAAGCCACCGCAGACATGCTACTTTTAGCATCGGCGATCGGCGATGAATGCAGCGACCACACATTCCACACCGCACACTTAAAAACGCCAAACGCGGCGATTGAGTCGCTTTTCGGAAGCTCGACACAGCTTCTGAACGTTACACTCCGCACACATTCGGATGCCCGGTCGCATCGATTTGCATCGAGTTGCCGATCCAGCATCGAAGCAGTCGCTAAAACGCGCGATTCCGATACCGCTTCCGAACCAAACGCATGAAGTCGCGAAATCGCGATGCTGCATCAATAAGAATCTCACGATTTTACTGCGATCGAACGCAAAGAGTCGCCAAAACGTGATTTAGCATCGAAACAGTCGTTAAATCACCGATCGCCGATGCTAAAAGTAGCATGGTAAAACGTTTAAAGCGTTTAAAACGTCAGGATAAAGCGAGTAGATCCGTAAAAGTAGTTTCATTTCAAAGTATGAAAAAGGGTTTTGTTGTGGAGTCTAATTTGAATTATACGCACAGTGACACAAGTAAAAAAAAAAAATTTTAACATTGCGTTACACACCATGACTGGCGGTAACCCTAATGTCATTTAAACGTATTTTTGAAAGCCCGCAGATGCTCTGGAACGCGTGATGAATAATCATTAGTAGCGGAAACCTCCTCGGAAACTGCTGAGTATTCAACGTGTGTACAGAAAAATGTTTTATCGAGTTTTCGGGTCTACTTAGTTTAGAAATATCCGATATATACCTACATTTAAGTATACGAATCTCATAATTGTAATGAATTTATGAATTTATTAGTAATTAATCCAATCTTGTAAGCGTCTTGGATGTAAATGGGTAAGTTACAAGAAATTTAAACAATTCAAAAATCTATGAATAAAACAAAAAGCATGGTAATAATCTCTTTTATAAAATGTTTTTATTTTGTTTATATAATTTTAACGCAAATTTTGTTGCGAATCAAATTACAAAAACACAAATGTTGAAAAAATTTCCGCGAGCCGGATTTGAACCTGCTCCCTTTTGACATACTTACCGGGTCAGGTGCTCTCCCCATTTGAGCTTTCGTGGTTCTAACCAGCCCGCCGAAATTATTCAACACTATTTACTTTTTTACTTTGAAAGCCAAAGGCGCTCATTCAATGTCAACAACTACCGCCGTTAACGTCTGATCATAATATTTTCACAAATACTAAAGATCAGATAAGAAGTAGGCAAGCTATTTATAAAATGTTTTTGTTTTGTTTATATAATTTTAACGGAAATTTTTTCAACATTTGTGTTTTTGTAATCTCTTTTATATTAATAAAATTCTATTGTAAGTGAATATTTGAGCTTGGGAAAGAGATGAATGGAAAAGGCTACACAAAAGCGTGACTCTATAGTTGAAAAAGAAGAAATGTGTTTACTTATCTATACTAATATTATAAAGATGAAACCTTTGTATTCTCGTATGTATGTTTGCAACGAATAAACTCGAAAACTACTGGAAAAAATTCTTTCACCATTAGAACATTAGCGCTGAGTAACAGGCTATACTCGTATTGAAAAACAAATGCGGTACGAAGTCCGTCGGGCCAGCTAGTTATATATAAATGGCCTTTTCTTAATTCACCATAGCTGTTTATTTTTTTTCCGATTTATATTGCATAAACTCTGTTTATTATATTTATTTCCCTTTTGCATGTATTTTATTTCATATTATTATTATAATTTCGTTTCTTTTTACGTGCACTCATTTCTATTTTCTTAATTTTATTATTTCTCTTTCAGTCAAGGTTGCCTGGAAGAGATTGCTTGTTAGCAATTTTGTACTATATGTCTTTGTCAATTTGTCTGTATCTGTCTTTTTTGTGTGCCAATAAAGTTAATATTATTATTATGCTCTTTATTTCTCTTTATTTTTTTCATATCAATTTTATTTATTTTTCTAACTACATATTAATTTACATTTTTAAATATTTTCTAAAAAACAAAACAAACAAAACATTTAAAAATATAAAAATCATCGGGACCAGGGTCCAAGCTACCGGTGGTTAGGGCTCCAGAGACAGGAACCTCCTCACAATGCGTGCCATATCGAGAACTGCCTTCTGAATCAGGCCCTTGATCCAGCTGCCTAACGAGAGCCTCATGAGATGTTGATCGAGGCTCTTGGCCATCAGGCCGTTGGCCGTAACAACAATCGGCACGAAGACAGCCGAATTCACAATCCACATGTCGACAACTTTATGTGCTAAGTCGAGATATTTGATTTGTTTCTCTTTCTCAGCTTTTACGAGGTTCTCGTCATGAGGAATGGTGATATCGACAATCATCGTGCGGCGCGCTAATCGATCTATCACCACAATGTCTGGCTTATTGGCTACAATAGTCCTGTCGGTGATGATAGATCGATCCCAGTACAACGTGACATAGTCATTTTCGAGAACTGTGTCTGGCACATACTTGTAGTACGGTACCTCAGAATCCACAAGTTAGTATTTCAAAGCAAGTTGCTGGTGAATAATCCTGGCCACTTGGTTATGCCTGTGCAAGTACTCGCCGTTAGCCAGACGAGAACAGCCAGAAATAATATGTCTGATAAACTCACCTGGACGGTAGCATGCCCGACATATGTCAACCGTTCCGTCCTTCATAATATATTTCCGGTAATTATTCGTTAGCATAACTTCGGAGTCCCTTGTCCACTGCTACCACATCTCGGTGCATACCCACATCACCTTTTAGGAAATATTCCCTGAGACTGCATACCTCACGGTTGTGGAGGGTCTTATTATTAATATTGTTATTATTTATGGCCTTACAAATAAGCAGAGAATAAACTTCGAATTATTCCGTATTTTGTCTATTTTACTCCTATATGAAATGAAGTTTACATGACGAGAACAAAACAAGGAATATCTATCACAAGTTTATTCTTTGTTTGGGGTAAAAGTGTAATGTGTGTTCACTTCTAATAGCCTAAAAAGACCGGAAACCGAATTAGGTAATTGTTTTTTTATGTTTACGCGAACACTACGTGTACACATTTAAATAAAACAAACCCTCTGATCACGGGCCTCAAAGGGTTCGAAACGTCAGAGTAAAATAATATAAAAACATGAGTAGATCCTTTAAAGTTGTAAGAATTTAACGAACTAGGTAAGTTATAAGCAAGCTTGAAGTCAAAACCGAATAAAATACCATTTTTCCCAATAAACACTTTTCTACATCCACGTTTATTTCCTGGTAATGTAATAATGGGAAGATATCATGAATAAAAGACAATTTCTGAAATTGTTTGACTCGTCACAAAATGCCTTCGTCGGAATTACGACGACGACTACTTGAATAAAATCATGTTAACTTTTCTTCCTCTCTTCCGAGAATAAAAATCATTTATTTATTAACAAACATTGTGTAATACAAAGTAAACAATTATTAAATCTAAGTTTCTAGTCATTTGCCAAAACTGTTTGAACTTTAATACAATGTGGTATGCGCAAATAATTCACAAACGACACAAATACTCTAACCTGGGCCAATATTCATTTGTTCTGTTTGCGGTGGATACAATGGGTTCATAGGGACCGGAGCAAAGCAGAATTAATTGCTCGTTTCAGCAGCATCTGCCAGCGTATTGGCCTGGCAATCCAAAAAGGTAATGTTGCCAGCATTCTTAGGACCGTTCCCATGAGCCCACAGATGGAGGGCACATTTTATATAAAACTAGTCATTTACTTCGCTTACAGCTCCTCAGGCTAATTACCGATCTTTAAGTGGTGTCAGTCGCGACAATTTACAATTTAACACTACCAAAACATATTTGTACTATGGAACGTAGAACGCTACGATAGCACCACGAGCGATTGACGAACTAAAAGTGCATGACAGCGCTATAGACCGATTGTAGCAACCGATTGTAGTAGCAGTCGCGTTGCCGTTGTGCAATGGATGCTTTTTTTCGGTAATTAGCTTGCCGCTAACCTATCTGGCAGGTAGTATGACGTATAGTCCAACGTGTCCACGGGGCAACTCGCTTGAGACACAGTCTTAAGAGTTCCGGATGAAGAATGCGCTTCGGCGCGTCCAGGGGGTCGACCGCCTAACTCTCTCGCTTTCGATCGCTTTGAAGGCGAGGCGAGGAGGAGGCGTCATCTTGTTATTTCGAAAGCAATATGAAAGCAATATCGAAAGCTATAGGCTATATATAGCTTTCGATATTATGATGATAATGATGATGATATATATTAGATAGGCTAGGGCCTCGCCTTTAAAGCAATCGTAAGCGAGAGTGTTACGAGGTTGGGGGGCTGATCTGGCGTTATGACCTGACGTTGATGGTCCCTTGTATGAGTTATGCTTGCGCAAGGTTGTCTGCCACCTACTTTGTAACTTGACGGTCGGTAGGGGGTGTCAGTATAAACTTTAAAGTGGTGTATAGTAGGGTTGGTTAGCCATTTATTTTGTTTTGTTTTGTTATTACATCAACATCATCATCATCATAATCTCAGCTAAAAGACTAAGACATAAGACATAGACTTTACTTATTATTAATATAAAATAATATTACTACAAAACTTTACTCGTTTTGATTGCCTTATTTAAATACATGGTTGAAATAAAAATGTCTTTAATGCTCCATAATCTCCATAATAAATTGAAATCCTTCTATTAGGTTCTGCATGATGCATAAAACGTTCACAAACGCGTGTCAGTAACCAAATTTTTACAATTTTTCTATAGTCCTAATGTTAAAAGAATGGGCTACCGACACACTATCACAAATTAAGTGATACACACATTATGATTAAGTTATAGTTACCACACTATTGAGACATTATTGAACCAACAGACTTGAGGCTAGTGTTGTTAAAAGGCTCAAGCCTTACGAGTCTAAAACTCATTGAAGGCTCGAGTCTCATAGAAAGCTCGAGTTGAAAGCTACACTTGAGGCCCGGATAGACAGACTTATACACACTGAGTTATACATACTTATACAGAGAGTTGGGAAAATATTAAGTGTAACATGCCATTTCTATTTCTATAGCACTCGAAACAAACGACTGCCTCACGTGGGATTCAAGTCTGGGGTAGACCCGACTCTCAACAGGTCAATTGTAAGAGCTATCTATTGTAGTGATTGCAATAGGTCGCCGGTTCGAGTGCCACTTGGTGTTTTCCAACCGCACCTTTCAGTTAAGTGTATCATCCCAAAAAAGGACAATACATCGCTAGACGACGATCATACAATTTTAATAATACTTAAGAAACATAAGACTATATTATAAAATTTAAAAAAAGAAATGAGGTACGAAGTCCGCTGCTGGGTCAGCTAGTCTTTGAATACATGTAGTGGCAGCTTATAAATAAGACAACACATAGCATGTACATATATCTTGAAATGTATGAATGCATTGTTATGGTGTATGTTCTTGCTAGTTGTCTCTTAATGAATAAATAATTTAAACAACTTCGAACAAGGTTTTATTCACAAAATCGTGAACAAGGAAATCAGCTGTGTCGGTACCATTCATTTTGTCGACAATGATGTCACCAATCTCATTAGAATTTAATTTATACTCTAATGTGATGATACAATTATTCAATCCCAGTTTTTTTTTTTATATGAATAGATATAAAAGCTTTTAAAATCTTGCCAATTGAACCTCTTTTGAATGACATTGTAAAACGTGATTCCAAATGGCTTCACAAATTTGAAGGGCAAAATTTGAATAGCCCTTAATTTTTCGACATTGAAACCCACCCTCCTTCGCACTACGCTATTTGTAGCAAAGTATAACCTTAATTGTATTAAATACACATTTTCCGTTTACGTGAAAATAAATTCACAATTTCGCTTTTCTTTAAAATCGTAAATGCAACGCCAAGCTACATCGAGAGATATATATTTTCCTTGTTGTTATAAAGCAATGAACGAAGTGGTTTTAAAATTGACAGTTGATACCGTTTTCACACGAGTATATAGCTGCCTTTATTAACATAAATCTGACAGTCTGTGTATAACAAAATTTTCCATTACGTAATATTGTATTCAATAAGATTAACTAGTCAAGTAATATTTTTGCATAAAATATTCCTTTATATCTTGTAGGCAAAGCGCCTACACATCACTTTGTTACTAACAAGACTTTTTCGAAAAAATAACTACTATGGGCTAATCTCTGAAACTACAGAACCTATTCTAAACATTATTAATCGTAAGTCGTCATCAGACATGGAGATGAGTCGTTCATGAATGAATGCTTCAATTGGACTAGTCCACTTAGCAAGTTTAAATGGTTTTAGAACGGGTCAGAGTGATTTTTCATTTTGGAACGGGATCGAGTGATTGTTGACGTAAAATAAAGTTACACTATCCTCAACGATATAGGCTACCTTTGATCAAGTTCAAAAACGATGCACAAACGCAGCAAAGGATTAAAAAAAGAGACTTGATACGGATAAGGTGTCTCATTTCAAAATTAAACATTTTGACAACAGGTATGCGCGTTTCGTTGCTAGCTGAAAACGAAGCTGTAGTCGCCTGAAGCATCATACTGTAGCTACTAAAAACCTTTGAGCATCACACCGAGTATTTAACAGCTTTTCGGCGAGTAAAATCCACATCCTTTGGTACGAAACGTCAAAGAAGGATTTAGATAGTTGAGTATATAAAAATTGCAACAACTCTCGGTTTTATAAGTAAACTAAAAGATGAATGTGTATGTGAGTGTGTGAGGGTGTGTGTGGGCTTGTACAGCCATGAAGACACGACATGAGTCACGTTGCCACAATTCTTTGTCTTAAATGTCAGGTTAGAAATTATGGTTAAATTTGAAAACCGTGAATTTCAAAAAAGGTTTTTTCTCAAATTGATTGTAGCACCGACGGAAACAAAAAAATATTGTTGCAGATTATGTGACGGAGCATTACCTCACTACAATCATGTTTGGCTGTGGGGAGGTTGTTGGCACTGCGGTATTATTTTATTCCACTTACAAGCATACTTATAAGCTCCTAACTACTTCATAATAATGACATTGTGGTCGAAAGTGGAACCTCACTTCTCCTACTAATTACCTCGAGAAGACCGTGCTTTGTAATGCATTTTCAAACACAAAATAACATTAACAATAATACCTAACTTTGCAATCGTATATCACATTCTATAAATCAAACAACGTCATACAATTCTGATGATTCGCTTTGCGTGAAGCAACGCATTTCTTGAACTGTACCTACTTATCCGCAATCGTGATAATAATTTTCTATAAGCAGTTTGGATCTTTCTAATTGAGGCATTTATAATATAAATGGCGTTTGAAGACGCAATTTGTGCTTTACAAAAACCGACTTTAAGGGCATTGGATTAAGCCCTGAGCACGTAACGCTTTAAATATGAGGAGGATCTCACAAAAATAACCTTTGAAACTAAGGATGCTTCAACTTTCTTCGAGCCTTTTATAACATGGCATTCCAAGAAAATTCATATGAAATTATAATTTCTGAAGCAGGTATGTAACTAGCGTTGCCAGGTGTCCCGATTTCCGCGGTACATCCCGATTTTCAGGGGTCTGGTGACCGGTCTCGATTTACCCATTGATCGGGACGCCAATGTCCCGATTTTTCACTAACCTCCTTAGTGTGTACTTAGACCGATAATTTTGACAGCAAAAATTAATTCTCTCTCTCTCAGGAGACAGAATTCATGTTTTTATAATATGTAGAAGTTTATCTAGTTTTATGTTTAACTAGTTTTTATGTAAAACCTGAATTTGTTTAGCAATTGTAGCTGTCCCGATTTGAAATCCCAAATACCGATTATGTTCGCCTTCCGTCTCAAAATTTGACACACAGGACCTGGCAACACTATAAGTAACGGTGCCTATAGGATGCCTGCATTAATTAATTTACGTTATATCGCTTTTAGTGATAAGGCCGTCCATTGTACGACTCCTATTTATTTTTTTACTTCTTTGTTTAACATGTCTGTGTTTTTTTATGTGTCATCATCATCATCATCAGTCATTATATGTCCCCACTGCTGGGGCACGAGCCTTCCCTATGGATGGATAGGGAGAACGGGCCATAAACCACCACGCGGGCCCAGTGCGGATTGGCGGTTGTTAACAGACTGCTAATGCAGCCGGGACCAACGGCTTAACGTGCCTTCCGAAGCACGGAGGAGCTCGAGATGATACATTTTTGGTCACCCATCCGATGACCGGCCTTTGCGAAAGTTGCTTAACCTCAGCACTCGCAGACCGGGCGCGTTAACTACTGCGCCATCGAGCTCCTCCTTTCCTTTCCTCCTTTTATGTGTACAACAAAGTATATTATTCTATTTATTCTACTCTATTATTTTAAGAGCATTAACATCAAACAATGTACCTACGTACATTGTTTGATGTTAATGCTTGGATTACAGGAAGTACACTTCCTGTACTAAACTAAAATAAACTTAGTTGTTATTTTCTCATTCACAATGTCTTTTCCTATCGATTTTTTTTTTGTTGACGGATCCATTCCATTCTCGTTTTGGGGATATTATTAGATCTAGTGTTATGCGATGCCTCGATAACCAAGTGCAAAACGATGCCCTATACTCAAAAGTCTTAAGTTCAATCCGCGATCGGGCAAAATTTACCCTTTAACAGGCACAGCATGTTCAAATTTTTCATTGGTTTTCGACCTTTTCTCAATTGCAAAAAGTTCAAAATATTGTGGCAATATATATGCCATTGCCTTATAAAGGGTTAAGATTTTCGATCCATAGCTCGGGTATGTAATCAATAACCCGCATACTAGCGTGCGTGTTTAAGGTAATTCCCTTCAATTGTAGCGATTTGATTTCAATGTCGCCTTTGCCAATTAGTGATTTGGACAGTATAATGTAGTATGTATAGGCTTAATTACTACCTACCACTTACAGTATTGTATAATTACCTTTGAGATCTAATGGTTAGAACACCGAGCTCGGACAGAGAGGTACCGGGTTCGATTTCCAATGAGGGGTACATATTTGTGCACTAGTTTCGATTGGTGATAGGGCCTGTTATAGGATCTTATCCAAAAATGTTGCCATAACATCAATGTTTGTAGCATTGTTGTGTTTCGCAGCTAGAGATAAAGTAGCCAGTGCCACAGTAGTTGAAGATCCTGGGTGAAGTGCGTTTCCACCATTGGCCTTATCATCACTTAACATCAGGTTGTAATGAAAGCAATGTGATATTAAAGAAAAAAACGTTGTGTATTAGTCTTATGTTTTTACCAAATGTCAACAATAGTTTCAAGTAAAATAAATCTAATAGAGAAATCTATACTATCTATACTAATATTATAAAGCTGAAGAGTTTGTTTGTGATAAAGAGGTCTATGACGTATTTTACTAATATATTAAGTGTTTATGTTACCTATTTGGCATACTGTCCGCGAAGATGTTAACAACTCACATAACATTGACCCCGAACCTAGTAGGGCACAGGTACACGCACCGGTGCGTGGTGCCGTTCTCTCTAGAAAACCTCCGAAGGTGATCGTTTCACACGGCTTGAGGAACCCTTTAAGTTTCCGGCCACCCCCAAAAAAGCCCGGTGAAGCTGAAAATGTCGAATTAGGCCATCAACAACTCTCTCAAAAAAAAAACAACATTGTTGAAAGGCAATTATTTTTGTAAAATTTTTTGCAACCCCCATTACCCATAAGACAGAATTATCTAGTTTGGGAGCTATTGTTTATTTTGTGACTGTTGTATTATATATTTTGGTAATAAACGTTTTTTTATATTTTTAAACATATTTACCAAATTGCCAAATTGGTTACAAACTTTGTAATTTCTACTTTAACCACAAGTTTTAGGATTTTACAGACTTCAACCTATCCAAAACTGACAAATTTCTTTAATAAATATTCAACCGTATGCCATAGACATAAAGTTCAAAGTCAATTGAGGAAATTTGACAGTTTGTGGTAGTTTACTATTCAGGCGTGTGTACAAGAGTTTTATAGATGGGACTTTTTGGCGGCAAAGTGAAGAGTCATGTCTGCGGTTTTGTTTTATTTTCTAAAATTTGTGTTATTAATGTGAAATAATGGTAAATAATTAACCTTAGCTGTTTTAGCTCTAACACTCTACGACGTGTAAATGTTTACCCAGAGTACATCTGCAGATCCAAAAAGGTCACTTTGAACGATTCATACTTAGTTCGTGAGTCTGCATGAGTGTTGGCAAATGAAACAAAACAGTGCAACGGCACTATTCAAATTCTTTCAAGAAGTTCGCCCGAGGACTTAGTTAAGCCCGAGAGAAAGCCTAAGATACTCGAGGGGTTGGGGGGTATATCATATATTCTCGCCTCTCATTTCAATTATCATTCATCATCATCATACTGGAAGGAAATACTTATTGTTTATTTATGTATTACTTGTAAGAAAAATCACTTTGACACTGGCTAAATGTGCTAATCACACGAAGCCATAAAATAAAGGAAAAAAACATATCGTTTAAGTGCAGGCGCAAGTATAGTGAGCTACTGCGGTACAGCAAATGCCTTATACTAGTACTTTAACTGTAAAACAACTCCTCACTACTAACTGGAATTAACTGGTCCTACTAAAGCGTACTGTATGACATTGTAAAAAATATTTTACAATGTCATACAGTACTAATATAAGTGAAAAATTGTCTAAGAAAAACAAAGTTAAAATATCGTTAATAATAATAAGAATAAGATTAGTAAGCAAGAGTAAACCAGCCTCTACAGGCGTCGGGTGCCGCACGTGTATGAATCAGCCATCGCTTCACTCAACCATATCTTAGGGAATGTAAGCCGCCTCACCTTGCCGACCCGCAAGTTGCCTCTTCACACCTCGTTTAAAGGATTCCATGTTGTAGGAAGAAGGAAATACGTAAGCTGCGAGGGAAATCCATTTGTTGTCCGTATCAAGAAACGAATCGATCAAACTTATAATTTTACACAAATATTGTTGCAAACAAATTACAATTTGAAATTTGAAAAAAGAAAGTGTTGAAAAAAAATCCACGTGCGGGATTCGAACCCGCACCCCATGACATGCCGGGTCAGGTGCACTACCAACTATACTATAGCACACGAGCCACGATAGCATAGTTGGTAGTGCACCTCACCCGGCATGTCATGGGGTGCGGGTTCGAATCCCGCTCGTAGAATTTTATCAACACTTTGTCTTTTATTTTCAAATTAACAATTTTAAATTTGGTGTCCACACATAATATTTAGTTACAATACAACCCGACACTCAACTAAATTGGTAACACAGTCTGAACCAACCCTCAGTCGAGGATTGATTGATAGAGCCATACGAGGCCGAGATGTCCGTCACCTATCGACCGCAGCCGATTCTGTTTCCACTGCGGTTCGACTGGGCATAACGGCATAAGATTGGCCACGTGTACCCAAATGGAAGTGTGTGGCGCTATGTAAGCCTCACGAGTATTGTGCGGGGCCATTTATTACGAATTTGTTTAGGTACCTCATCATCATCATCATCATCAGCCTATAAACGTCCCACTGCTGGGCACAGACCTCCCACATCAGTAGCACGTGGGGGTATTGGGCCATAACCCACCACGCTGGCCCAATGCGGGTTGGTGGGTTTTAACGACTGCCATCTTACGACAACAACCGGGACCAACGGCTTAACGTGCCTTCCGAAGCACGGAGGAGCTCAAGATGTTTTTAATTGGTCACCCATCAGGCGACCCTGCATTGCGAAAGTTGCTTAGCGGGCAAGATCGCAAGCCGAACGCGCTAGCCGCTGCGCCATCGAGCTCCTCCTTTTACCTCCTTTAGGTACCTATATTAACAAAATAAAAAAGATTTAAAAAAACGAGCTCCATCTGTCTCCCCCTTAACCCGTCAAAATTGATCGGAGTGAGCAGGGTGGGGAGAAAACGCTCACATAACCAGTAGCCTCATCTCCGCCTGATGTGTTTGAGTAACACATTTACCCTCCACAAGAAAAAAAGGGATCGGTTGATTAAGTTTCCTTGGTAGCCGATTTCGGGTAAAGTGCATGCGCTCCATCTTTGATCTATAAACCTTATCGTCGGTTCGTGTTGTTGGAATAAAAAGATGCAAAGAGGCTTTTTGAGCTATTATTTTTGTTTTAAGAAGTTACGGTGGGCCGATATAGGCTTATTTATTTATTTACTTATTTAGGTTTGCCAACATTTGTGTACAACAATACATAAGCTCACTTAAATACTATATATATAAAAAAAAACTAATTGTCACAAATTCTTACAGGCAAACACAGCATGCACTAAAACAATTATATTTGCCAAAAGAAACTAATAATAATAAAGTAAATTATTCTATTCCTATGATTCCTATAGGTACTTAGGTTCCTAGGGTCTTAGATGATATCTTTTGACGCTTTTCATCTATTTATTTACTTTATTGAGACGGTTACATACACCATTACAGTAACCAAGGGACGCAATCATATTTTAAAACCTAAAGCCACAAAGATTTATCACAACACATTTTTATTTAACCTAATTGTCTCTGGCATTAAGTCCGCCATGTAATTTATGTGGCAAAAGTTTAAAAAAAAAGTCATATTTCATGGTGGCATAACTTTTTTCGGCATATTCATCATTTCGCATAACGTATATATTTATATTTATATTTTTATATTTCAATTATTATATTCTGTATAAACATTATGCTAAATTATGAATGTGCCGAAAAAAGTTATGCGACCATGAAAAATGACTTTTTTCTTTTTTTTTAAATGTTGTCTTATATATATATATAATTGCCTCAGTCTTGCCATTGCCTTGCCTAACATCACATACATTGCACTGACTCCAAGGACAGCAGCTAAAGCGCTTGTGTTATGGAAATCAGAAACACAGTACCACAACCACCCGTGTATGTGCTATGAGATATACATAATAGTATATTTGTGTTTGTTACCTATATTTAATTTATAATACCAGTAATGTACCGTTACTCCAAAGTGTATAAGAATTGTAGCTTTAAATTAACTTCTAACAGGCTAAATCTTATTACCTGACGAGTGACATAAATAATTTGGTATATTACCTAAATACTATTTACAAGGACATTGGCATCGTAAACACGCTAACCTAAATACCTACCGGAAAAAATAAAGGTAGGCTTTTAGGCAAAACTAACGCGACCTTTTTTAGAGCTGAATTGCCGCACTTTACGATAAATTACCTCAAATCCTAGGTTTGTGCAAATTTTCTGTTACGCCAAATACAAATATATTTGCGATTTATTTTTTCAAAACACACAATAAATTTACGCTCATCCTACCCTAAGCCAATTTGTGGACAGAAAATTGTAGCTGGCTTTGGTCTAGCTAGCTGCTAGGCAATGTAAAAGTCACGATTTCTTTATTCAACTCAATTTATAAATTTACTAAATATTAAAGAATCGTCCAAAAAAATTTTTTAACAACTACTACTTTTTTTACGATGGCCGTGTGGCAAGCGCTTGGACCATCATCCGGAGGTCAAGGATTCAATTCCCAGGTCACGAGAATCGTGTTTTGGTTTGTTAGGTGTGTATGATTATAATTTATTACAGAACAATACTTAAAACAAAAAAAAAGAAACATAACTTAACTGAACTTAAAAGAAAACCAAAGAAATAAAAATAGTAAATTAAAAACTAAATGCTTATAAATAAAAATGTCTTCCAACTGTGGGCTCATGGGAAAAACAAACCAACCCGCACCCAATAGCCATCAACTGTAGCGATACCTTATTTTCAATGATGAAGGCTTGCTCAATTTGCTTGAAGCAATGCTCAGCAGTAGAACTCTTTGGCGTGCAAAGCATGTTAATTTAAATATTTAAAAAAGTTGATGAGTTATTTACATGTTCGCTGCTTAATGACAAAATCGTGGGTAATAAAATATATTTTTATTATTTACCTATGTCATTCAAAACTGCAATTGAAGATATTAGATTTCGATTTATGTCGATTCGATTGGATTTTAGATTTCATCACCGGTTACCGACAAATAATCAAATTTTTATTGTCTTGTTTAAAGTCAATCAAAACATGTTAATTATATAATGGCATAGAGTAAATGGACATATTATGTAAAATCGAAGTAAACGCTCAAGGTCTGTATATAATCGATAAATTTTAGGGTTTATCGATTTGTTACAGGCCTTGAGTGTTTGCTTCGATTTTACATAATATGTCTGTTTCTTTGCATTTATTGATAGGTAATCTTTTTTTAACATTATTAAAAGTGGCTATAAGGTATTAATACTAAGTAATGGTAGCAGGGAAAAAAATAGACGATTCAAAAACAATATTGAATAAAAAAAATGACTTTGATTACTTATGACGTTTTGTTTTTTCATTTTTCTCAGAACAATATGAATTTTTTTGCTTGATTAAATTTCACATGTCAGTATTTTCAACTTTACTTTACCCATTCAGATTTGTAACCAGCGCTGTTTCAGCTTCCCTTAAATTAACATAGGCATTTACGGATTTTCAACGAAATTCCGACTGCCAATCAGTACGGAGAGGAGTGTCAACACCGCTTTCAATCATACGCGATACATTTTATTGGCTTTGCGACGATGTTTTGTCAAAAAAGTTTATAATTACTCTTGGAGCTCTTCTGCAGATTCAGACAAAATATTTTGTGACAAAATGTTTCTACACAGTTTTATAGCTTTTTTGTATGTGTTAGAATCAAGTGTAATGTTAAGTAAATGTTTAGAGGTAAGCATTATTTGTGATTCCGGGCTCTTGAAAGTTTTTAATTGTAAATGTATTAAACTAAATGTTGTATGATTTGGTCACGACATACTTTTTTTGTAAATGTCGTTGCTCCTATTTAAGCTGTGGAGTTTTTTGCGCCCATTCTTCTCTACAGCAAAAAAAAATAGACGTCTTGAATGGGTAGTAGGTAAAAAAAATATTTGGACGATTCAAAAGCACTTTTCTAAAAGTTTATTTGGATGAAAAAAATTGACTTTGACTTTCCAAACTTTTTCATTATTATGTAAAAAAAACTTATTTATTACTGGAGATTGGAATACAATTATTAGAAAATAGTTTTATATTAGATTAATCAATATTACATCTAATCGCACTATCTCTATAAATTACAGATAGGTACAATTAAGCACTGAAATTTAAAACAATTTACTGAAACTGTAAACTACAATCTAAACTTTAATATGATGTAACAGAAAGCTCATTTAAAACTGAATTAAGCTGTCAAAGACAAATCGTCAGTGAAGTTCTAACAGTGCGTAAGTAAAAAATGGCTACTTTACAGGAGAGCGAAATAACTGTATTAAAGTGTAGTAACAAACATTAGAAGTATATATTTTTGGAAGAGGTACTTACAGTAAACCCTTTGAAGAAATTAAGGACGATTTCTGATTAGTTGAAACGTAGCGCGCGTTTGTTCTTTATCGAATCACGACAAAATCTTAAAAGCGCCAAAAATGACTTACGCACTTTTAGAACTTCACTGACGAAATTACTTAATTAAATTCGTCCATATTTCACTACTCACAAAACTTCGCTGAACATGAAAACTTACCTCCAAATAAATCCACATTCAGTTGAAACTAAAAACCAACTTATAAATATCAACTTAACGAATCGCACACAGTCGCGAAATTTACCGGACGATATCCGCTAACGAAGGACACGGCCTTCCCGGAGCGCGTCCGAAGCTACACTGAAAATGGGGAGTCTCATCCCCCTTTTATACGGATCTAGTTCTGCTGCAACCACCTGTTTTGTAGTACTTTAAAAACCTACATGAAAGCGTTTTGTTTGAAGTACGTTATGCCGTGATGAAGAAAGTTTGCAACGTAGGTACCATACTTAGGTAATGAATAAACTTGTTGTGTATAAGAATAATTGTTTTAATTGTTTAAAATATTAATAGCGTAGGCTTGGCGTGACAATTATATTAATACGGACGTGATAATCAATCTTATATAGTTTTTTTTTTTTTAAAGCATTTGGCCTTTATTTTGTATCAGAATGATAATCAACAATGTCGTTATGGCAACGGATTGAGATAAAATAGTGGTTGCTTGTCAGGCGGTAAGGCCAAAAACAAGCCTATAGAGATTAGATACCGACGACCTCCTTGGTCGAGTGGCTTGCACACCGGTTTTCATGGTGTCGCTATCTCTGAGGTCCCGGGTTAGATCCCCGGTCGGATCAATTTAGAAATACCTGTTTTTCTATATTGTTTCGAGTCTGGGTGTTTCCTACATATACATATAATTAGTATGTATTTAAGTATATTAAGTATGTTTATCCGTTGTCTAGTTAACCATATAACGAGTTTCTTAAGGAAGCTTTTCTTGGGGCTAGATAATTGGTGTGAGTGTGGGAAACATTTATTTATTATTTATTATGATAACCAGTTCCAAAGTATTTGAGGATTCCAAGTGAAGTGTGCTTTCATTTTTGGCCTTATCGTTACTACCATATAAGATAAGAAGAAGGCCAAGATTTTTACCGTTCCGAAATTAAAAATCATTATTAAATGGAGCATTTTTTGGTGAAATGATTTTAATCTTTGACTAACTAGGCCATAAAAGTGATATAAAAAAGCCTATAGGCGTCCGATGACGCTTATAACACTGCACTGGTGTAACCAAACTGAATTATGGGTCTTGGTGAACTGGTTTTCCAGATTAAAAGTGCTCCACATTAGACTTAGCTCTAAGTTTAGGTAGAGAGAAAATAATCTTAAGCCCTGAACATGACATTTGCGCGAGTGGGAAGCTAAAGCAGAGATTACGTAATAGTTACTTCGTTTAAAGCGAGACGTTTAGTCGGGGAAAGGAATAAAAATATCAGCGTAAAACTAATTAATGGACTTGCCTTGCCGCTCCGGGCGGCCTCGCCGTGTTAAAAAGGAAAGGCTTTATTTTAATACACTTTAGAAGTGACGAGCCTACCATTATAAATAAAGAGTTTAATATAATTTGACGCGGTTTAACACAAACCAATTAGAATACATATCAAAGGCATAGTTTTTTTATAGTCTATGTGTGTTTGTATATAGGGCCTGTGATCACAGCCGGTGACCTTGGCCAGTGTAACCAGGTCGAAAAGTTGGGATTTGGACATAGAAAGATTGCAGACTTACATGCAGGCATTCATGTTGCAAAAGTTTTTAAGAAATAAATAAATAGAGTAAAAGTAAGTAGGTAAGTAGAACATTAGGACGGAGTAAGTTCATATGCGGAGGCATTAGAAGGCAGGACCGACTAACAATCGGTGCCTTGACAGGGCACTATGCTACAAAGCGAATGCTTCACAAAATGCATCTTACAGCTAATAGCTTGTGCATGTGGAGAAGAAACGGAGTCAATGCAATACTATGAGACTGCGGCTCTCTGGCTAGGAAAAGAATGGGACTCTTGGGATCGCCTTATCCGAAACCAGAGGACTGATCAGGCTCTTCGCTCTTAAAGACGTTGCCAAACTTATGGCATCTCTCTTTGCAGAGGAAGAAGAGTGAAGGATGGGTTTACACAAAAGATCCCGATGGGTCGAAGTTCTACTGCGAGAGAGAAACCTCAGCAGACCCCAATAAGATAAGATAAGATAAGTAAGTAGACATAGAGTATAAAACGGGAATTCTACAGGGTTAAATCCTAGAACATCTGTGATAATTGTTACTTTTTTAAGATTCTTTAAGAATTACGAATTGTTTGCCCATGGACCTTAATTTAAATTTGAAATGTTGTAGGGATGCCAATTCCCATTCTATTTTACCGTCGTGGTATGCGTTTGTGGCGCCATCTGTTGACACGGTTGAAAAGGTGTAGTGTCAAATAATGTACGGCGTATGAAGCGGTAGGTGGAAAAAATTCAAAATCTTAACTGGTGGTAGATTCAGTAAACTATATTATAATAATAATAAAATCTTTATTGAAATACGTTTACATCTCTTGTTTACAAAGAGCTCTAAACTAATAATCTATACCTATATACTTATATTATGCTTTGTTATCTGTAAATGTTACCATATTCTGCAAATAAAGATTTATGGTTATGATTATGATTATGAATCTAAAATAAATTAAATGCTGTTGCCTGAGCTAGGTAAATCCTGATTTTCAGGCAAATGAGGGCTTAGTCTAAGTTTAATATAAATCAAAACATAAATGAATATAACAGTTTATACGCTAAATTACAATCTAATATAAAGCCATAAATAAAATAATAATAAGTTAATACACACAGAAAAAAATAAACAAAAAATTTCTTAACAACGGTCAATAACCCCTCCGTATCGACGTAGGTCAATTTTTGTAGTTCTTCCTGTACAACCTTTTTGCAGTTGATAGTGTTTAATGGATAAGTATAACACTTAGCATTTCTCCTGTTGTACAGAAAGGGTCCTAAGAATACAAAGAACCTTGATGAGAAAGCGCATTTTGTACATTTGAGATAAGCAAACAATGTCCTTCCTCTTTTTCTTAGTAATTTCAGTGCTGTAAGGAAGAGCTGTGTGCTGGTTTAGTATCGTACTTTTTATAAATAATTGCCGAACTGTTAAAACTTTACAGGATTCATATAAAAGATGAGTAGGATATAGATAAGGACGAAAAGTCACCTTCAGGATTGCTCTTTGGGCTCTTTCGACAGTAAGAAACAGGGACTTATACGTACCACCCCATGCAGTGATGCAGTAAGTTAGTATTGACTGACACAAGGCGATGTAAACTTGCATTATTAGTTTGGTATTTGCAATCGTACGAAGTTTTTTAAATACAAACATAAGCTTAGGCATTCTGTTACTTAAAGCTTCAATATGATAACGGAATGACAGATTCTCATCAATAATTACCCCAAGATATTGCGAGTACATCAGAGGAGCTCGATGGCACAGTGGTTAACGCGCCCGGTCTGCGAGTGCTGAGGTTAAGCAACTTTCGCAAGGCCGGTCATCGGACGGGTGACCAAACATTTATCATCTCGAGCTCCTCCGTGCTTCGGAAGGCACGTAAAGCCGTTGGTCCCGGCTGCATTAGCAGTCGTTAACAACCACCAATCCGCACTGGGCCCGCGTGGTGGTTTATGGCCCGTTCTCCCTATCCATCCATAGGGAAGGCTCGTGCCCCAGCAGTGGGGACATAAAATGAGCTGATGATGATGATGATGATTGCGAGTACCTACCTACTACAAATGATAGAGCAATTGCAAGACATGTTTGTGTATAAATTACAGCCATGAGCATACAAAGGTGTTCTTGTTGTGAAAGTTGATTTGCGCATCAAAAATGTGATATATTTAGTTTTATCACGATGTAAGTAAACTAAATTATAATTCATTATTATTAATTTGTATTTAATACTTAGTTTTGACGTCAGTAAGTGCCTGTAAAGATCTATGTTGAACAAACGATTTAACTTTGATGTTGACTTTGAAAGGAATATATTTTAGTTACTAATGTCAGTTTGATTGAACATGTTAGCTAATATTGAAGTTTGAAAGTGAGTAAAACGGGCAACTTGACGAAGATTTTTTGCACAGAAATAGTTAGACGACCTGAAAGTACAATAAGCTACTGTTTAGTTTAAAATTAACGACAGAGAGAATTTCCCTCGGGAGAATCGGAAGCAAGATAAATTTTTACTCCATAGTAAGCAAGTATTTGACCGCAATCTCAACTGATTGTAAAGGTACCAGTTGGCAGCCGACTCCACGCAGCAGCAGCAGACGACGTGTCGTCGCGACGAAACCACTTAATTAATTAATTAATTAAGTGGTTTCGTCGCGTAGTAATTATTTTAACCAATGTTCGCTGTAAACCTTCCTATGATTAAAACAAATCTCGTCATCATCATCATCAGCCCTTCTCGACTCACTGCTGGACATAGATCTCACTTCGCTTATGCCATTCGCCTCGATCCTGTGCTAGTGTGGGCCACTCAACCCACGGTCATGGGTATATCGTTCACCCCTTACACTACCCTTATGTACACTACCGTTATGCTATCGTAGTCCTGTCCAACCCGTCGAAATTTATCAACTTGTCTACTCTTACTTTGTAAGCCAAAGGAGCCTTATTCTATTTCAACATCAATGTCATCAACATCCGATACTAATATTTTTTTACAAATATTAAAGATTAGTTAAGAATAAGGCAAGCTATAAGTATTACCATATCATAAATACCCTTGTCTTGAAATGGTCCAGGTTGTATTTACCAGGAAACAGACCCAGGAAGAGAATTCCACTCCTTAGCTGTCCGCATCAATAAAAAAATTAATATACAAAAAGTGTGTGTGTTTGTTTCTTCTCCCTTGATGTCAAAAAGGAGAAACTTTTCGATTGTAGAGATAGTTGAAGAGCTCAAAAGGTTTGTAGGTTTTTTTTTGTCCCGCGGTCAAATACAATGTTCCTAAGAGCACTCGATAAAAACTTTGGTAACAGACCGAACATCTTTTGGAGAAGTTCAATGGCGCAGCGGTTTGCGTGATCGGGTTTCGTATTTACGAACTTACAAGTTGGCAGATTCTGAAATGCTGGGTCACTAGATCGGTGAATAAATGTGTGATTAAATATAACTTTAGAAAAACCAACGCATTGTAAACAATTTCTATTTTATTTAATTAAAAATTTGGGTAAAAATTTAAAAAAATTAAAAATTAAAAAAAAAATTATGTTGTATGTCTTATTGTCGTATCAGCTTGTTATTTAGTAGCACATGTATCGTAAGGAAAAACATGAAGTCAATGATGACTTGATGTTTTTCCTTCATTCATTCATGAGAATCATTGATATCTACCAATGTGGGGCTGCAGTGGGCCAGCGTGGTGGTCCGCCCCTTCCATGTACTTTTGTTTATGTGGGATTGCCTGGGCCCAGCAGTGGTACTTTCATAAGCTGGTGCTGATGAATTTCACAATATTTTAGTTATTTAATTCTTAACCTTGACAGTGGAAGCTTTAATAAAAGTGAATGACGATCGGAATTGTTTTGAGACACATTTCAGTAAGTATTTATTATTGTGTATTAAATGAAGTCTTATGTTCGTTCAATTGATGTCTCAAAACACCATTGTCATTGACTGTACGAGAGAACAAGACCATAATATTGCCTGGTATCTGGATACCGTAATATTGTATCTCCCATTTATTATTAACCACCAAGAGATTCATCTAGACGTAAATCTTTCAAATTAATTCTGTAGACATTCAATTTAGGGACAGATTTGTAAATTATATAAGTATTATTATAATATATTTATTTTCTCGTTGGCAAACATCTTGTACCTTATGTAAATTGGCTCGTCTCAAGTCTCATCTTGCTTTCAATTTCATGAAAGTGTCTTGAGTTGAGATTTACTAGACGCGGTCAGCTTCTTCGTGTGGTTATCATTTTTCCATGTAAATAATTATTAGTTATCAAGTGAATAGCTCCTCGTGTGGTGCCGGGGGTAAAGAATTGCACCACCCCATCTCTTCCCGTGGGTGTCGTAGAAGGCGACTATGAGACCATCCCAGAGGATGGGCAGCAGCGTCTCTCTGTGATTATTCTCACCTTACTGCGATCGCCAACCCGCTCGCTAAGCGTGGCGATTATGGCAAATTCCCCTCAAAATGATTTATCCTTGAGGGAGGCCTTTGTCCAGCAGTGGACGTCTCTTTGGCTGAGGTGAAGTGAATAGCAAAGATCTCCATCATTGAAATCGAGTCTCTATCTACAATTTATAGGTATCGGCTTAATGGCCAAGCTTACCAAATGCAGATAAATGATTACAAACATAACCTTCGAAAAACCGACATGTTTTTCAGTTTCAACCCATTGTCTTTCAAATAAGTAAAATCTCATCATCATCATCAGCTCATTTATGTCCCTACTGCTGGGGCACGAGCCTTTCCTATGGATGGATAGGGAGAACGGGCCATGAACCACCACGCGGGCCCAGTGCGGATTGGTGGTTGTTATCGACTGCTAATGCAGCCGGGACCAACGGCTTAACGTGCCTTCCGAAGCACGGAGGAGCTCGAGATGATAAAATTTTGGTCACCCATCCGATGACCGGCCTTTGCGAAAGTTGCTTAACCTCAGCACTCGCAGACCGGGCGCGTTAACCACTGCGCCATCGAGCTCCTCAATACATACCTACAAATAGTTTATTGTTTAAATGTAGAAACACAATTTTTTTAGAAAACAATTGTTGAGAAAATATGTAAAACAGGGAGGTTGCAATGTTATCAACTATTATTTTCTCTCACTACCGCAAACTCGTCACAACACCACGGCTACACAGCGACTAAACGATAGACTTATAACGTCATATTTAGGCTCTCGAAAAAGAAAGTGGAGTAGTATGCACTTTAATTTTTCACTTCTAGTGTTAACATCAACATTAAGCAGTTGCGAACTTTCATTGTTAGCTCACAATGCAAGTTATGCTACCAAGATACTAAAAGATATAAGTTTAATAACTTACGAATGGGTAATAACAAACTCTTGTGTAACTATTGGTGTTATAATAGATGGCGATAGAAGTCTTATATTTCATCAAGTTGTTAAAAAGCGTAGGGGAGCCAATGTTACGGGTTGGAAGCCACATTGAGGAAGGCCAAAGGGAAGATCCTCCTCCGAGCTGCGTGGTATAGCTCGAGGACCAAGGTCCAACGGATGTTAGTTGGAGGTGCTATATATAGCGAAGGAGATGGTGCAACTTCGCTTTTATCGTCGTAGTATGGCGACGTCGTTGGTATGCGTTGGTGGCGCCATCTGTTGACACGGTTTGAGAAGGTGTTTGCTTCGTGTCGAAATAATGTGCAGCGTATGCGGTAGGTGACGCCGCTACATCACTCCCCCCTTGAGACCGGAGGTCGATGTCAGTGAGTGTGCTCAGCAGTCAGTGCGTCAGAGCTTGCAAGTGCCAGTGGAGAGTGCTGCTGCAGGATGCCCCAGTCTACGGTAAGTCGAGACGGGTGGGGTGAAGGCACGTTGCCAGTGATGCAGTATGCTGCTCCTGTCTGCGGTGAGTCGAGACAGGTGATGATGACGGTGGATCCGAGCTGCTGGTGTGCAGGGCTGCCACACCGGAGTGATGCGGCCGACATTGATGCACCGGTCGTGGGCTGCGGAGACCAGGTCGGGATGATGCCGTCGAGTGTGCCGGGAAGCGTCGTCCAAGATGCTTCGGTGGAACCTGTGGCTCGATTGCTGGCTTGCTGTAACTGCTGGCGAAAGTATCTGGTGGATGAGGAGTGATGGATGGGCGCTGCTGCGATGATGTTGAAGGTGCTTCTGTGCTCCGTCGGGGTCACTACTGCAGGGAATGCCATGCCTGTGGTAGGTAAATGCCATATTGAGGAAAGCCAAAGGGAAGATCTTCCTCCGAGCTGGGTGGTATAGCTCGGGGACCTCGGTACGGTCTCAGGGGGGAAGTGATGTGGCGGCGCCACCTACCGTACCAGGCCTCCCTACAAAAGCATTTTAATGGAGACAGAACCATAAAATTTTCTACTTATAAATTAACATGCATATCAATTTTAATGTTCTAGTACTTAACCGTGTCCATGCCTATGTAAATTTATTTATTTATTTATTTATTGATTTACCAACATTTGCTTACACCAATACATTTACAAAACAAAAAAATACATGCGCAAGTATTATTTCCAAGCGTAACAAACACTTATAGGTAAATACATCATACGCACACAACATGGACATAACATTAACAACTAGCTTAGATAATATTATGTAAAACATTTTATAATGTCAGACCGAAGTCTGTTATGTGAGACAGATAAAACATCAAGTCCAGCACTACCACTAAATTCATTTACCAACTTGCAAAGTCTTGAAATAGGAGAATTAGACCCAAATACGGTTAGGTAAAGGTGCACAAAAAAGGTTTATTTTATTTCTAGGGTATCTACCTGGGACGTGCAATTTAAACCTGACGAGCAATTGAGGACAATCAATTCCATTGATGAAAAGTTTGGAGACGAACATCAAACCTATAACTGTTCTACGTTCTTCTAAGGAATTCATTTTAAAATAATTTAGCTGTTTTTTATAAGATGGCAGTATTTACTTAGAGATATTCTCGGAATAGACTAAGTAGATGTCGCATAAACCTCTTTTGTACTCGCTCGCTCGCTACTAGAACATTTTGTAATATTTTCCATTTGTGGTATAAACGTAAGTTTTTTGTCAAATATGACTCCTAAGTCACGCACTTGATCAACTTCTTTAATTTTTATTGAACCAATACAGTACTGATACGATATCAAATTGCGTTTAGCAGTTCTAGTTTCAGCATTTGCTTATCAGTCACACCTAGTAACAGACGTCGGCGAAGTCTAGTACAGGAAGAAGAAGGTATTAGAGGAGAAGAGAGAAGTAAATAGAGTGCCTAGTGCATGTTTTATTTGTCATTCAATCACGTTATCGAAAACGAGAATTCGCATGGCTTTGAGGCAGCGCCCCATGGTAACTAACGAGGAGAATTATAGTTATCTTGCTATACATTTCTTGTTCTCGTTAATGTGATCGAATGGTTTTTAATAGGCACCCTGCTTAAAGGCCGATGATAAGAGAAACGCGAGAATCGGTTTCGTTTAAGAGATAGACAAAATACGTTGCGGGTCATATATTTCTGCGTTACATGGAAGTTATCTTTAGCTAAATGTATGTAACTTTATACATGTAATGTAGCAATCAAATGTAATTTTTATCCTTATTTCATTTTTCTTTTTTAGAATACGTTCTGCTCAGTATGTGTAAGTACACAATTAGTACACAACGTGTTTGTTTTTGTCGTTTGCTTTGTTTGTTGTTGTTGTATCTCTGTGTCTGTCTGTGTGTACCACGAAATAAATAAATAAATTAACAAATAATCTAAGGTAGCCTTAAAGAAAATCTATATACATATAATGACTTGTCCTGACTGATTTATCATCGCCGAGCCTAAACCGCTGAAGCTAATTAGATGAAATTTAGACTGTAGTTTAATTGAGTGACGTTACTTGCCACTAAGAAAAGATTTTACGGAAATCATACCCTAAGGGGTTCTAATAGGAGGTGAAAGTTTGTATGAAAGTCCGTCAGTTTTGAAGTAAAATACATGAAAATTTGTATTTGGCTTTCTGAAAAGAAATAAAGAATGACATGTCTGAAGAATTTCTTTTATTTTCCTTTAATAGAGTAAAAAAGGGAAGAAGTTTTTTTTTGTTTGAAGTAATAACTATAAAAATGAATAATTTAATCGATCTATAGATTTTTTCAATAAAAATAAAGAATGCCGTATTTTAGCATTATTCGAAAAACCTCCCCTAGAGACGTGAAAAAGGGGTGGGAAGTTTGTACGGAAAAGTGTTAATTTTAAAGAAATTATGAAGAGTTTCAGGATTATCCCTATAGATTTTGACGGGTTTCGACTTTTATTACAAACAATCACTATTCCACGTGAGCAAAGCCGCGAGCAATAGCTAGTTACACATATTTCAGTAAAATTAGAGTAGGTATCGGACAGGTATCGGTCGTGTAACGGCTCGGTGGTCTAAGCGCTCGGCCCGATATCTGAAGGTTCCTGGTTCAATTCCCAGGTCGAGCAAAGGATTTCGGATTTTTCGATGCATATCCCGGTTTTGTAATCGATCACCAACCCGCGAGTCGGGGGGCTTTCGGGACCGTGGTCCCGAAAGCCACCTTGGAAGTTATAATTATTTTTGATGCTACCATCAGGACCAGGACCAGTGGTCTCGAATGCCACCTCGAAATTAATAATAATTTTAAGTGGTAAAATAGGACCACGAAGAAAAGAAAGTGTTTTCAATTAAAAGTACAGTTGACGAAAACAGCTCACAATTGATAAACGGGCGCATTAATTATTAGTATCAAGCGTGGTGATTAAGCCATTACCCATCAATAGCGATGACTTGATTTCAATAATGGAGACCTTTACTCAGCAGGGGACAATAGTATAGGCTGTTTACTTTTTTACTTCACTTAGATACTACTTTTTACTAGAGTAGGAATAATCCAAAGTGTGGTTTTAAAAGGTGGCTTTAAAGACTTGTAAGACACCTCAATGCAGCTGTTATACAACCTATCGTGGTATTCTCGGCCGTCCATTAGTACCGCCAATAAGTTAACGCTCAGACGTTAGACTAGGGATAGTTAGAAGGTATTGCTCGTAATAAAAGACTAGTGGGTTGATTATTATATTGATAATGGCTTGTATTATTTTGAATTTTTGCATGCAATATATAGTTGCTCTGTGTGGTGCCGGGGATAAAGAATTGCACCACCCCATCTCTTCCCAAGGGTGTCGTAAAAGCCGACTAAGGGACCATTCCAGAGGATGGGCAGCAGCATCTCTCTGAGGTTACCCTCAACCTACTGCGATCGCCAACCCGCCTGCCAAGCGTGGTGATTACGGCAAAAACCACCCATTCCTTGGGGGAGGCCTTTGTCTAGCAGTGGGCGTCTTTTGGCTGAGATGGTGAGATGATATAGTTACAAGATAAAATTTGTCCCGAGTGGGAATCGAAACTGGGTGATTTTTTCTAGTACCCTATATCTTGTAGATCATTTTTTTCATATTATCTGTTTACTAGAGACACACTCTTTCACGGTTAGCAAACTAACCAAATATTTCATTTGGTTTTCAATCATAACTCAATCGCATAAAGTTCATAATGTGGTGTGAATATACATCCCTTTGAGCCTGAAAGAGTTAAGCCTGTTTTCACCCAAGCTCTCTAAGCTTAATAATATAAACATGACTTAAATTTTAGCACATTATAGTATGATCCTAAGGGTAAGCTTTAGTAAAGTCTGGCTTTAGATGCCGTCTCCATTTGCCGTTAGTAACAAGAATTAAACAGCGTCAGCCAGGTGTCATTTTAGTTGAAGTTTGGAATAAGACTTTATTAATAAAACAATCAATTTAGGAATTGAAAGAAACCTCTGGTTTCTTTCAATTATGTATATATTTCTACCATGTGGCGCGGTAGGGTGCGCTCGTGGGTAGTGGCTGTTCCACGTTGATAATAATAATGCTGATTTAAATATTGAGCAAATGAGGTTTATTAATTAATACAGACACCCGTAATATTACAGAGGAAAAACAGGACCGTCCTTGTGTGCGATGCCGGTCAGAGAGAGAGACAAGGTGGCGCCAGCGCCTTATATAGGTATGGCGGGCGGCTAGTGTTGTCCTTACATTACTAGTGTTGGGTAACATTCCAACATGCTGCGGCCTAACAAGGGGTTTCGTATAAACCACTAAAACACTATCCGACATCTTTAGAACAATCTGAAAATCTAATTATCTTGTCAGAATCGGACGGAACTGCTACCACAAAAATAGAGATCACAGAAGGTAAACTAATACATACTTACCGCGCTCAAGCAACACACCCTCTTTCGGAATCTCGGAATATCTTAGACCAGCTGTTGCGATATTTAGTGTTCGTGAGAGGTGTTGTTGTTGAAATAGTAATTATATGTTTCTAAACGCAACTTTATATAAATAAACGTTATCTGTCATTGAGTTTGACAGATGGGTAGGGATCGCTCTTTCACCTCCTGTCCGCCATAACGTAAGCATTGTGAATTTGTCTGAAGTGAATAAATCTGTTATAATTAAGTTCTACGTGTAATTTTTGCCCCATGAAATTCCAACAGTTGTCTATGTGTGCGTGTTCGAGCGCGTTTGTATGAATTCCGTCCGATCCTCTAACTGCCACTACACATTTACAAAATACACTAACAGTTTATGCCCAAGACACCGTACTCGTAGTGCAAGGGTACGACGAGCCACTTCACACACGCTCTATACCAGGTACAGATATGTACCTGGGCACTTCTCCCCACCACCACGCCCCGTCAACCCGAGCCGAAGTCCGAGTTTTTAGAGGCGCCCTCGGGTTGTTCCGCTCCCCGATCCGATCCGAACCCCTCGGAGAATCTAGAAGGGCACGGGGAACGGGGAACGGGGCATCACGCACTAGTGTACGTGATGCCGTTCCCTCTAGAAAATCTCCGAAGGTGATTCGTTTCACACAGCTTGAGGAACCCTTTAAGTTTCTCGCCGCCACCTCTCGTATGCGGGAGACCGCGCACAATTGTACCCGTCAACTGCGGGGGTTTCGTGCGGGCGAGCAAGCGCGCTCGGCAAGTCTTCGAAATAATTGAAATTCTCCAAAAAATTACAGTTGTGAATATTGTTTATGGTAAATTATTCGTTTAGGAATCAAAAACAAGGAATAAAACACGTTCTTTATTTGGAAAAATAATTATATTTGTGTAAAAGGTGGCCAAAGTAATCTAGGATCAGCTCTGAGACCAAGCAGTTGACGGGGGTATATTAGATCTGACTCCAAGCATATGAGAGGCCCCCAAAAAAGCCCGGTGAAGCTGAAAATGCCGTCCGAGGCAATCAGCAAACTCTCTCCAAAAAAAAGCGTTTGTACGAAGCTTACTTATCTTCTGCAATCTCCTTATTTTGTGCCGATACGCAGCCGTTATACAACCTTCGTGATATTCTCGGCCGTTTAGTACCGCCAATGAAATAACGCTCAAACGTGCCACTGGGGACTAGTTAGAACGTAGTGGCAATGAAAGACTAGTGGATTGATTATTATCTAGATAAGTTGTTTCATCTCGTCTGAAAGTACTTGAAATTTACTGAGAAAGACGCTTAGGTTTTAGGTGGCCCCTTATCTATATTAAGGTTGTATATTTATTCATTTATTTATTACTTATTCACAAATTCCAGGTACAAAGGATGCCAGAAGATGCCTGTCATTTCAGGTGACGGTTTTACTCCAGTAACTGTCACGTTACATGACTTACATACATCACCTGCTCATTTCTTGTCCTCACTGCTGGTGCACGAGCTTTCTATATGGATGGATAGGGAGAACGGGCTATAAACCACCACGTGGGCCCAGTGCGGTATGGTGGTTGTTAACGACAGCTAATGCAGCCGGGACCAACGGCTGTACGTGCCTTCTGAAGCACGGAAGAGCTCGGGATGATAAATTATTGGTCACCCATCCGATGACCGACTTTTGCAAAAGTTGTTTAACCTTAGTAATCGCAGACCGGGCGCGTCAAACACTGCGCCATCGACCTCCTCATGGCTCAGGGGTTACTTAAATCTTAAAAGCAGTAGTAAGCGGGCATCAATTTATTATTGCATTCCATAATATTTAAATTATATAAAGTTCACAAAGTTTAAAAAGTTTTCACACGAATATCATGTACAGTTAGCTGCGTAAGTCTTAATAGTATTAGAAGTTGACAAGAGTTTGTTAGATTATTTACAATAGTTGGTTTGACGACGTGATAAAGTGTTTAGCAACTTTTGCTGTCGACTGTACCGTATGTTGTCTGCGGGACAGTGAAACGGTTAAGACAATAGGATCAATTATGAGCCCTGTCGGGAATAGGACCGCTATACACACTCGTGTACCTGTCTCCAGAGACACGTCGATAACAAAGAAATGTCTGAAATCGATCAAGCTCAATCTTTATAGGTATGAAGATAAAAATATTAGTTATTATAGTAACTTAGATAAAAGTAATAACCTGGTACTAGAAATGTCGTTCCAGGTAAAAGCAATAAGTCCACTAAGAGTTTGCAATTTATTCTTTCGCTTTGCATTCTAATAGATGTAGAGACCTACTGAACATTATCACGTGTTTCATGAGTCTATAAGCGCACGATATAAATAGTTAGTTATTGCAATAAGTAAATATTTAAGTAAATATATTTTACTGTTCAACATCTCATTTGGGACACAGCGATTTTGATCAATAGCCTTTCAGTAATTTTTTAATATTATTTTAAGTTTAAAAACAAAACTTATAAATTCAAAGTTACGTTATCAAACGCCTCCCACATCAGACTATCCAAAACTGTTAAATTTCTCCAATAAATTTTCAACCATAATGACATAGCTATAAAATTCAATGTCTATTGTAGAAGTTTGACTGCTTGAAGTAGTCTTGATGTGCAGACGTGTGTACAAATATCAGCTTATGCCCAACTCGGCACGTTCTCATAGTAAGTTTGGTTCATTACAAAATTCTGTACTAGAAAAGAAAGGTTTGATTGATGGCCACCCGAAAAAAAAAGACGCCATTTTCAGGCATTGGCTTTTAATTTTATAGAAATAACGTTACATACTAACACATAAATTAGCAACGTAATCAAGCTCTACTTTCAGCTAACTCTATTTCAACAACACGCTGAACTATCCTTTCCACAGATAATATACTACAATCATAATTTCTTGAATTATTTATTCTTCCCTTAATGGAAAACTGTAAAGAACGCTTACATTCACATTTTATCCTGAAACAACAAATGGTTTCTAGTTTTAATTAACCTGTCCATCTTACGCCGACTGCTATGACATCGAACAAAGAGTATCGCCGTGCCTAAGCCAGACTGCTTGCTGTAGACTGTGCCCCTTACAAATAAACAAAGAATAAGGTCCGAATAGTTATTCCGTGTTTTGTTCCTGTCATGTAAACGTCATTTCAAATTAAAGTAAAAGAGACAAAACACGGAATAACTATTCGGACCTTATTCTTTGTTTATTTGTAAGGGGCACAGTCATTAGACTGTGCCCCTTACAAATAAATAAATAAATAGTTATTATTAAATAAGGGACAAAGAATAATCTTTGTTTATTTGTAAGGCACTGTTTGTTAACATCGAAGTTGCGTAATACAAAGCGAATATCGTTCGTCCAACCCTTTGATATTTTGTTGCGTCCAATCAATCGATAGTCTGATTTATTGTAGCTTTCTGTGTTTCGAAAGGTCTGGATCATTCGGAATTGGTACTTCGAGCACTTTTATACACACAATTTGTTACGTAATTGTAATATTTCGAGCAAATTTTTATACAAAAGCCTGACTTGATTGGTTTATGAACTTGCAAGTTCATAAACATTTACAGTATCAGGTTATTGGATGGGTGACCAATTTGAAATAACTAGCTTCAGAAGGTAAAGCAAATTTTATTTGTTGGTCGTTGATCATAAATAAATAAAACATTTAGTGCCTTACAAATAAACAAAGAATAAGGTCCGAATAATTATTCCGTGTTTTGTTGCTGTCATGTAAACGTCATTTCAAATTAGAGTAAAAGAGACAAAACACGGAATTCGGACCTTATTCTTTGTTTATTTGTAAGGGAGTTATAGAGTAGTGAAGGCACATAAAATAAAAAAGTCAAAATAAAAAGTTTATATTGTTCTATTATTCTAAAAAGATATAAGAGACTGCATCCGTACACTGCACACGATATTTACTATAAAAGCTTGTATTATAGATTTTGTAACTAATAAGCTGAATAGCTAAAATAATTATTTAATTAAATTATCAATCAACTAACAATAACAACGTCAACAACTTAGTGTGTTAGTATGTTATCACATCCAACAAAAGATGGATTACAGTATTAGGGTTACAGGTCCTTCGAGCCGGATTATAACGTCTGACTCTTGATAAAATGGTATCAGCATACAAGTACGGTAAGTTCTCGCTCGGCAATGTTAAAGAATTTCTCATAATACAAAACGAACTATTTTCACGCTTGAAACTTATACGAACGTGGCTTCTGCTATGTGGCATTCGAATATTCATGAGGACGCAACTCAAACCGAGAACTCTTCAGCAAATTAAAGGCGTCTTCATTTCATTTATTTCGAAAGTTAAAGAGTCCATGTTTCTCTTCTTGGATAGCAAGACCTTTTGTCAGATATCGTTTTCTAAAGTTTACGCGAACGCTCCGTGGTAATAGGGAGACCCTCGTCTGAGGAGAGTCTCCCTGTGACTACGGACCACAGATCAATGTAAAGGTGCGGTGTTAGGAGATGATGATTGGTAATAGACTGTTTAACACAGTTATATATTAGGCTAACATGGTACATAATATAAGGTAAACATATATGTATAGGTGTATTCTCCCTTACATCAAATTAATGTGTAAAATAAACGCGAGTAGATCCGTAACAGCTGTTTCATTTCAATCTTTAACCAGAATACTTTAACTACTACTCAGTCTGTAGGCGACATTCAAGGGACTAATTTTCTTTAGAAATACAGTTTATTTTGCAAATAAGATGAATGGACAACAATGTAGATAATATTAGAGCACCTTTACAAGAGTCCACGATTAGTATCGAAATTCCTAGTGGAATTTCTTTATAGACAGCTAAACTGAGAAAGGTATTCTAAAAAGAGGGCATTCTGATTTATATATTGTAGGAATTATTTCCTACAATATATAAATCAGAATGCCCTCTTTTTAGAATATTTAAATTTAAATGAATATTTAAATTATTAAAGATTAAAATGGAAAACCATTGTCTCGGTAGCTCAGTAGGAAGAGCTGTCGCCCGTATTGCGAATGGTCGTGTGCTCGAGTCATAGCAGAGACAAGTTGTCTTCTCCTAATTCTTTTTCAGTTTATATATTAAAAAAGTAAAAGTAAATAGCTTGTACACTATCCCACTGCTGGGCAAACTACAGGCTACGATTGATGGGTTTCAGCTTAATCAACACGCTCGCCAAATGCGGGTTGGTGATGACAAACCCGGGCTATGCATCGTTAATATCGATGCTATGCGTCGCAAAAATCCGAAACACACTTGCCTGGTGGGTTACTCTTGAAACACAATTGTATTAATCAATTTCCAATCACAAATCTAAAAAATTCAAATGGCACTCTTAAAAGCGATAATAGCTCTACATTGGAATTAAATTGCGTGGAAATTGAGTGAACAAATCATTATCGAGATGGGGCGTTCCGAAATTGCGAAACTTATTGCAAAATCGATACATATTAATCGCATTGGAATTGTATTGAGATTGAGTTTGCGTCAAGAGTAGCCTACCTGACCAGGAAATTGAACCCAGGACCCATCGCTTCGCCACTTGACCACGTATAGTATAGTAATAAAGCAATGTAAAATACCTAAAACAATTTCAATAATCGTAAGTGAAAGATTAAACTTAAATCCTCTTAAAATTTTCAAATAATTTTTAACGCAAACTTTGTTGCGAACAAATTACAAAAACAAATGTTTCAACGTTTTTTCAACATTTGTGTTTTTTTTTAAATCCCCTTTAAGAATTCAACGTGGAAGACAAGTAACATTTGTATGTTCCCAAATATCTTGAACCCTTGTGTTATTCAAGACATACGGATACAATACAGCTTCAGAAACTCAATTTGGAGCAAATTCCTTAAGGCGTTCGTCGGAAGCCGAATGTGTTTTAGAGTTTAATCTTGTATAAATTCACGCGACTTTCCACCGTCTTTACATTACTAAACTCCAAAACATTTTTATTTTACTGTAAAAACTATTCCTTCGAACGCGAACTAGGAAATTTGGTAAATCATTTATGTGTGGTGCGACAAACCACCAAACAATGAAATTCCCTCCAAGCATACGTATTTCCTCGTTCCTACAACATGGGGCCTTGAAATGAGGTGTGAAGAAGCAACTTGCGTGTCGGCAAGCTGAGGAAGGCTAGTGAGGCACACTCCTTCTCCACTAGCTATCCTAGCATCAGGGTGCCTAGTGTGAATTTTGTTTACTATCCGTATTCATTCGATCACGTCAACGAAAACGAAAATTAGTATGGCATTGAAGCAGCGCCTCCTGGCGACAATCGAGAAGAGTTAAAATTTTTTGCTGATGAACTCGCACTAAGTGTTGGCAACAGGCCACATCATCATCATCATCATCATCATCTCAGCCAAAAAGACGTCCACTGCTGGACAAAGACCTCCCTCAAGGATAAATCATTTTGAGGGGAATTTGCCATAATCGCCACGCTTGGCAGGCGGGTTGGCGATCGCAGTAAGGTGAGAATAATCACAGAGAGACGCTGCTGCCCATCCTCTGGAATGGTCCCATAGTCGCCTTCTACGACACCCACGGGAAGAGATGGGGTGGTGCAATTCTTTACCCCCGGCACCACACGGGGGTAAAGAATTGCACCACACCACAGGCCACATATAATAATAATATGTTAAAACCTTTTTATACTATGAATTTTAATTGATTGTCTTTTGTTCGGTTTTTGCTGTTTGCTGTTGATTTTGCCGTATTGTTCTGTCTACCTAAAATTATTTTATACATGTTGTTTTCTTCTTTACATTCCTCGATTTAATAAAGTTCAGTGTCTTAACTCCAAGCAGTGTTTAAATGTAATCGCAAAACCTAAACCTAAACAATATACCTAAACAGTCCACTAAAGCTTGAGCAACAACGAAGACTGCTACACTAGGCATCTTAAACTCTGCTTCTATTTAACATCAGACAGAGCACAGTAATTTGCCAACCGTACTATAAATAAAAATATATTCTTTCTAATTACTTTTCCTTACATTTTTTATTGTAAAATAAACGTGAGCTCAAAGCTTTTGCAACATGAAACCTAACAACATCTTCCGCTAAATTGAAAGTGTTTCGAAACACAAAAACGATTGCTAAACGAGGCAACAATAAAACTGAATCGCTACAAAAAGTTAAACGAACAAATATGGTTGACATTTCGCAAAACAGAACAACTTTGGGACACTTTACAATAATAAGTTCGTATCAAAATAGCTACTGTTTACCATATTATTGTTTCACAACCCCCGTTGGTAGTAGAACTTTGGAAATTCAACAATGCTGTTAAAATTGGACGGTTTAGAGGCTTCTTACGGAAAAACGAATGTTTTTTTCCTTATTCAGCTTGTTTTGTGAAATTGCGGATTTAAAAGGCTTTTTTTATGAAAGCATCCACCACAGCCTCTGAGACATAAAGGGTATCAAACACGTGTTGCCAACTCGGAAGCTTTATTTCTTACACTTTTTGTCCTGTGAGGTCGGGCCTATTGTGTTTCTTATTTGTTTATGTACATATAGCTTGGGTTTGTAGTCACCAACCCACCTAACGATATCAATGGGTTGATTACAATGATGGCGACTTTTGCCTATCAGTAGGTCAGTATAATTGTTGCTTATAGCTTTTTTTATTAATTTTATGCAAATATGCCTATAAGAGCAGCAGAAAACCGGTCGTTGTGGAGATCTTTGGGGAGGCCTTTGTCCATCAGTGAACGTCTTTTCGCTGAGATGATGAAGATGATGATGATGCAAATATTGTTGCAAACTATTGGAGTGTAGGACGCAAACGCCTGAACACAGACTTAGGCTGCGTTTTCACCAGAGATGAGCGAGGTACGAGTAGCTAAGCGGTGCGCGAGGTAAATATCCACCAATAGGAGAATTCCATTTTATCCTGCAAGGACAATGAAGGAATCCTATTGGTGGATTTTTACCTCGCACACCGCTTACTACCTCGCACATCTCTAGTGGAAACACAGCCTTAATATCAATGTCTCATGAACGCATCTTAAGTTACCTACTAGCATTGTATAATCTATCAAACTTTTTGCTCTCTGCTCTCCCGCCGTGGCGCCTAGCGTACTGCATTGTATACCGGTGTAAAGTCAATTTCTGAAGTTAATTGAATACGAGTATGATACTCGTATAATTCATCTTAAAACTAAAGTCTCGTGTTTTATTTCAATACAAAAATCTAAAAATGCGGTGAATATTCCATATATTCGAACTGCCTCTGAGGTCTAGTGGCTAAGACCACCGGTTTAGCCCCAGAGGTACCGGGTTCGATTCCCAGCAGGGGGTACATGTTTGCGTACTCGGTTTGGTTGGTGGTAGGGCTAGTTGGTCCGCCTGGCTAGCTACCACCATCTTATCTAAATATGTCGCCAAAATATCAATGTTTGTAGCATTGTTGTGTTCCGGCAGCTAGAGATAAGATAGCCTGTGCTTCACTAGTTGAGGATCCCGGGTGAAGTGCGCTTCCATTATTGGCCTTATCATCACTTAACATCAGGTGAGATCAACGCTTACCCGTTAGTATAAAAATGCCGTTTCGCGCGCAGCAAGAATATTTTCAATTTCAATATTTTCAATCTTTCCAAGCAGTTAGCAGCAAACAGTTAACTTAGCTATTCATTGCCCAAGAATACAGATGTTTCAATAAAGCAACCCCTTACTAGCAGCCATTTTTCATGTTGCCCTAAAAGGGTTTACTTATATAATTTGTTTGCTGAGATATTTGCAGCCGGGTCAGGGGAGGCGGATCCCTTGTCAAGTGTCAAACCTTAATCAAAAAAAGTCAAGCAAATTCATATGTTATAGTTAATCTCTTTTTAAGGTACTGACGATCTTCTTATACGTTTTCAGATCATGGGATCTATTTTTGAATCGCACGTTTGACATTGTGTTGTCGCATCGTCTTCCAAGTCGTATGATTCCGATTTTCCGTATTTTTGAATCGTTGGCACTGCAAACATAATACAAAATGTTGGATGTTATCCGTTCCACGCAGAATTTAGAGTAAACCGGTAACAACCGCAATGAAAACGGAACGTAATATCTATGTTTCTATTGACTGTTAAAAAAAAACCTTTGCTTTTTAATAGAAAAGACTATCAATGACACAAACAAACGAGTGACATGACATTGACACAACGCATTGATTTTGACTGTTATTCTATCAATCGCTTTGTATCGCTCGACTGCAACGAGTGGGTAAGGGCACTCGTTGCGGTCGAGCGATTCAAAAATATGGAACGTCAAATGTTAAACGAAAATCAGCAGAAACCAAGCGCTCGACTCGAGGCGAAGGAATCAAAAATAGAGCCCCATATTTGGAGTAGTTAACAAACTATTTACTTCCCTTTTCCTCCTCCTCCGTAGTTGAGTGGCTTGCACGCCGGATTTTGGGAGGCACTAACTCTGAGGATTCGATTTCCGGTCACGTTAATGTCGAAAAGTAACTTTTCTATATTGTGTCGGGTCTGGGTGATTGTGGTTCCGTCGTTGTTTCTGATTTCCATGACACGAGTGCTTTAGCTACTTACCTTGGGATCAAAACAATGAATGTGATGTTATCTAATATATATTTTTTTCTCCTTTACGCTCCAATAGCCTCTAACTCATGTTCGAGTTTTTTAAACGTTTACCTACTATTACGTAATATATGTAAGAATTTACGCAACTATCTTGAATCCACATGGGTGTCACGCTGTGGCTGCCACCAGTGATATTAAATAGAATAGTTATTTGTTATACAAGAGTGCAAAGTTCCTTTTTAACCGCATGCTCAATTTTGATGACCAAGCAAGCTAAGGATTCTAAAATTGAATCACGAGCGCAGCAAGTGATTCAAAAATTAGAATCCTGAGCGTTAGCGAGAGAATCAAAAGAGCACGAGGTGAAAAATCTTTGCACTCGAGTGCAACACGTAACTTTTCATCCCACCTCAGCGAGGAAATGACTAAATGCAAAAAAAAACATTTACAATCACAAGATACTTTTATTTCAGTTTAGGTATTAACTACTTCATTATGATAGGTAGATAAGTATTACAGAATAATCTTTAAATTATAACAAATATTACTCAGGTATAATTAAGAAAAATTGAAAGTAACGTTGCTACAGTTACTTAATTTGAGTGTAATATTTTTGTTGTAGGTACTGTAATGTTGGTGTTAGTGACTTGTGTACTGATAAATTCGGCACCATCGAGGTAGAAATAAATAGGTTTAATGATGTTTTAAATTCACAATCTTAGTGCACACGATGTTCTAAATTCAATTTACTTTATCCTCTAGCGGATAAAAACGGCTTTTGCACTCAGATATCGAAGAACGAAAATACTCTTTCCGAGATGGGGGGATGAAAAAGGTATTTATTTATTTATGACGCTGACAGATTCAAGTCAATAACAGACAAATATAGTCTACATGATAAGACAAGACAACAGTCAGTATTAGCGTACACTTCAATTTATTAACTTATCACAACTTACATTTGACTCCTTCTTATTCCTGCGCTGGTCCCATGTTACTCTCTATCCATCCATAAGGAAGCTCATGCCCCAGCAGGGGATTAATGAGCTGGTAATGTGTGTGTGCTGATTGAGTTAGGAGTATTCATAGTGACACCATTAAAATATATAAAAACTTAGGTTTTTATTTACCTTTTTTTATTGTATAGTGTAACAAGACTCTACTTGGGTCAGAGTGCTTAGTGTGACTTTTATTTATTGTCCGTATTCATTCGATAACGTTTACAAAAACGAAAATTTGTATGGCAAAATTTTAACTCTTCTCGTATGTCGCCAGGAGGCGCTGCTTCAATGCCATACTTATTTTCGTTTTCAAAACTCACGCTAGGCACTCAGTAGTCACCTACTCACTTTGCAATATTGGCAGAAATGTTTATGTTATAGAATTTGTTTTATTTTGTAGAAAATAATATTGGCTGTTATATAAACCAATTCTCGTTTTCGAATAACGAATGCACACATGTCACCAACGTGAATACTGTGGGAAATGAAGTCGACTGAATAGATTCATTAGAATCAGCTTATCGCTTTTCATTACACAAGCGCAAGTTCGTGGGCTGGTCGAAAGAGGTATAGGGTTGTCACCTTTAATGGGTGACAATTGAAGGGCCTAGATGTAAAAGTAGTTAAGTCCATTTAGAATATTTTAAGTTGGCAACACCAGCTTGTTCTGCGTATAAAAATTGTTCGTATCTATTTTTACCCGACTGCAAAGTAAGTGTATTGTTTTTACGCCTATCTTATCTGTAATATTCTTTATTACCTCATATCTCCAGAACCGCCGAACAGATTTACATAATTGAGGTTTCGTTAGATTCGTCTTAGCTGTCCAAGTGTTTTTAGATAGGTGACGTTAGAAAAGAAACATGGCGGCTGTGCGACGCCATTGGAGTTGGTGAAAAACAAATATTTTTTTTCGAATACCTACTACATTATGGGTACCAAATTAGAGGGCTCAACACAAGGATTTCAAAAAGGTATATCATGAAATTAATGTCTAACTAAAAAGACATAAAGAAAATTAAAAATTAAAAACAAAAAAACCCGCCTGCGTAATAAATAATAATTATCTAAATATAAAATCAACTGAAAAGGCCGGAACAAGATAAAAAATCAATTTATGCAACATCATACATAACATGCAATCGGAGGCATAAAATTGTTTTTTTGTTTTTTTAAAATTTTTATTTTTATTTTTGTGCTACTAAGTCCGAGATATAAAGAAGCATTAAAAAAAATAAAGTGACATTTTCACGTATATACCGAACTCCTGCAAGTTGGTTTCAAGAAGTAACTTAGTCCACAATAATCTTCATACTGAAAACTATTCTCAAAAGGGTTCCAATGAAATAATAACTGCTTTGGATCACTATATTCAGAAAAATAAGGGTTATACTCATTTAAAATAAATATTTAGTGACAACTGCTTTAGTCAGAGCAAAAATAAACATCTTTTCACCTACTTATTTAGATCAGATGTGTGCTAAAGGTTTATTCGAAACTGTAAGAGTTGTGTATCCTACCTATGCCAGGACATTCAATGATGCCTGTCGATATAGACTTTGCCTTGATTGAAAAGAAACGGCTAAAAAAGGAAAATCTTTACACAGCTTTCTTTGCTCTCAAGTAGGTACATTTTAACCGTCTCTGTGGCCTAGTGGTTAAGGCCACCGATCGCAAACCCAGGGGTCCCGGGTTCGGTACCCAGCGGGGAGTACATGTATATGAAATTTGTCGAAGTTCGTTCGTTCTTGGTTTGGTTGGTGTTAGGGCTCGATTGCTCGCCCGGCTAGCTGCCACTTAAATATGTCACCATAACATCAATATTTGTAGCATTGTTGTGTTCCGTCAGCTTGAGATAAACTAGCCAGTCCCTCACTAGTTATGAAATCCGGATGAAGTGCGCTTCCCCCAAGGCCAATGCCTTATCATCGCTCGACATCATTTGAGGTATAGGTCGCGCCAAACTTCGAGTCCCCTCTGAAGTTGCTTCGTTGCGCAGCTGTACAGTCAGGCCCTACCGCTCGTCCCCGCCTTCGCCCTACTATCGCCTATTTTTTACTACTGCGACGCGAATCGCGCCAACTTCAGAGGGGACTAGAAGTTTAGCGCGACCTATAAATGCACTGTGGTTACTCGTAAGATATGTATATGTCGCAGTCAGATTGTATAATCCGCCGCATTACATTATGGCTAGCCGTTTTCAAAAACAGGGCCGTTTTGAAATACGGCGGTTCAACGACTAGCCGGAATGTATTCGGCGCCATACGTTCTTCAACACAGCTAGCCGTAATGTAATATAGCGAGTCATTAGCCGCCGCTTTGACACTTTTTATTTCATGAAATGTTTCACGGTCTATTGGTCACATCATGATGTGGTTTGGGCAGATCAATGATAAGAAATCGTTTCTCGATATGGGCAACTAAACGCACGGTTACTTCATGAAATAATCAAACTTTAGTGATCATATCGTAAAATATTGACTGCGCTCCCCCCTTTCGTGACTGGCCCTCACTACGCTGCGCTTCGCTTGGGAAAAAAATTAACTTACCTAACCAACAGTAAGATTCCCTACATTAATGATATGGCCAAACGTAGACGGGCATATCATCAAACATTATGATCATGGTCACCCTACAATCTAACCAGTAGTACGATGAATAAATGCGGCGGAGTATACAATTCGACTGACACATTATACATATATCTTATTATGATAGCGATGATGATGAATGCTTGGTTGATCAGTATCCACCTAGATATCTCAGCTAGTATATGAAAGTACGGGTGACATCCCTAGGTACGTAATGCCATCGTTCTGACCTTGTTAAAGATAGTAAGCCCTCTACTTTTTTAAACTTTGAACTGAAATCCCCGAGCTTTGTAAATTGGCTTGTACTGGGATTAAATCATGTCGATAATGATCTGGATCGCCTGTTATAAAAAGCGAGCGGTAGGTATTAACGGGCAAGCTTTCAAAAGCTCTGCAAATTGACATGATCCTGGGAACGGAACTGCCATCATTAAGAATGGTATTATGTTGGAAAAAAATACTGTTTGCGTTCGGAATCCATTTCAAGGTTGCGTAAAGGGCATCGCAGAGTTTTGCGGCTTATGAATCGTTTATTTAAACACATACAGCACATCATAAACACGGTACAGTTATAAATTACAGATGTGAAAGCATTTGCACATTAAAACCTTAAACCTAGTATACTCGTGAACGTTCGATATTGCATAAATCCTCATTAATGACTAAACCGCACATTTTAGGAAATTGCTTTAACTTTGAAGCAGCATTGACTTGCTTACACCACACCTTATTAAAACTATAAGATAAGTGATTATGTATTATTATTTTATTATGATTATTATTATTAGTGTCGAGTGGCTTGCACACCGGTTTTCATGGTGTCGCCATCTCTGAGGTCCCGGGTTCGATCCCCGGTCGGATCAATTTACAAATACCTGTTTTTCTAAATTGTTTCGGGTCTGGGTGTTTCCTATGTGTAATAAGTATGTACTTAAGTATATTAAGTATGTCTATCCGTTGTCTAGTTAACCATATAACGAGTTTCTTGAGGAAGCTTTTCTTGGGGCTAGATAATTGGTGTGAGTGTGGAAAACATTTATTTATTTATTTATTTATTTATTTATTATCTTCATTGCACTTTATGCAAAATGTAGGTCAGTATTAAAATGGTGGTTAATTATCACTACATGTTTACCTTTACCAAGTTACACAAATATTTTTAAACAGCTCTTTCATTTGAGCCTCCAGACACTGGTTTCCCAGTCGAGTATCCCAATACTTGTTTCTAGCAAATTAATTAGCAAGCGTTGTTTTATTAATGTTAAGAAACAACCTTGAACATCCCTCAAAAATATTTTTACAAATACTTTTATGTTCTAAGTAATTAATTATAAAGTAGTGCCCAAAGAGCAGGCAGAGTCCATCATTTACCTATTAAAAAAATTACGCTGAGATTATTATTGAAAAATACGGGTAGACGTGATTTTTTCCTAATTAACTCAAATAATTAATCAGATCACTTTAGATAACTTTGACAACCTAGTAGAAAATGTTAAGCTCATGATAGAAAATGTCAAGCACATTGGCAACTCGCTTAAAAATGTAAAGCTAACGATGGACAATTTTGCCAACACGCTATAATAATTCAAGCTCACGCTAGACAGTTGTGGCACGCGCTAGAAAATGTCAAGCACACGCTAAACAAACGCTTGAAAATGTTCAGATCACGCTTAACAATTTTAGCAATCGGCTAGAAAATGTCAAGCTCACGCTAGACAATTGTGGCAACCCACTATAAAGCTCATGCTAGACAACTCTGGCAAAGCTCTAGAAAATTTCAAGCTCACGCTAGACAATTGTGGCAACCCGCTATAAACTTTCAAGCTCACGCTAGACAATTGTGGCAAGCCGCTATAAAGTTTCAAGCTCACGCTAGACAATTGTGGCAACCCGCTATAAAGTTTCAAGCTCACGCTAGACAATTGTGGCAACGCGCTAGAAAATGTCAAGCTCACGTTAGACAATTTTGGCAACCCGCTATAAAGTTTCAAGCTCACGCTAAACAATTGTGGCAACGCGCTGGCAACTTCTGAAACTACAATTTCCATACTTAACACACGCACACACCTTGTTTGGTATTGTCATGTGCGTGTGTCATGTAACTTACGGCTCCCGCTCACGGCCGACTTTTTGTGGACTGACAATCGGACCGATTTTTTTGCGGAGGTTTATATATATAATATGTTATACATTTTTGTGTTATATCTATTATAGTACTGATTTTTTAACTGACTTTTTGTTGGACGTGTGCGTTGCAACATAGAACTCCAAACGTTTCATTTTCACCGACTAAAAATCGATCATCGATTTATCGGTCGTGAGCGGAGGCACATAACTGCCGCACAATTTATAAACGCATTAAATACCACTTACTGTGTTTATGATTGTGATATTTGAGGTGCTGACATTACGATCTATTTTCTCAAAACTGTTTACATGTTAATATATGTCAGAAAAAATTTATTTTGATTATATTTGGGCTCGATGGCGCCGTGGTTAACGTGGTGAGTGCTGAGGTTAAGCAACTTTCACAAAGGTCGGTCATCTGATGGGTGACCAAAAATGTATTAACTCGAGCTCCTCCGTGCTTCGAAAGGCACGTGAAGCCATTGGTCCCGGCTGCATTAGCAGTCGTCACAACCACCAATCCGCACTGGGCCCGCGTGGTGGTTTATGGCCCGTTCTCCCATCCATCCATAGGGAAGACTCGTGCTCCAGCAGTGAGGACATAAAATGAGCTGATGATGATATTTTCTAACTAAAAAAATTATAACCTAACAGCATTTCTGAGAAGTAGAGTTACACAGGTTTTTAATATTAATTGTCCAGACTAAGAGCGTAAGGTCACCTTGTATAAAGTAGACTGAACAAGATACAAAGGTATTCTAAATTTCTCACACTCTAACTTTACCCTTTCAACTTTTTAATATCGAACTTTAAAGCAGATCGTAAAATATGTATGATTTTCTTAGCAATGCACTACAGTCATATTTATTCAGCTAGACAGCGCTTCAAGTTTAAACGACTTTTTCTTTGAAGTGCTTCCAACGACGCGACGTGATGTTTAAATTAATTCACTTTACTTGCTTGCTTGCAAGAGATTCGAAAACTGTTTTACTATTTATCATCTACTTAAGTAGCTACGGACTTTATTCTCTGCAGTTGCTGCACATTACGTATAAAAACATTACCTTTAATAAATATGTTCAAAAAAGACTCAATCAAGCGTCTAGTACTTCAAAACATAACTGGCAAGAGATCCTGTGGACGCTTTCCCATTTTTGAGTGAATAGCCTATCACTGTCCCACTGCTGGGCAAAGGCCTCTATCATTAAATGATTTCAAGTCATCGCTAAGGTAATCACAAACCCGGGCTATGCATCTAAAAATCCGAAACACACTATGTTCGACCTGGGAATCGAATCTGGGTCCTTCAAGTATCGGGCCGATCACTTTGCCAATCCGCCACCGAGGCGTTAAACTGATACGGTCTTATTTTTGATCATAAATGCATATAGAGATAGTATCCGTTTAAAACCAGATTAACAGTCCACCATTATGAACAAAAGGGTTATTATCCAAAACACTGATGGTGGATGATTTCTATTATGAGAACGAGTACCTACTAAATTATCCTTTGCTACTACCAATCCTTTGCTAGTAGCAAAATTAATTGCTCAAAGAACTTGCTAAAGCGTAGTTAATGCGGTTAATATTCACAAAGCCCGTGTATTAAGGTGCCAACTGGAATTACTAAATCGAGATACGTAGTACCTACTTACTTTTTAAATGATAAAAAAATATAATCATCAGCATATACTAGTCCAATGCTAAACAAAAGCCTCTGCATTTGAGCGCGATCCGCGGCTACTCTCATCCAGCTCTTGCCAGCCCACCGTTTTTTTGACCCAGGAGAAACCATTATGACTATCCGACCTGGAGGAGACCTGCCAGTTATGTGGGACTCACCCATCTGCCTTTCCACTCCCACTGACAAGGAGAGAAGCCCCAAGTCGTCTGAGGGCGTCCTATACTATGTTTGCCGATACGCGGTCTCCACTCGAGAACTCGTTTACTCACATAGTTATCGGTTCTGCGATTGACCGGCCCACTGCCACTTCAGCTTGCTAATCTTGCTGGCTACAGCCGAAATTAATAACCTATCTCTGGTAAAAGATAGGCCTATCTTAGTTACCTAGCAACCGCTGTTATTTTCCGATAAATAACAGAAATAACTAAGCAACAAATCTCTAGTAGGCCTATCTCTTGCTGAGGATAGGTTATTAATTCGGCTGTTAGTCGATAGCTTTCGTTCTCTATCCGAGAATCCCTCGGAGAAACTCCTTGCATAGCCCTAATTAGCTCGCTGAACTACGTTAAATTTATGAACCAACCCTACCGTGAGTGTCCACGTTTCGGTTTCGTATGTCATGACGGGTAGGACGCACTAATTGAAGACTTTTGTCTTTAGACTTCGTGGAATAGGCGATGTTAAGATCCGACGTAATTTCAATTTAACAAGTGAGCCTGGGTAATTTTTTTTTTGCGATTCTAGATTTGTTTCTACTCCCCCCGGAGCTTTATCACATATGTTATCCCAAAATAATATTAAGATTTCGCTACTAACTCTTGTACCTGACATACTCGTATATGTCTATTACCACCTAATTAAACGTAATGTTTTTTGTCATAAGACCTTAGGTTACTACGTTGGAGTTTACATCACATGAGTTGGTTTACATTGCAAATGTCAAACTTATTAGTGAAATATCAAAATTTTATTATAATGATAATGATAAAAGTTCCATAACCAGAAAAGGCTGTTGTCAAAGCTTTATGAATTTTAAAAATTTATATCCTTATATGTTTTTTTATAACTTGAATATTTGTATTCCTTTTCAACCGACTTTAAATAGAATATATATGTTTACGCCTCTTTATCTACTGAAAATCGTTTCATTGAAATCAAAGAGTATCTTACCTAAACAAATCATGATGATGTCTCAGAGATGATGTAGATAAAAGATAGAAATCAATATCTGAGCTACTAATGTCAAGTATACATACATGTCAGGCATATGTCTATTTTGAATAAACTGGGATAAAGCACATATCAGTATGAAAAAGTATTAGGTACCTTTAAAATTAAGAAAGCAGAAATTAATAATTAGTCACATGCTACTTAAATACATTTTTCTAGTGAAGAGCAAAACTTAGACAAAGATGACGGCGTTGGACGACTTGCCACCAGTGGACTCATTCTTCGGGATTGATTTAAGAACTGGATCCATTATAATTGCAGCCATAGGTATTGTAAGTACATTGATATCAATTATACATGAATAGGAGCTCGATGACGCATCACTGAATAAATATTTTTATTGTTGCAATGCCCTTGCAGGACCATGTTTGAAGCTTAATACTGTTTTTGAAAGATCTTTGTACAACGTGATGTAATAAATATCTATGACTATGACAGTGGTTAACGCGTCCGGGCTGTGAGTGCTGGATTAAGCAACTTTCGCAAAGGCCGGTCATCGAATGGGTGGCCAAAAGTTTATCATCTCGATCTCCTCCGTGCTTCGGAAAGCACGTAACGCCGTTGGTCCCGGCTGCATTAGCTGTCGTTAACAACCACCAATTCGCACTGGGCCCGCGTAGTGGTTTATGACCCGTTTACCCTATCCATCCACTCGTTCCCCAACAGTGGGGACATAAGATGAACTGATGATGATGATGATGATGTTTATAAATAAGCAGACAAGTTTCCACCTTATGCGTGCTTTTACTAAATGCGAGCATGCGCTACAGGCTAGTTGTGGCGAGATTGCGCTATACGCCAGCTTTTACGATAGACGAGCTGGAGTCAAAGGCAAGCATTACACCATCAGTGAGCTTATGCCACGAGTAAGTATGCAAACGAGGTTAAGCCACAGGAGTGCTTCCAACATAAGGTAGCAAGCTCCAAAGAGAGCTTGTAAAATCAAAATTCAGTATAGACTACAAATAGCTCTTATGAATGTCGCTAGCCATCGGTTCGTAACTCTACTCTGGGCGGGACACCTTGTACTGAGAAGAACTGGCAATAAATGAACTTAGCAAGAGCATTTCTTTTATCCTTAACAACGTCAAATTATTGGAAAATGTCCTATTATAGAAGTACACTTTCCTTTACAAATAAATATACAAAATATGAAAGACAACCACAACATGTAAAAAATATAATGTAAAAAAATAGGCATTCATGCCCATGACTCTAACATTTTTTGCATAATAATAATAATAATAATAATAAAACATTTATTTCAGACCAGTTAGTCCATACATAGTTGATTAGTAACATAGGTATTTAATAATATATTAGTAATACAAAACTAAAAATAAAAACACAAAAGAATACACTACTTCAAAAATTTGCTAATTTACTGTATGCTACTGTAGGCCGTCTCATGCCCGACTTCTTGCCTATGAAACGAGTAATGAAAAAACTGTAAATAATATAAAAGATAAACTTTAGGAAATAATAAAAAAAAATGTAGAGAGGCCTTTGAGGGAACACTTACGGTTAATAAATATTGTACGGTCATTCACCGCACAGCACACCGACACTAAGCCCGTAAGGCACAATACGCCCGATATATACAATCGTCAATCACAAACCGCATGCATTATCATATCGACAACGGCAGAGATTAGCATCCAACTTTCACTATAAGTTGTAATTTTTAAACGGCTTTATTTGATTTTTACGTCGTGTAACTTCGACACCCAACAACTACAACACACTACGTAAATGTGCAGGCCTTACAAACCTGTACAAATATAATAATAAAAATAACTAAAGATAGACTGCTCGTCTCTCGTCCCTCGTCCGTAAATATTGCTTACATCGCCGTTACATCAAGCGATTCTCCGTATATTCCACTTGCGTTTCAGGTGCACCCCATGGCTTACGGCTGCTCCTGCTTCATGCCAATAAGCTACCTCCTCGTGACGGTCTGGATCCTAGTGGCGCTTTACTTCGCGGCCAGTATTGTACTAATTGTTGGTATTTTTAGAGTAAGTTTTAACCTTAACTTATTTAATGTTCAAATAATTTTTAACGCAAATTTTGTTGCGAACAAATTACAAAAACACAATTGTTGACTTTGGCTTTCAAAGTATAAAGTGTTGAATAATTTCGGCGGGCTGGTTAGAACCACGATAGCTCAATTGGAAGAGCACCTGACCCGGTATGTCAGAAGGGTGCAGGTTCAAATCCTGCTCGTGGATTTTTTTTTCAACATTTGTGTTTTTCTAATTTGTTCGCAACAAAATTTGCGTTAAAAATTATTTGAACATTTTTTAAATAGGTTGCTTACTTCTTAACTGATCTTTAATATTTGTAAAAATATTATGATCGGATGTTAGTGACAGTAGTTGTTGAGATTGAATGGGCGCCTTTGGCTTTCAAAGTATAAAGTGTTGAATAATTTCGGCGGGCTGGTTAGAACCACGATAGCTCAATTGGAAGAGCACCTGACCCGGTATGTCAGAAGGGTAAGACCGAAAGTGGAATCGCACTTCACCCGGAACCTCAACTACTGAGCTTCCGGGTGAAGTGAAGGTGAAGGGTTCCTTTAACTAAGTTAAATTTTGTTGTGTACAAATTAGGTACAATATGAAAAAGGGTTTAATAAAAATTTCACGAGCGCGATTCGTATACCACCCCATGATATACTAAGTCAGGCACTACATGTAAAATTGAAAGACTAGTATTTTCATTTTCATTTTTTCAGTCTATATGCAGCAGTTCATCTTAAAAAATACACTACAATTTAATTTTGACAATAATAAAGTATTCATTGATCACTATGTACTATGTACCCTATACAATTTTCTGGTTTACTAAAAATAATGTAACTGAAACACCCGGTGGCAATAGAATAGAATAGAAACCCCTTATTTGTACCTATCACACACATAACAAAAATAAAATAAAAATAAAAAATCTATTAAAATAACAACAATATATAAATTTTTATACATGTACAGTACATTTTGTACAGTAGGACCATGCGTAAGCGGTGCACATCTCTGGTGCGCAGGGTACGCGCCAGCCCTAACAGGATCCTCAAAGTGTTTTCAAATCGATTAGACTGCCAGTACATGAACCATGCCGCTATGGTTCATGTAGGGACATCATAACAAGATGCCCAATTTTGATTTTATTTTAATTGTGATTTTTAATGATTTTAATTTTTGTTTTTAAATTTTATTCTAATTGTGACTTAAATTATTTTATTAAATTTGATTTTGTAATATTATTAAAAATGAATTGCCTGTATGATCTAAAGTGATCGAAATAAATGTATTTTATTTTATTTATTTAGTACATAAGGGCGACAGCTCAGTGGCAGATTTTGCTTATACACAAAAATACAAAAGTGTACCTATAAGCAAAACACTGGTATTCTGCTGCTGGTAATCAGGTGGGTCTTAAGTGGGCCCTACCACACTGTCCCTTTTCAATGTATTTCCTTTTCCAGGATGACATATTGATGTGCTCGATATGGATTTGGTACGCAGTGATATTCGTGGCGATGATGTTGATGATGATGATCATGATGGTGCTATTGTTCACCTCGAGGAGGCAGAAGAACCGGGTCCTTGCCGTCATTATGGGAATGCTTTGGTATATGTGTAAGTGGTCATGCAATAATATTTATCTTTCAATAAGACATTGCGCAAGCGTTGCACAGATGGAGCCACTAGCAACTGAAGGTAATTAAGGGGGTGCAGTGCGGAATTTGAAAATTTACGTGTTTTTAAGTCACTGGTGCTAGGCGCTGAATAGGTCTTATACATTAAAAAGACTAGTATAGGTTAGCTTGATCCTTTCACAAGGTCATGGATGTCTTGGAATTTAAAACAAATACCCAGAAACTGCATAAACAATACGTAAAATAATGATATCTAATAAACTTATTTCTTCAGAAACTTTGTAAATATAGCACAAATGAAACAATGATTAGATATCAAAATGTTTGTATTGATATTCCGCAGGTCACTGTTGTCTTATTTTTCAATAAAAAAACATGAATATGAAAATATTAAGACTTTTCTTATTTTTTACCCAAACGCCTATGATTTTACAAAAGTAAACATTGCTCTAATTAAATCACCAGCCTACTCTGTACAGATATTAGTGTGCGTGCGTATTCGTAGTCGTGCGCCGTTGTCACACCACTGCCACGCGCCGCTCGCTCGCTATCATAAAGAAACTTGAAACTCGCAGTTTTGCGTCCGCGCTGCACCCCCTTAAATGAAAATATTTATTTTGTAATACAAATAAATTATTTCCCAATAAATAATCTGTTGGCAAGGCTTATTAAGGTAAGCTGAAGTTGTTGATGCTATCCAATGTTTTTTTCAGATTTTGTTATGCAAATTCAAATTCAAAATATTTATTCGGCGTAGCAGCAATTTAAATGTATTAATAAGTACAAAAACACAAATGTTGAAAAAATTTCCACGAGCAGGATTTGAACCTGTCGGATTTGAATTATTATTTTATATGTGCCATAAAGTATTCTATTCTATTATTTACACCTGATCACCTAAAGCAATGCAAAATTATTTTAACATTTATAAATAGCTTGCTTACTTCTTAACTGATCTATAATATTTGTAAAAATATTATGATCGGATGTTAGTGACGGTAATTGTTGACATTTAAAGGGCGCCTTTGGCTTTTAAACTAAAAAGTGTTGAATAATTTCGGCGGGCTGGTTAGAACCACGATAGCTCAATTGGAAGAGCACCTGACCCGGTATGTCAGAAGGGTGCAGGTTCAAATCCTGCTCGTGGAAATTTTTTCAACATTTGTGTTTTTGTAATTTGTTCGCAACAAAATTTGCGTTAAAAATTATTTGTACATTTTGTATTAATAAGTAGATATGAGCAAACAGGACTACTTTCGAGATGCATTTTTGTTCCTGATCCTTTATCTAGTATGTACATTATTGATCGAAGAATTGAACACGATCAATGCAAATCTTTGTGCCTTTGGTGTACTTACGCTTTTTAGTTATATATTAATCACTTTTAAAACTTGTTCACAGTGACGATATACTTCGTGTTGGTAGTGAACAGTCATCGTAAAACATTAATAGGTACTAAAATATTGTAAACGAATTGCGCTAGTTATTACAGATACGATGTCGCTTATAGCCGGAGGTTTTATTTAATCGCTAGATTTACGATGTGGGTAATCGAATGGGTAATTATCAATGACAATTATCATGATAATAACAGTATAAAAAAGCCCTTGCTAGTACTAACCGTACCTTAAGGCCTCTGCCTCGAATTTTGCGGGCAGCGAGGCGGTGGCGGCGGTGGTGCGGGAGCGGCAGGATATTTTGCGTAGAATCAAATAGACCGGCCGTCGAAAACAGCGGCGCGGGGCGGGAGCGGGCGACGAGCGGTGCACTCCAGTCAAGCCGCGCCGCCGCCGCCGCCGCCCCACTGCCCGCAAAATTCGAGGCAGAGGCCTAATAGGTACGGTTAGTATTTGCAAGGGCTTTCTAAGGAACGACGAAGGTTTATTTCCGCACTCGTACGCATGCGCGTGTCTGTGCGCTTCTCGCAAATAGTTGGGGGCACCCTTGTAGATACTTTATCAACTTTCTTTACATTGTTAAAATAATAAAGTAAGTAAAGTAAATAGCCTATTTATAACTGTCCCACTGCTGGGCATAGGCCTCCATCATTGCAATCAAGTCATTACTACAATTGATGGGTAATGGCTTAACTGTAGGGATGGCGTTGGAGAGAGGTATTTAAACAACAAGAAGGGTTTAAAGACTGTCCATTTATTAATCAGAAAATGGTTTATATATAGAATACATGAGTCATAGACATACTTAATTCGAAAATGGTGGTACCTGTTTTGGACTATTAAATACCATAAGATTTCGCCGAATTTAAAACAATAAGTAGTAGACAAGATGATGTTAAAACAAATGGAAACTGGTGATTTGAACAGTATTTTAAAAATTTAAACATCGACTACAACATTGAACAAAGGGAAGCATCAGTATAAAGCATGTTATTCCAAATCCTTCTAAATAATTAAGCTTTTAATCCTAGACATGCGATTTATTGCGATGCCGCAGTCTGCGATTGCTAAGGTTAAGTAACTTTCACAAAGGCAAAGGCCGGTTATCGGATAGGTGACCAAGAATTTATCATCTCGTGCTCTTTCGTGCTTCGGTGGGCACGTAAAGCCGTTGGTCCCGGCTGCATTAGCAGTCGTTAACAATCACCAATCCGCACTGGGCTCGCGTGGTGGTTTATGGCCCGTTCTCCCTATCCATCCATAGGGAAGGCTCGTGCCCCAGCAGTGGGGACATTAAATGAGCTGATGATGATGATTCAAAAACTAGGATTAAACGTTTATTTATTGCAATTCAGTTTATGACCTAAACTGAGTCGATCGCCCTCATACTAGGTGAAACTGAGCTGGATGAGAGTAGCCGCGGCTCGTGCTCAGTGACATGCACTTGGAGAGGCCTATGTCCAGCAGTGGACGTGTGTAGGCTGATGATGATGATGATGAGTCGATCGCTGTCAAATCTTAGTACGATTAACCTATCTTGGGTGTCGTAAGAGGCAAACTGAGTATCTACATGACGTGTTCGACTAAACATGGACTGGGGCTTTTTCGGTGCTTATTGCCTAGCCTCTGAATAACCCTTTGGGGTAAAACAAGTAAATTTCTTTAAGGCGAAGGGTAAGACACACTAGCGCCGCTAATGGATTTAATTTGATAACTGCTAAAAAGGATTTTTTTTCAAACATTGCGGACTTTCCGACACTAGACAAACATCTATTATTTAATAATTTTGCACTACTTTTAGGTTTGTTTTGTATTCCTTCGCTAACACCAACAGTGGCCATTGTTTGTGAATAAATGCGATAGCCTGTTTTGTGAATAAACCAAGTAAAAAAAAAAGTAGTGCACAATTATTAAATAAATAATATGGATGCTTTCCTGTTGTCGAATGGTACGCAATGTTTAAAAAAAGATCCGGTCCGTTAGTAATTGTCAAATTATCAATTGGTGACGCTAGTGTGCCTTATCCTTCGCCTTAAGTAACTAATTCTAATTACAATTTTTGAGTCGTTTTATTTTTACATAAGTAGATTACCTACACTAAACAAACAACTAACAGTTAAACAATATCAAAATAGTAATCAGTCGTTTATGATTAACTAGTGGACCCGGCGGCCTTTGTACCGCTTTGACAGTTTCAAAAGTCTGTCAAAATTTCAATAAAAAAGTATAAAACAACCAAATAGGTTCTATTCCCAACATCAAATCCAAGACCTAAGTAGTAAATTGTGGAACCAAACACAGAGAAAGGTATGAGTTTCATGCCCGTGGGAATATCGGGATGAAAACTATCCTATGTGTTAATCCTGGTTATAAACTATCTGTATGCCGAATTTTATCCAAATCCATCTATCCGTTGCAGCATGAAGAAGCAACAAATATACACACATACAAACTTTCGCATTTTTACAATATTAGTGTGATTAGTGTAATTATCCCGGTGTCCGTTAAGATTATAAACCCAAATTAGATTATTGAGCAATTTTGGTACAAAAAACTTGCCTTTTAAATTACGATAACTCTTTTATTTTCATGAATAATTTTTTTTTTTTTTTTTGTTATTGTTATTTGTATACCTATCTACCTACCCAATATATGAATACTGTGATTAAAAATGATCGGAGTATTATTTTTCATATTAAACATCTATCTTAACAATTACCTCGTTTTTATTTAATTTCCTGCAACAAACAATGGTATTTCAGCACTGACAACAATTGGGTTTTTTTATCCTAATTGTGACCAATGCCAACAATTGGGATTTTAATGGTCCATGCGTCACCACCTGAACGAAGTCAGTGGTGACAACTGGGAACAACCCGGGTTTTTTTACATATTGTATACACCGAGCTTTTTTAACTGTCTCTGATCCGCAGGTGGGTTGATCAGACTATGGAATTGACGACCTCCGTAGCCCGAGGTCCCGGGTTTGATTCCCGGCCGGGTCAATGTCGAAAACGAACTTTTCGATATTGTGTCGGATCTAGGTGGTTGTGGTACCGTCGTTGTTTCTGATTTCCATAAAACGAGTGCTTAGCTACTTACCTTGGCATCAGAACAACGTATGTGATGTTGTCTAATTTTTAATTTAAAAAATCTAGATTTTTTTACTTTGCCATACAAACAAAGCCTCTATTGACCGAGCATGGTTTGTGTGTTTTGTGTTTGTAAAAAAAACTCTCGTTTTTGACCTATGTTTTAATAGGGAGGAGGGAAAACGTGTACTTGAAGACTAGGTATTCATCCAAATAGACATCTATTTGAAGTTCGGCAAATAAACGAGTCACCAAATTTTTTTGTACGCGATGGAATGTTTGAGACAGTACAGCGGTGAACCGTACAGCTGTTACAGTATTGTATTGAGTATACATATTTGACAATCTTAATTTAACCTTTATGTTCTAAATTTTTTTTTTTCATTTTGTTGATGGCTTCGTGGGATTAGCACATTTAGCCAGTGTCAAAGTTATTTTTCTAACAAGTTATACATAAATAAACAATATTTCTTTTCTGTATGATGATAATGAATGATAATAGAAATGAGAAATGATATAACCCCTCGAGTATCTCAGTAAGATGTGGAGTTTTACTAAGTCCTCGGGCGGACTTCTTGAGAGAATTTGAAAAGTGACGTTGCACTGTTTTGTTTCATTTGCCAACACTCATGCACACTCACGAACACTTAACGGTTAATAATCCACCATTATTTCACATTAATATTCGACATAACATAAATTTTAGAAAATAAAACAAAACCGCAGACATGACTCTTCACTTTCCCGCCAAGAAGTCCATGTTCTAGATTTAAGGTTTATGAAAAACTGTTGCTATAAAACCTTTCTTAAGATATTTAGATGTATTAGTGAGCAAACATGGCCATTTGACGTGATGCATTTTCATTTCAGGTCTTTAGACTAGTACTATTTTGATCAAAGTGTGAGAAGGACTATTGCCCAGCATTGAGCATTAATAGACTGATGATGAGGAAGATATTTGCTGTCGGCAATATCTAATTCTTCAACACATGTGTTCTAACAATAATAACAAATTAATTGGAAATATAACATAATATTCAATATTTTTATATTATAGTAATACAATACATGTGTAATAATGCAAGTTTCAAACATAAACCATTAGTCAAAGTCATCATTATTTACAATGATTCGTCAATTATAGTCGTAAAATTGGATTCGCAAAAATATTTCTTCTTCATCGTTCAATTACATGCAGCGCCTGCATTCAGTTGTTTCAATTCTTTCCAATAGCCGTAACTAACCAGAGTACCGTATATAAATATGGCTGAAAACAAAAGTAAGAAGTTTAATAAAAATACTAAATTAGCTTATTTTATTTTGTAAATATTTAAGTAGGTACCTATTTCGTACAAAATAATAAACTAATCACGTAAAAATTCATTAAAGTTTATCAACATACAATATTATTGTATCAGTAAGCACTAAGCATATATACATATATCTTGGAGCCATTCCAGGGCCACTAGTTTTAAGTTTTTCTTTTGTTATGCATCTACTTATTGTTTTATTTGTGTGGCAATGAATAAACGCTTTTATTAATATTATTATTATTAATACAAAAAAAAGTATTTAGGTATAGCTATATATTGCTAGTTGAAATTTGTGTTTCCCAAGTAGCATATAAACAATCAATTATTTTGTTCAATTCAATTGTTTTCTTATGAATTTATGTTCGTTCCTAATCAGTATCTAAGCCACAATAACCTTCTATAAATATCACAACATAGCTTGGAATAATTATGCTAATAACTTTATTATATGACAAGACTGGAGCATACAAATACCCCTCCCAAGGTTTGATATGCTACATGCTTCATGGCGAGATATAATTCTTAGAATGCGATAATGTAGCTTTATTTAGGTAATTCCTGGAAAAGAGGGTGACTATTTTAATGTTTTTGAAAACGTGGAAGATAAAGTGCTTATTAACTCAAAAAATATGTATTTAAGTATTCTTATGTTTCCTGAAACATAATTTAATCCGATGTTGTAACTAAATTGACAAGGCGCTTGATACTCGGAGGTCTTGGGTTCAATTCCCAGGACGGTCAAAGTGTTTCGTATTTGTCGATTCATAGCTCAAGTCTGTCATCACCAATGATCGGAATAGGTAGAGCTATTTTGGTTCATTGACCTCAAATTTAATATGTTCTCTTGTTCTTCTTCGTATTTAGTATGCTCAATGTTAATATGGACATACCCCGGGATTTTGACTACAATCCCGGGATTTAAAAATTAAAAATACATTATCAGGTCCGTGAGGTTGAAATTTAAACCCAATTGAAAAAATACAATTAAATACAAACCATTGCACACGCGACGTTGTCAAACTTACATCAACGACATCGCATGTCCGAAATGGAAAAGTCCAATGCGCACACGCGTCTTTCTAGCATACAAAACACAGCTTGTGGAAACAAAGAGAACAATAGCGGGAATACGGGACACTAAAACAAAATGGCCGCCTACTACCTCGCCTTCTGCCTTGATATGCCAAACTCGAACGCGTTGCACATTCCATAAGGTCCATTGTCGCATCACTAGTCATGTCTAACTGATAAACGTCAGAATGCATTCTTTCTTTCGGCGGCCATTAATCGGTAACGCATTCACTTACTTCGGTTTGTAGAGTGCGCTTGTTTTTCTTCCTGTTGTGCTTTGTATGGTGAATATTGGTGAATTCTGTTTGACCCTGGCTTGTATATTGGACTCCGGAACCTACTTAATACGATTATTTTGGCGTGCAGTTACGGATTTTGATTATTGCATTCGATTATTGGATATTTTAAGTTGGTGCTCTATTTGGTAAGTTTAGTGATTAAAATTTATTTTAAATTTACATTAATACTAGATTTTACTAATGTAGAATGTTTATCTATGTTTGTGATGTTGATGTTATGAAAATTTATAGTTTTAACACAGGAGTTCTTTGATACGATCACAATAAAATAGGAATGATTCCAAATGCTACTGAAGAAGATTAACGTACTATTTAAATGGGACATAGGTATACATATATCGGACTATGTGGTTAACAATGACATTTTTAATATTTTTTTTCTGGCAATCTTATACCACTATAGTGGCAAACAAGCTTAAGGCCCACCAGATAGTAAGCAGTCACCGTTGGTTGATTGTATGCGTGTATGTAAACTCTTTATTGCAGTAACAAAAATAAAATAAAGGAAAATACAGTATTACAATGCAAAAGCGAGCTTATCCCACATCGGGATTTCTTCCAGACCTTAGATAAGTCGAGAGGAGCTTTATCGAGCGGAGGAGGCAATAATCGAGTCGATTGACATTTTTAGCTTTAAATTGAAAGATAATTTTCTATTGTCATTTTTTCCTCAATATTTAATGTTTTTAAACTATATTTTTCTTCTCACTTACCTAGCGGAATAAAAACCAAGAACTTTTTTTAATTTTTAGGTTGTCTTCACCTCAAATATGACTTCGGTCAAGGCTGAAACAGTTATGAAGTGGATATGCAATTATCCTGAGCTGATTTACGACCCGGCTAGTTGTACAATATACTGTACAAAGTGTGAAAGCCATATATCGACCAAAAAATCAAATGTAAAAAGGCATATTGAAGGCGCCGTACATCAAGGAACCTATAAATTACCTGCAGAGATTTTTTACTTCGACCTTATGCAGTTTTTAATCATATGCAACATACCATGGTCGCAATTAAAAAATCCTGCATTCAAGGACTTTTTCCAAAAATATATGTGCTGTAATTGTTGTTGCAAATGCACTAAGAATAAAATTCCTGACGAATCCTTGTTACGAAAAGTGTATCTGAGCAAGTTTTATGAAAATAAGATTGCATCCATTTATCAAACGGTCAAAGATGAGAAATTATGGATATCGCTGGACGAGACAACCGACTTTTTAGGCCGTTATATAGTTCATTTCTTAGTAAAACCCTTAAATGGAAACTTTTCAGGTCGGCCTTATTTAATAGCATGTAAAATGCTTGAGGTAGTAAATGGACAGAACATAGCAAACTTTGTTATTGAGTGTTTGGAAAATCTGTGGCAAGACTCGTTCGAAACAAAAGTAAACAATGTGTTGGTACTATGTACTGATAGTGTAGCATACATGTTAGCTGCGGGTCGTAGATTAAAAAATTATTTACCGGAATTGAAACACGTTACTTGTTTGGCACACGCTCTTCATCGCGTGTCCGAGCAAATACGGACAGAGTACCCTGAAGTAGACTTGCTAATAGCAAATGTAAAAAAAGTCTTTTTAAAAGCCCCAAGTAGAGTTAAAATTCTAAAAGAAATGTATCCCAATTTACCTCTACCTGCACAGCCAGTTATAACTAGGTGGGGCACTTGGTTGGAGGCGGCCTCGTACTATTCAAAGTATTTTCAAGAAATTAAAAATGTTTTGTCTCATTTGCGCAACTCTGATTCAAATGCAATCCGAAACGCTAAAATTATATTAGATAAGGATTATATACAAGAGCAATTACAATATATAGTTGATTATTTTATGATAATTCCATTTGCCTTAAAAGAGTTGCAAAAACATAATTTAACAATTAGTGAATCACTATTAGTTCTTGACCAAGTCAGAGCTGCATTAAATGAGTGTAACATAAATAAAATAAAAGACAAAATTGAAAATGTTATGAATAGAAATCCGGATCTAGACACAATTAGAGCCTATAGTGAAATATTATCTAGTAATGAAATAAATGACGAAATTTTGCCCTACAAATCAGCGCCTTTAGCTTCTACAGATGTCGAACGTTCATTTTCTACGTATAAGTGGATATTAGACATTAAAAGAAACAGATTAAAATTAGAAAATATAGAAAAACTGATTGTAATTTATTTTAATTACTCGGGCCATGGTCAATGTTCCAGTGAAACCGAACATGAAAATGAGGAGACGATAAACGATTAAAAAAGATTAAACGGTCCTTACAAATATTTCTTTTATTGTTTTTAAGCTATTGCATAGCTTTTATCGCGGGCCTTGAGCATGGAGACCGAAAGCAAAAATTCCGTAACGAAAAAGTGAACCTAACACCCCCCACTCTTACGGGGGCAGAGCGGTGCGGGGACGGAAGCCGTGCTCGTCTAACGTCGTTTCAGTTCGGCAGACTTCGGCACGGTGTTTGTGTGCGTGCGGCTAGACGTATGCGTGTGGACTAGCGTGTTGCATAATTTGATAAAAAATGCTATGCAATAGCTTTACCGTGGCAGTCCCCGACTGCCACACGTTTTTTTTTTTTAATAAAGCATGTTTTTTATTTTATGAGTTTGTAAATTATGTTTGCTGATGTATTGCGATTGGTTTGTTGGACTGATGTTAGTTTCTGGTAGTATATTAGAACTTATTGTACGCAATAAACAAATAAAAATGCAATTTTTAAGAACAGTCTTTGTGTTTATTTTGCTAATACCTAATCCAATTCAAGTTTCAATGTTTATTAAAACACATTTTGTGGCCAGCAGATTTCGCAAAACTAAATACCCGGTCAAATTTATGCCATAGGAATCATGTGACAAATGCCACTGGTGATTGTTTCGGCAATGTCGCGTTCTACACTGTGTTTTCACCCTTACACCTTATTGTAAGCATTGCGCGATGGGTGGCTTAACTTCCTAAGAATTAATAAGCTTTTATATAAGTAATTTTCAACTAAAATGAAATCCCGGGATTCACTTTTAAATTCCGGGACGTAGGGTATGTCCATATTATTACCACAAACTAAATTTCTATCATAAGTACCAAAAATAGCTCTACCTATTCCGATCATTGGTCATCACAAACCCGCATCTGACAAGCGTCTTAATTACGGTAATACCCATTGATTTCATTCCAGCTGTGGGGCAGTAGACAATAGACTACTGCTTTTTAAAAGATTATGACTAATTAATAACAGTCCTGATAACCGACCTAGACAGCTATTATTCTTACCATACCTATTCTTACTTCTTCTCCTTACCATTATTCTCTCATGTCAAGCATGAATTACCGCCAGAGCCTTACGGAGCTGGGGTTTGAACCAAGTTCTCAGGCATCTATCTATTCAGCTACAGACTTGAACTTTATTTCGTTAGAATACTAAGTTGATGAGGAGCTCGATGGCGCAGTGGTTAACGCGCCTGGTCTGCGAGTGCTGAGGTTAAGCAACTTTCGCAAAGGCCGACCATCGGATGGGTGACCAAAAAATTATCATCTCGAGCTTTTCCGTGCTTCGTAAGGCACGTTAAGCCGTTGGTCCCGGCTGCATTAGCAGTCGTTAACAACCACCAATCCGCACTGGGCCCGCGTGGTGGTTTATGGCCCGTTATCCCTATCCATCCATAGGCTCGTGCCCCAGCAGTGGAGACATAAAATGAGCTGATGATGATGATGACTAAGTTGATGTATGGGTTCGGTGAAGCGACCATCTCAATCCGTTTACATGTAGAAAAATAAACTAACGAACGTCGCGTGTCGAGAATGGCTGTTCGCAGCGGTTCCTTAAGTTAATTCCTGAAAACACTGGGTCGTTCGTCTTCAAAGGTGATGTTTTCCAGAAAAATATACCTATAATAAACTATTGAGCTACTAACCGATTCCGATGACCGACAGTATGAGGCACAGCAGCCAGACGACTAAGGCAACCTCCGAGGTGTACAGGCACAGAATCACCACCAGCATGGCCACGCTCTGCGTCAGCCATATCACCATCAACACCACCCAGCTAATTACCACTGACGACTTGCCCTACGGTTTACAAGTATATTTTAACAAAATAAAATTTTAATAGAAAATATCAATCAGTCTCTTGGATTACTGTCCGATGCTCTGACCGCTGAGCTACCGAGACTCCGCTGAGCTACCGACACCTCGCTTAGCTATCGATCTTTTAACTACACAATATGGAGGAGTACTACTGTCGAGGAGTAGGCAAATGTCTCTGCTCTACGTCTACTTGATGTTTGATCAATTAAGCTTAAGCAGAAGCAGAGTCCAGCTGCGATAACAGCCAGTGGAGCAGGATTGTGTATCACTAGTGTCCTCACCTTACCAACCCACTATAAATATTTTTTTTTAAATGGTGTTACTGAAATCCTTCTTTTTATATAAGGTCACTTTTTATCAACTGCAAATATTTTGACAAAACATCTAATTATATCAGAGAAATAAGGCATTAGCATTTTTTTTTAAATCAGGCTAGTTTTTTTTTTTTGGTTTTCCTGACACAAAAATTATAATATTTTTAAGAGCGGCCTCTCTGTGTCGGCTCCTTTGAATGAAACTAGGGGCACGTGTAAGCGGTGAAGGCATTGCGGCCTCTCTGTCTCGGTTTATTTGAATTGAAACTACCGAAAGTGCTTTATTTTTCTTTTTAATCGAAATGTCTTTTAGCGTTTTTCTAGAAAACTAGCGTATAAAAATTTAAGGTTTTTTCATATAAATAGTTTATATATGTTGTTGAATTTATCCTCAAAATATTTGCAGTTGATAAAATGTGACGTTATATACTCGCGTACTATCCTAACGTATCGGAGTCTTTATCTATTTCATTCTGTTTCCTCTATGAGATAAATCAGGGCCTTATCTTTATTTCTTTTTATCTAATTTCCTTCCATATCTTACTATTTAAGTTTCTATTGTAACTTTCCTCTTTCTCGAATCTAACTTTTATGTTTCCAGTGGTAATTAATACATACATCTTAAACCATACAAAGCGCACTCTTTCTTTATACACTATATCGTTGCAATACTATGGTGATGTATGACTTACACGCCTTACACCCCAAAGGAACCAGAGGTTGACGAAGAGCATGATAAAGCAGTAGATGCAGGCCATGATGCTGAGCGCGTGCGCATTCATGATGGCGTAGTCCGAGCATTCGTCACAGGATTTAATATTCAGAACCTGGATCACCGCCGCTATACAGCTGCCCACCGTCACCAACTGAAAGAATCTTGTACTTTTATCCACGACAGAATACTTATTAATTATCTCCAGGTGTCACATGATCAAATTATATACTTAAAGCCTAACCTGTTACACAACAGTGTTGACTTTACTGCATTCTAGCATATGGTTTTACAAATAAATCTACATTACGATTGATCCTGCCGTTTCTAAACGTCCGCTATCGTGTTTCAGTGACCTAGTTTTGACATTTGGACTATAAGAAAAAATCACATCACTGTGACACTATTGTAGACGTTTTGAATTAGCAGAATCGAGAATCCATTTACATTTGGATTTCGTCTTACTACAGGGACCATGTAACTTAACATTAGGGAAATGCTTTTAACTTAGCGTCGAGGCTACCTGACGGTAGGTAATTCCGGAGATAGAGGCTAACTTGAGACGAAGTTATCAACCACTGAGGACCTGGTAACTGGAATCTTTTAAGTCGGAATACAACAATGTTGTGTCCTGGCAATATTGTTTTGTTACCATTGTTATTATGGCTACCGGTCACTGATGGCTTCGAATACGAGTGGGGACCGAATTTCACGGTGTAAAGCTGCATTAAATAAAATTGAAAAGAATATATAATAAACTTACACACATGAAGACGCCAGTGATTGTCGCTCCTAACTTCAGCGGGTACCGGCAAAGAAACTTCTTAGGTATTAAATTCATTTTTGCACACTCAGTTCCACAATATATTATTGTAAAAAATTAAAATTCGTTGCTCGGTGTTATGAAACCGTAACCAACTCGTTTTATACGACGAAACATATTTCGAGATGGGATATAAATGCCCGCCTGACGCGCATGACGTCACTAAGGTATCATATTTAATTATGACTACACAGATCTGATACAAGTTATATAACCTCGTGATGGAGTCATGTATGACTTAACTGAAAATAGAACTAGGAAAATATCTGAGGCATACTTACACACGCACACACGCACACGCTTATGCATACGCATACGCACACGCACACGCGCACACACACGCACACGCACACGCACACGAACACGCACACTCACATGCATATGCACACACAAACAATAGATATAGAACAGAAGATTGACGCATGACGTCCTGAATGAGGATTAGGTAAAAATGTTTGGACGATTCAAAAAATACTTACTTATTTAAAAGTTTATTTAAAAAAAAATCACTTTGACTATGGTCATGATGAAGATTTTTGCTTTTGGTAATAGCTTATTCTCTCAACAAAAGATGAATTCTAAAAATAATAAAATTGTAACTAGTCCACAGCATACTGTTTAAATATATATATTATAGCAATATAAATAAAACATCCGTAAAAATACAAGTTCCAAAACTTATACTACTAGTCAAAGTCATCATTATTTACAATGAATCGTCAAGTATAGTTATAAAATTAGTTTCGCAAACAACATTTCTTCTTTATCTTTTAATTGCATCAAGTACAGTCCGTACAGATCCAGCGGTTATTTTTAGCTGTTTCAATTCTTTCCAATAGCCGTAACTAACCAGAGTACCGTATACAAGTATGGCTGAAAAGCAAAAATAGGAAATTTAATAAATATACCATGTTATCCAATTTTATTTTAAAAATATTTAAGGGGGTGCAGCGCGGAATTTCGAAAATTTACGTGTTTTTAAGTCACTGGTGCTAGGCGCTGAATAGGTCATATACATTAAAAGGACTAGTGTAGGTTAGCTTGATCCTTTCACAAGGGCATGGTTGTCTTGGAATTTGAAACAAATACCCAGAACCTGCATTAACAATACGTAAAAGTAATGATATATAAAAAACTTATTTCTTCAGAAACTTTGTAAATACAGCACAAATGAAACAATGATCCGACATCAAAATGTTTGTATTGATATTTCGCAGGGCACTGTTGTCTTATTTTTCAATTAAAAATATTGAATATGAAAATATTAAGACTTTAATAATTTTTTACCCAAAAGCCTATGATTTTACGAAAGTAAACATTGCTCTAATTAAATCAGCAGCCTACTCTGTACAGATATTAGTGTGCGTGCGTATTCGTAGTCGTGCCCCGTTGTCACACCACTGCCATGCGCCGCTCGCTCGCTATCATAAAGAAACTTGAAACTCGCAGTTTTGCGTCCGCGCTGCACCCCCTTAAGTACCTATATTGTACATTATTTAACCTAATCACGTAAAAAATCATAAGAAATTGTTAACACACAATATTATTGTAGATAGATAGATATAAATCCGTGCTGCGATGTCGGCGCGAGGAATAATCGGCCCGTAGGTACATTTTCAAAGACGAAAGGAAACGCGATTTTTGTTACATATACGTTACGCTCATTTGTTACAATGAATTTGGATCTTTATGTGAAGATGATGAATGACTTCCTGGTATCAGAAATTCAAACCTTGCCTGGCTAAACATAGTTTCAGCAGGATGGTGCCCCGGCACACTCGTCCAAATAGTAATCTTTACGTTTAAATTCTTACACCAAAGGTTTGGCTTGGGGTGCAATGCATTAGTACTCTTGATGATTAAAATATAACTCTTATAGTGCCCTAGTTGTGAGTAGGCGGTACTGTGTCACGCTACGCTTGCAGTGAATGTCTCGCAATATGTTCGGTGTTTGAATTTTTATGTAGTACATCTTATCTTATCTTAGTGGGGCCTGCTGAGGTTTCCCTCTTGCAGTAACACTTCCACCCATCGGGATTTTTTGTGCAACCCCGTCCTTTCACTCTTCTTCAAAAATATCTAGACATTTACTTGGCCATAAATAAATGTATAGTGTCAGTCAAATATATGTAGGCAAATAGGAAGCCATAAATATCTATACACGCAACTCTCACATACATAAGAACAAAACCCAAGCCAAAAATATCTATACATCAGTCAAAAATATCTAAACAAACAAGTTTTCTAATTTTGAATTATGACAATCACCGAAAAGAGTACCGTTCTGTCATGATCGCTTTGTCCTTTTCATTTTGATCGTGACGTCATTGACGTGTCATTTGTTTTACCTTTCACCCTATTATTTTAGATTCTGCTTCACAGCCATATACCATACAAGATTTTCATGTGGCTTTTCTCGTAAATATTACGTTACTGTTCGTCCGATGCTGAATTTTGTTTGTAACATATTAATACTAGACGTAGGTTATAACAATAAAGTTCTTTCGATTTCGCTAATTTATCTGATTTCGTAAAACCACACAAGTGGTTAAAAAGAACACTTAGATTTTTATTGCACAATATAAAAGATCACATTTTCAATTTTATGAGCTAGTATTTCTTAGCTCATAAGAGCCACTTTGTTATGAATTGCACCTTCAGAAGCACACAATGTTATCTTTTTACCCGACTGTCCGAAGAAAAGAAGAGTTACGTTTTCAAAGTGTATGTATGTATGTATGTATGTATGTATGTATGTATGTATGTATGTATGTATGTATGTATGTATGTATGTATGTATGTATGTATGTATGTATGTATGTATGTATGTATGTATGTATGTATGTATGTATGTATGTATGTATGTATGTATGTATGTATGTATGTATGTATGTATGTATGTACATATGTCTGTCTGTTTTTTTGATACCCTCCGTAACCTAAACGGCTGGACGGATTTTAACCTATGAGGTACCATTAGATTTCTTCGGAACTGCCGGTTTGACATATTGTAGGTATGTAATAATTATTTGAACGTTACGTTCCGTTACGTTACGTTATTACGTGAAAAAAATATGGAGGTCTAGAAATAATATTTCATATTGCAACAATATGGGTATGAAATGAAAGCTAATATTTAGCCTATTCTGAATATATGCGTAGGTATTATAACACTTTTAAGCTATCATTTTCATATAAACATCACAAAGAAGTAGATACATACATAAATTTTAAAGTAGGTGTCGACCTAAGTACCTAATTTAGGTCACTTTTAGAAGCCGTCAAGTTTTTTAAATTAATTTATACTTGTAAAGAATCGTTATGACGTTTGTGCACACCGGAGTTTATTTTTGATACTTAAATTACCTACTTTCATCATAAAAACTCCATATTTTCTTCGTATTAACAACCTAATATTTTGTATACCCTCCATCTGCATCTTTCACCGCTTGCAAACGGTCTTTCATCGAGTTAACCATATTTGCACATACGTCAAAAATATCTATACACCTTTATACCACTGGCAATAAGGTCCGTGTATACATATTAAATATAGATATTTTTGGCTTGAGTTTTGTTCAAATGTATGTGAGAGTTGCGTGTATAGATATTAATGCCCTTGACTGTATAGATATTTTTGGCTTGGGTTTTGTTCTTATGTATGTGAGAATTGCGTGTATAGATATTATTGCCCTTGACTGCATTGATATGTTTGGCTTGGGTTTTGTTCTTATGTATGTGAGAGTTGCGTGTATAGATATTTATGGCCTCCTATTTGCCTACATATATTTCACTGACACTATACATTTATTTATGGTCATGTAAATGTCTAGATCTTTTTGACTAATAAAATGATCACATATTTTTGGCCGGATTACCGTACAGATATTTCTGGCTAATCAACTGCACAGATATTTTTGACGCCTTGGGAACGTATACATATATATTTATGCCCTTGACTGTACAGACGCCTGCATGTCAACCTATCAAAAACTGTCTAATTCCTTCAATACATTTTCGACCATATAACTCAGATCTAAAGTTCAAAGTGTATTGAGGAAGTTTACATATAATTTTACGCAAATATTGTTGCAAACAAATTCAAATTTGGAAAAAGACAAAGCGTTGAAAAAATTCCACGAGCGGAATAGGAACCCGCACCCCATAATATGCTGGGTCAGGTGCACTACCAACTATGCTATCGTGGCTCAATCCAACTCGCCGAAATTAATCAACACTCTCTACTTTTACTATATAAGCCAAAGGAGCCCTATTCAATGTCGACAACTACGTCATTAATATTTTTACAAATATTGGAATTAAGCAAGCTATTTAAGATTATTTACATATAATTTTACGTAAATATTGTTGCGAACAAATTACAATTTGAAAAAAGGCAAAATTCCACGAGCGGCATGTCATAGGGTACGGGTTCGAATCTCGCTCGCAGAATTTTTTCAACACTTTGTCTTTTTTCTATTGAGGAAATTTTACAGTTTGTGGTAGGTTTATGTACAGCCGTGTGTACTCCGTCGTCCGCCTCCAAAGGTCAGTGCTGTTTTTATAGAAAAACTAGCTGACCCGGCGGACTTCGTACCACTTTGACAGTTTCCATCATTGAATTAAATTTATATCAATGGTTTCCATGACAACAAAACAAACAAATCATTTTGTATTGAAAAATTAAATTGTCGTTTTTAGTATTTTATTTAATATATTTTTTTTAATATACCCATCCTATGTTACTCAACGCTAATGTAGCATTCTAATGGTAAAAGATTTTTTAAATTGGTCCAGTAGTTTTTGAGTTTATTCATTGCAAACATACATACATACATACAAAAATACAAAAGTTTTCTCTTTATAATATTAGTAAAGATAAAACTATTGAGCTACTAACCGAATCCGATGAGTGATAGTACGAGCCATACCAGCCAGACGGAGAAAGTGGTCTCTGAATAGGACAGGCTCATCATCACCACCAGCAAGGCCAGGGTCTGTGACAGCCACATCGACATCACCACCACCCAACACAATACCACTGACGACTTGCCCTGCCATTTTAAAATATATTTTTAGTATCGAGGAGTAGTCAAATGCTCTGATGTTTGATCAAGTAAGCTAAAGCAGAAGCAGAGTCCAAATGCGAAAACAGCTACTGGAACAGACCGCGTCAAACTTCTAGTCCCCTCTGAAGTTGGCGCGATTCGCGTCGCAGTAGTAAAAAATAGGCGTCAGTAGGACGAAGGCGGGACAAGCGGTAGGGCCTGACTGTGTACAGCTGCGCGAAGCAACTTCAGAGGGGACTAGAAGTTTGGCGCGATCTTTACAGGATTGTGCATCAACTACTTAGCTGTTCTCACCTTACCAACCCGCCATAAATATTTAAAAAATATTGTAGGTATAACTGAAATCCTACTTTTTACATACTCGTGTATGTACTATGCTGTAGTTCCGAAATCTTTTTCTTTTTCTTTCCTTTTCTCGTGTGATATATCAGGGCTTTTTATTTATCTTTAATTTTTCATTGTCAAATTTCATACCCTATCTTGGTAACCTATCTTACTTTCGAAACTTTTTAATTCGATTTTTAAAACTTCGAAAACGGTTTAACAAAGTTTTGAATCCCATATATATTTTTTAGATAATATTGTAAGTAATAAATTTATTTTACATATGTTTCATTTTCAAGAAAAACTAATAGCCGATTATCAAAACAATTTTTTTTCTTTTTACAGTTGGTTTACTTACCATTTTTTTTTTCTAGATGTATTAAATATCAAAGTAACCTTTCCCCTATTCTTACAAACGCACTTATTTGTTTGTCAACATTTTTCATGTGTGATTACAAAAACATTGATATGTTTTTGTAATTTGTTCGCAACAAAATTTGCGTTAAAAATTATTTGAACATTTATAAATAGCTTGCTTACTTCTTAACCGATCTTTAATATTTGTAAAAATATTATGATCGGATGTTAGTGACGGTAGTTGTTGACATTGAATGGGCGCCTTTGGCTTTCAAAGTAAAAAGTGTTGAATAATTTCGGCTGGTTAGAACCACGATAGCTCAATTGGAAGAGCACCTGACCCGGAATGTCAGAAGGGTGCAGGTTCAAATCCTGCTCGTGGAATTTTTTTTCAACATTTGTGTTTTTGTTATTATTCATCGAAATAAAAAACAAGTAGGGTTGGATTTAGAAACGAGCTCCCTCGTTCTGGGGAAACTGATACTGTGGGGGGCTCAGGGGGTCTTACTGAAACCCCTGATATCGATTTTGGTTGCCGGAGAGGTACCTACGTATTTTTTATTTTTTTCATTTATTTAATTTTTGAGTGAAACGAAACGAAAACAACACGTAATAAGTAAAGAATAACGTGAAATGAAACGTTTCCAGTCAAAAATGAAGTGTAAAATAGAGAAACGTCATTTACGTAGTAATTAAACTTTTACCTAATCTGTGGTTACGCCGCCATGCGCCATACAGAATCGAAGCGGGGGGACGGGGTAGGGCGCATTTCCCTCGCAAAGGGGGCTTGGGGGGTGAAGCCCCCCGCCATGAAAAAAGTAAGGAGTCCATTAGATTAGGTTAGGTTAGTATGGCGACCAAAAACGCGCGAGCCGAGCGAGCGGAGCAAGCGTGCCGCGACAGCGGCCGACGAAGCGCCAGAAACGACATTTTTGTACGTGCGACGTTTTTTTACAAACCTAGACCTCACCTTTATGAGCATACCTTTTAGTCATACCTACAAAAGTCTGTTAAGCGTTAGCGTGTTTATGGACTTGATGGATTGTAAGTATTTGTTATTTATAATATTTGTCTTTTTATTACCTATATAGGAAACGTTTTTCTGGAAACTAAATCGTCTAACATTAATATATTTATCAAAGGATGAGTAATATTTTCAAACGTATAGAATTTAAAAAAAAAAAATTTTTGAAAATCGGATTACCAGCAATATATCAATCGTGTTTTCGGTAAAATGAAAATATGGAAAACAAAAATGTGCCAAAAAGATTTCGGGATAATTAAATTCGTACTGAAAAAATTCGGATTTAAAAAGAGGTAACCCCCTATCTTACTATTTAAGTTTCTACTGGTAAAAAACACAAATGTTTAAAAAAATTCCACGAGAAGGATTTTTTTTTTTTAACATTTGTATTTTATAATTTGTTCGCAACAAAATTTGCGTTAAAAGTTATTTGAACATTTCTACTGGTAGCTAGGTATTTTCTCTTTCTTGATTCTGACTTTTATGTTTCCATCGTTCATTACTATACTTGTAGTACGAGTACATACATCTTAGACCACACAAAGTAATCTTAAAATGTGTATGCAAAGTACAAGTATAAGGGCTCTTTCAAATAAGGCGTTTTTTGTCGGACCGCTTCCGTGTGTTTTCATATTAAACGCCAGCTGCACGACAGCCGCACGGCAGCACTCCGACACGAAACGCCTAATTTGTAAGTTTACAGTCATAAAATAAATGGATCGAGTTGTATCGGACTTTTTAATACTTATTTATATTGCTCATGACTTATTTCTCGCATTCAACTCTAGCATATAGATGCTAAGGTTGAATGCGAAATAGAGTCTGTAGCTGAACGAATAGTCGTTCAGCTACAGACTCTCTATTTCGTTGCAATACTGGTACTATAGTAATACATCAACTAGGTTTGATGTATGACTTACATTATTGACACCCCAAAGGAACCAAAGGTTGATAAAGAGCATGACGAAGCAGTAGACGCAGGACAGGATGCTGAGCGCGTACGAGTTCCTGATGGCGAAGTCCGGGCATTTGTCGCAGCTACCTATCTCCACCACCTGGATCACCGCCGCTATACAGCTGCCCACCAATATGAACTGCAAGAACCCTGTATTTTTATCCACGACATAAGAATACTAATAACGGTCTCATGGTGTGTCACGTGATTAAATTATATAAAATCTAACCTGTTACACGAAAGTGTTGACTTAACTGCATTTTAGCATAGCTTTAGAAGTAAATCTACATTACAAATGGGCCTGCTATTTTTAAACGTCCGCTATCGTATCTTAGACACAGGTTCTTACTGGCCTGGTTTTGACATTTGGACTATAAGGAAAACATCAGGTCACTGTAACACGATTGTAGACGTTTTAAAATAGCCGGCTCGAAAACCTGGTATACCCACATATACATTTGGATTTCGTCTTACGGCAAGGACCTCCACCATACCATTTCATTTCTCTCTATCCTTGGCTGTTGCCATCAATAGCTAAAGTTTGGAGGTCATCCTTCCAAGCAACGTTTGCACCGACCTGCCTAGTGCCTATCTGACGCCGCATAGGTACCTCTCCGTAATGTTAGTCTTCAAATTTCAAATTTTCTGGGCCATGTAACTAAACATTAGAGAAATGCTTTTAACTTAACCTCGATCTTTCCTAACGGTAAGTACTGCCGAAGATAGAAGCAAACTTTAGAAGAAATTATCAACCACTGAACCACTGAGGAGCCTTTTAAGTCGGAATACAACAATGTTGTGTCTTGGCAACAAAACATATCATTGTTATTATGGCGCCCGGTCACTGATGGCTTCGAATACGAGTAGGGACTTAATTGCACGGTCTAAAGCTGCATTTAATTAAGTTGAAAAGAAGGAAGTATATAACAAACTTACACACATGATGATGCCAATGACTGTCGCTCCTAATTTCAGCGGGTAACGGCATAGAAACTTCATGAAAAAGAAAGAAAAAAAGAGTGAAAGATGCTTCCGTAATCACATGTGCAAGTATATATCATGCCCCCGCTCCGGCTTCCACCCCACCATCCAGGGTTTCCTCCCCGAACTCCACCGGTCCATATCAACCATTTGGCAATACATTTCTTCGTCAAAACATTTGCCCTAATTTCTTGGAGGGTGGGACAGGTTCTGCAACTTGTGAAATGCAATGAAAGTACTTATGTGAATCTGACTCGGGATCTCATATTTGAGCCGTTTGGGGTAGAGACTGGGGTAGAGACCATGGGGCCTGGGTGTCACAAACTTTTTAAAGATATATCCATTAAATTAACAGAAACCACCCGGGAGCCAAAGCTAGCAGCTACTTGGGCCAGCGAATAAGCCTTGCTGGGTATTACCTAAGCCTAATGGGAATGATATAGGGCAATTTTTTTATTACTTTTTACATACGACGGAACATATTTCGAGACGGAATATAAATAATTGAGATTCAAAACAGATAATAATTTGTTGAGAACTTAAACATGTATTATACGTCTGTGAACTTAAACTCGCTAGCCATTTAGTTTATATAATTATTGGTATGTATTGGTAGTTGTTAAAAAAAACACAACAACCCGCATTGGGCCATCTTGGTGGGTTATGTCTCTCCATGTGTAATTGATCAGGTGGGAAAACTTGAGCCTAGTAGTTGGATGTACGGTGTACGTACAAGATTATTAGGTATATACATTTATGTATACGATAAAAACTTACCGTCTCCATGCACAAACATGATCTACAACATTACTCATGTCTTGGGTTTTAATTCAGATCTACCTTTGGAATTATTTTTTTATTAATACATTTCAACTTGGGCGAACCTCTTTCCAATGTGTGACTACCTATGAATTATTACTATGAATGAATTAAAATATAGTGTAATTGTTTATCTAAAATTATCGAAATATTTTTACGTACCTTTCCTTAGCGTAGAAGATCCGTTGAGTTTAATTTTAAATCATGTTGGGTGCACTGTTCAATATTTGGTGCACTTTTAACACACTATACTATACACATTACAACGTTCGATCCCTTTTTTGACACAGACTAGTTATATGCCGTCCTATTGGGCCGTTTTCAAGTCTTCATGATTTGCGAGCTATTTTCGAGTTGAGTTATTTTCACTAACTTAACTCAATCGTTACAAACTACTAAAGTTACTTAAGTTGTTGTAAAGCTTGTACTTACTTAATTGATTGCTATTTTACAACATATTTTTACAGTCAAAATACAGTAAATAAGAAAATGATAAAATTACATAATGACGTACTTTTTTTATCATCTCTATTTTGCCAATATTACTTTTTCACTATGTAATATATTATGATAATAGCTTCAGTTATGTTCTCAGAATAATAAGTATGTTATTGTTCAATCAATTAATTTCTTGTAAGATGGCTCTCGCTACGATTTAGCCAGTGTCTAGTTTTGGGGCTAGTTATTAGTGTTTTGACTTTCTGAGATGACAATGAAGAGGTGAAAGCTCAGGATGAGATTTATTTTTCTTTCTTTAATCATGGCTTTGTGCGCTTAGTACATTTAGCCAGCTTCAAAGTATTTTTTCTTACAAGTTATCTAAAAATAGACCTAAGATTAATAACTAAAGGTATAATTGTTCTGAGAAATAAACATTATGTACTTTGTTAATAGATGATAATGAATGATAATAGCAATGAGTAGTGACAAATGATATTCCCCCAACCCCTTGAGTATCAGTATTAAGGGACATAAAATAAGCTGATGATGGTGATGATGATGATGATAAGGCTTTCGAGGAAATGTGGGTGCTTGCGGTCTTCTTGACAGAACTTGAAAAGTAACGTTACACTGTTTTGTTTCATTTGCCAAAACACTCATGCACGTTCACGAACACATAACGGTAAATCCACCATTATTTCACATTTATATTCGACATAACTATAATATTAGAAAATAAACAAAATCCGCAGCCATTACTCTTAACTTTCCCGACAAGAAGTCCCGTTAACCAACTATGAACATATGCATCCGGTGTTTGTGTTGACGGTGTTTCATGAGAAATACCCACGCAACCTCTCCTGAGAATAACCAACAAAGCGACTGTGTCGCTAATACATGTTTTGTATGTATACATCAAATCATCATCAGCTCATTTTGTGTCCCCATTGCTGGGGCACGAGCCTTCGCCATGTATACACATAAAAGAATTCATATTTGCAGGAGAATCTAGACACGCGGCAGCGTGTCAAGCCAAGTTCAAGCTTACAGAACTGGCGAACTGGCTGAACAGCACCGTTTTGGAGCCACTTTTGACCCCCTCATAACTCAAAAACTATTTCACATAAACATGTCAAATTTGGCTCATATATTTAGACTTGCGAGATACATATGTGCTCCAAATTTCATAAACACAGCTCAAACGGTTCTTTAAATATTAACGTCCAAAAATCGTCATTTTTATTACTGACTGACCTATAGATAGATCAAAACTCTAACCCAGTTCCAGATGACCCAGAAAGTTCAAATTTGGCATCCAGATAGGTAGTTGGGCAAATACAAAGGAATAAATCAGGAACTAGTAAATTTTTATCAATTTAGTATATTTTTCAATTAATTGAAGGAACACTTACATAAATAATGCCTGTAATGTAAAAAACTAAGAATCAACAATCAAAATCGATGACAGCCGGTCTTTATGTGGATTTAAAGGTCTTCACGTGAATATATAACGAGTGGAATACCACCCTTAATTTTTTTTTATCCAAACATATCAGTTTTAGTACTTATAACGAATTTTAACTAAGAGTAGGTATAGACGACTTTCGTACTTATTACGTTACTAGCGGCCCGTCCGTGCTTCGCACGGGTGGACATTTTTATTTTTTTAATATAGCCTATGTTACTCAGCGCTAATGTAGCATTTAATGGTGAAAGATTTTTTGAAATCGGTCCAGTAGTTTTTGAGTTTATTCGTTGCAAACATACATACAAAAATACAAAGGTTTCCTCTTTATAATATTAGTATAGATTATTAACTGGGATTTACACATTGGTCTGTGGGGATTCAGTATTAATTATAATCTAACGAGCAATTCTTGTATATATTTACCTATATATATAATCTATCTTATTGAAATTCATCCCCTAAAGGGGTTAAAAAGGGGTAGAAAGTTATTTTGGCGGTGATTTGCTTCGAAGTTGATATTAATACTCCTTCATCATCATCATCTCAGCCAAAAGACGTCCACTGCTGGACAAAGGCCTCCCCCAAGGATATGAGGGGTATTTGCCGTAATCGCCACGCTTGGCAGGCGGGTTGGCGATCGCAGTAGGTTGAGGGTAACCTCAGAGAGATGCTGCTGCCCATCCTCTGGAATGGTCCCTTAGTCGGCTTTTACGACACCCACGGGAAGAGATGGGGTGGTACAATTCTTTATCCCCGGCACCACACAGGGTAATACTCCTTAGTGCTTTTGATTTAAATTACATTTTATTTTGACACGTCATGTTTGAAAACTCAATCCGATTTTATTCAAAAAAGGTTGAATCAATATCTTAGAATCAATATATAAAAAAAGATTGATTTCGCTGATAAGCTCAAAAATTTTTAGGAGAGTGATTGTTGTTATCTGTAAACGGCCTTCACAGCGTCACCGGACTTATTTGGGGGCGGCGGGTTCCTCAAGCCACACTGCTTGATCACGATCAAAACAACGTCAGAAAGTTTCTAGAGGGAATGGCATCACGCAAGCGTGCTCCCGCACTCTACTAGATTCTCCGAGTAGTTTGGATAGGATTGGGATGGCCTTTACATGGTTACAATAGTGGTGTACGTTATAAGCAGATGTGTGTCTAAATCAGAGTTTATATACCCTAACTATCCTAACTAATAGTAGCCTAACTTAATATGCGAAAGTGAATTTGTTTGTTTGTTATTTGTCACGCTTTCACGCGTAGGTATACTATTCAATCGATCATCGTGAATATTTGTACAAATATTCCCAAGAGTATAATCAAAGACTTATTATTAAAAAAGTGAGTTTGTTTGTTTGTGTCACGCGTAAACTATTTAACGATTTGTTTGTTTTGTTGTCATAGAAACTGTCAAATAAGCGGTACGAAGTCCGCCGCGTCAGCTAGTTCTTTATAAAAATAATCGGAGTCTTCACTATAGCTGTTAAATACTACACGTCACTACATTACATAGGTACCATGCATTGAGTATAAAATATAAAAAAATCCTTTCTTTGACGCGCTAAGTTTACGTGGCGTGGGAAATAAACCTAACGATTAACAATAAAACAGCGTCTTGAATCTTGATTGATTTGCTGTAAAATTTTAGGTAGTAGGCAAGGACCAGTGATCGACATTCTTTTTCTATCATCATCATCATCTCAGCCAAAAGACGTCCACTGCTGGACAAAGGCCTCCCCCAAGGATCTCCACAACGACCGGTTTTGTGCTGCTCGCATCCAGCGGCTTCCCGCGACCATCACCAGATCGTCGGTCCACCTTGTTGGAGGCCTGCCCACACTGCGCTTTCCGGTACGCGGTCGCCACTCAAGGACTATTCCGCCCCAGCGGCCATCAGTCCTGCGAGCAATGTGCCCTACCCACTGCCACTTGAGCTTAGCAACTCTTCGGGCTATGTCGGTTTTTTTCTATAATCATTAAAAATACAGGTCAGCGACTGATCTTATTCTTTAGTAACATGAATATAGACTTTCAGTTTCATACCAATCATCCTGTAAATTTTAAAGTGAAAATCTATTTTATTTTTTGGTGACAAAAATGTGTCGAGCACTGCCCAGTGTTCGACATGGTGTATTATTGTATATTTTCTAATGGACATTTTTCTGAAAAACTTACCAGGCAGCCCGCATATTCAATAGTCCAAAAATTTTACGCTAGTTTTCCATTTTGATAGATCATTGTTAATAATCCTTTGTTTTGGGGATAGTACTTAGTTTACTACTTTAGTAAAGAAAATTGCCTATTTATACTATCTTACTGCAGAGCAAAGTAAGTAAGTTTTTATTGGGTATAATTTAAACGCTCACCAGAAATATTTTTAGACCCTAAGCCTAAGTACCAAATAAATTAAATGACTCCAAAAAAAATAAAATGCCTTTAAAAAAGGGTCCTAACACACATCACAATAATTGCGAAGCGCAGCGCAGCGTAGCGATTGTTTTGAATTTCGAGGTTATTTTTTTTATTAGATAACAGAAAGCAAAAATTACCAAATTGAAACTCGAGGCATAAAATATTGGTGTTATCTATTTGGTGACTAAATAACATATTTGGTCTGAAATGCAGTTAAAAGGTATTCATATGTTTTTAAGGCATTTAATAAAAATATAAATTGTATCCTTTTTATAATATTTTAGGAAACACAATTTGGTGATCATTTATCCGTTTTGGTAAGCGTTTCGAATTTTATTGGTAGTAGAATTCATACATTTGGTAGGCGTTTAAACACAAGCCAAAAACGGATTTGACAAGTAGAGTTTACAATCCCCCATATTCATAAAAACTATTTATCCATTAAATATTTATATAAAATACAGTGAAAAAAATTAAACGCCCACTCGACCCAACCAAGAATCGAACCTGGGTCTTCCGCAATCCGGGCGGCTGCACTGACCACTGCCTTTGGATAGATGGCACTAATGTCGCTCTAAAGTATTTCAAAAATCATAAATAATAATAATAATAATAAAGCCGAGAAGGACAAGCTCAGTAAGTACCTTGACTTGGCTCACGAGGTTACCGCCATGTGGGATGTGGATTCAACCATTAATGTACCGATAGTCGTTTCGGCAAACGGTCTGATAGCGAAGAGCCTCGATCAACACCTAGAGAGGCTCTCGCTGAAAGGTTGGGTTAAGGGTCAGATGCAAAAGGCAGTACTCCTAGACACGGCACGTATTGTCAGAAGGTTCCTCACTCTGCAGCCCTGACCACCGGTAGCTTGGGCCCTGCCCCGCTGCTGGTGGTACTCTAGGATTAGGTTTTTATAATGTTTTATTGTTTTTATATTAAAATATTGTAAAAATCTAGTTTTAAGAAAGAAAATAAATAAAGAAGATAATAATAATAATAAAACATTTATTTCAGACAACAACAGTCCATAGTGTTAGTAACAATGATCTTATGGCTATGTTAGTATTACAAAAAATATAAATAAAAAATGGCAATTGAAGATTTTAGGATTAATTAAATAACTTATATTTAATTAATCCTAAAAACATTACTTGCCCTAGGGTTTAACAGGGCGGATACCCAACGCCTTTGCAAGATACTATCAGGTCTGCCAGCGAGTGAGCCTATTATGCCGTTGGAGCTGCCCAACATTCTGTTCCTCACTGACACTATCTTTTTGCGCATTACTGCATGAAAGTCATTGACATGCGCATCTGCAAACATGCCAGAAGCGCTACAGTACCTAGGCAGCCCCAACAACACTCTGAACAAATTATTATATAGAATTCGCAGGGTGCTGTATGCTCTTTGGGTAAAGCTGGACCACAAGCCGCCTGCGTAAAATGACTGACAAAATGACCTTCACGTCCGCTGTACATTGTGCGAACCTGCGTGCCAGCATGTTACCCCTGACAGCCAACGCCCTACGCTCCCTTTCTATGTCACTGTCGTCTTTAAGATCTGCGTTGATCACGTGACCCAGATATTTGAAACTATTCACTCTATTAAGCTCACTACCGTACAGCCTGAGTGGTGGCACATATCTAGGGCAAATACTACGTGTTGCAAAAACCATTAATTCACTTTTTTTACAGTTGTATTTGAGACCATGGTTTTCAGCGTAAGTTTCGCAGACACGCAGCAAATCCTCCAGCGCACAGATCGACGGACTCAGCAGCACCATGTCATCTGCGTAGCTGATATTATTGATCATGCGACCATCTATAGAGCACCCCGCATGCATGCTGCTGAGTCTGACGATCAGCTGATCTATATACAAACTAAAAAGCTTTGGTGAGGTTAACCCGCCCTGTACACCACAATCCATTCTGTACTAGTCTGACGTAGCTTTCCCCCATAAAGCAGTGACTAAATTCGCTTACGTCAGCCTTCCCGGTAGCATAATGGTCAGTGCAGCCGCCCGGATTGCGGAAGACCCAGGTTTGATTCCTGGCTGGGTCGAGTGGGCGTTTAATTTTTTCACTGTATTTTATATAAATATTTAATTCAGCTTAAGTGTAGCAATTAACACTTAAAAATAAAAGTAAAAAATTTATTTATGCATTAGTTAAATATTGTTTTGTGAACGTCACACAAACGTCATTTTTAATTTGAGAAAAAGAGACAAAACAATGATTAACTAAATAATGATTAAATAGTTTTTATGAATTATGGGGGTTAATATCTTAGGTACAGAGGCAACCACACAAGGCTCGCAGGCCTGAAACACAGTTACCGATGAGTGATTACAAATTGCATTAACTTTAAGGAACTCCGACATCAAGTCATCAAGTAGCGATGAGATACTACTATCTCAGAATAACTTATAGTTATTATATATATATACGAGTATGCTACTACAGCATACTCGTAGTTATTATAAGTTATTGTGTGGTAGTAAGTGTATTATTTCATAACAAACTGTAACGGTGTGCTGTCTAAAATAATTGGGAAAATAATGAGCACCGACTGAAGCAAAGGAGTATGTTTGAAACTTAAAACTGACCTTTCATTAACTATTTGTGCTAGTAGAAATATATTTGCGTAGGTAGCGGTTAAAAGTATAAAGTAACATGACCATTAACGGATCCTCTTGGAAATGTTAAAACAGGAATTTGGAATATGAACAAACCTTACTGTTTTTTACACTTATTTAAAGCAGGCATGTATAGGTTCTATTTTGCAGTAAGTGCTCTAAGTTTCCATCTTTTCTATTGATTTTTTTGTTTGTTAGGGAAAAACTTTTGTTTTATTTCACTTTTTAAAAAAGGCAATGACAAATTTTTCACTTAAGAAGGTAGGTAACTATAAAAATCAATTTATACCTACAGTTGGAAGGAAATAGTTATACATTACATACCCTATATATAACTCTACTCTTTTTGTTATGTACAGCTTCAAAATTATCTGAGCGTTCAAACTATATGGATAATTTGTCGGAATTTGTCGACAAACACCAGAGTTTGTCAGTGCTTCTATGAAAAGTTATATCAACTTCTTTTTTCCCATACAACAACATGTACAGTCGCGTACTTAAGCATTTTATGATAACGTGAAGCCACACAATTGTATGTACTATGTTGCTGTTGTATGGAAAAAAGAAGTTGATATAACTTTTAATAAGCACCAACAAACTGGAGTTTTGTTGACATACTTCGACGTACTCTTGACATATTATTGGTGTAATCAGATCTTCGCTACGAGACCTGGAGTTTTCGTGATACAAGGCCTATGGCCCCTTATAACTTTTGAACGGCAGACCGACATACTCTGAAATTTGTCAGATTTAGAGTTGGTGATGGTGGCCATGCCAAGATGAGCCACACAAATAAAAAATATTTAGAGCTCCTCCGTTCTCCAGAAGGACTTTTAAGCGGCTGGTCTTGGTTATTTTCGTAAGTGGCAGCGATTAAACCCACAAAACAAATGTGGGTCTGGCTAGGTGACTTAATTTAATTTTGTTAGAACGGCCACTAACTATTTACTTAGTTTATAATAAGTAATAACCTATAATAATTACTAAAGGAAAGTAAAACAACAATAACACAACAATTATTGTTTAAAGATTTTAATTTAAATCATGTCTATAGGTATAATAATTATATTAATATACTATTCGCTTAAGCAATACTGAACAAAACAATAAAATTTACATATGACAAACTTCTATACATGAGACAATAACTTATCGAATTTCCGCATTACTTTTGAAGGTAACCCAATTTCAGAAAATTAAAAATATATTTACAATCAACTAAAATATTAAAGTTTTAATCACATTTATAAAGAAAAATAAATTATTCAGATACTCAAGGTCCATAAGATCAATATAAAAATTACAATGTAAATTTTTCAAAAATGTATTTCAAAAATTTAATAAAACTCCAAATCAATTTATCGGTAGTATCAATTCCTACACTCTAAATGTATTATTATTATTATATAGGAATTCAAAGTCAATTCTTCAGATTCACACAAAGTGATCGTATTGTAGCATCCAAAAGGATTTCGTCGACTATCTCCCTGTTTCAATGAAGTATGTTGAACAATGGAGATATCTATTTTACTCATAGTTATTCAAAAAGGCCGATATGATACGATTTATAAATATATGATGACTACGATATAGTAGTGGCGTACTATTCCAACAACTGATCCATTTTAATAAATTTTAATATTATTCAGTTAAGTATACATTATTTTGATATAAAATTGTAAGTATTTTGCAAATCCTGTTAGTTTGGATCATTTAAGTATCATGACGACCATGTTATGTATGAGAAAACATCGATATAAAATCTATTGTTAAAAAAAACTATACGCGCTACTCTATGGTTATTCAAATCACACATCGCTTATCGATACACCTTAAATTATAATGTTTATGGAATAACATGCACAGTCTTT